>CM053773.1:233466260-233764690 GCA_028658325.1 Potorous gilbertii
TCCAGGCCTCCCTGAAGTCTTCTTGTTCATCATTTCTTATGGCGCAATAGTACTCCATTACATTCATATACCATAATTTATTAAGCCATTCCCCAATTGATGGGCATCTCCTTGATTTCCAGTTCTTGGCTACCACAAAGAGTGCTGCTATAAATATTTTTGTACATGTGGGTCCCTTTCCCATTTTTATAATCTCTTGAGGATACAGTCCTGGTAGCGATATTGCTGGTCAAAGGGTATGCACATTTTTTTAGCCCTTTGGGCATAGTTCCAAACCGTTATCCAAAATGGTTGGATGATCTCACAGCTCCACCAACAATGAATTAGTGTTCCAAATCTCCCACATCCTCTCCAGTGTTTATCATTTTCTTGTTCTAACATGTTTGCCAATCTTATAGGTGTGATGTGGTACCTCAGAGTTGTTTGGATTTGCATCTCTCTAATCAGTAGTGATTTAGAGCACTTTTTCATATGATTATAGATATCTTTAATTTCTTCCCCTGAAAATTGTCTGTTCATATCCTTTGACCATTTATCAATTGTGGAATGACTTGTATGTGAAGATAATTTTTAGATCAATTTATCTAGCCCTGACCTCTCTTCTCACCTCTGGTTTCCCATTTCCAGCTCCCTGTTGGATTTCTCCAACTGGATGTCTCCATCTTATATTTAACAGATCACAAAGTGATCTTTGCCCCAAACTTTCCCCTATTCCCAACTTTTTTCTTATTATTGAAGGTAGCACCACCTTCCCAGTCACCCACGCTCACAGCCTACATGTCATCCTCATTCTTGACTACTCATTCTTATCCTCCTCATCTAATCTGTTGCCAAGGTCTAACAGTTCTCTTGTTCAGTCATTTTTTCAGTTGTCTTGGACTCTCTGTGACTCCATTTGGGGTTTTCTTGGTAAAGACACTGGAGTGGTTTACCATTTCCTTCTTAAGCTCACTTTACAACTGAGGAAACTGAGGCACACAAGGTTAAGTGACTTACCCAGGGTCCCCCAGTTAGTAAGTATCTGAGGTCAGATTTGAACCCATGAAAATGTGTCTTCCTGCCTCTAGGCCCACTGCTCTAGCCACTGCACCAGCTAGCTATCCATTCTACCTTGGTAAAATTTCTTGTATACATCTGCTGTTTTTCTCTGACATTGCCACCATTCTGGCACAGGTCCCCATTACTTCAAATCAACTAGATCACATCCTAAGTCTCTCCCCACTCCGGTTGCCAAATGGATCTACCTAGAGCATGGTCTGATCATGTCACTCTCCTATTCAATAAACTCCAGAGGCTCCCTATTGCCTCCAGGATCAAATAAAACATCCTCTGTTTGACTTAAGGTCCTTCATAACCTGTTCCCTTAATGCATTTGTATTTTCATAACTTTCTTCTGGGTACCCTGTGATTCAGTGACTCTGGTTTCCTGGTTGTTCCTCCATCTCCAGTCTCCAGGCATTTTCCCTGGCTGTTCCCCATGCCTGGAATGCTCTCCCTCTTCATCTCTGCCTCCTGGTTTTTTCTTTGCTTTCTTTCCCATTGACAACCCCACCTTCCCAGTCTTCCTCTGAGATTCTCTCCAGGTGATCCTGTCTGTATCTTGTTTATACATAGTTATTGCAGGTTGTCCCCTATAAGACAGTGAGCTCCTTGAGAGCAGGGACTCATCTTTTGCCTTTATTTGCACCCCCAGCCCTGGCACATAGTAGGAATTTGATAAATGCTTGAGTGAGTGGGGCCCATTCTGGTCCAGGGACAGAAGCTGACCTGAGCAGGGGAAGCTGGGTTGAGTCTTTCAGAGACAGACCAAGCCTCGGAGGTGTATCAAGCAGGCTTTGGCTGGAGCTGGGTGGGGATGTGCCCTCTCTGACTAAGGTAGTGTGTGTGTATTAATTATCATGAATCTCTTGTAGGCCTATGGAGTCAGGAGCCATAAGATGTGACCTTGCCTCCAAAGGCGCACCAAGAAGGAGGCAGCTGCCTTCTGTTCCGGTGGCATCCACATCTGCTCAGGACGCTGTTTGACTTTCATGGGCTTAGGAGAAGGTCTCAGGCTCTGAGAACAAGGGGAGGGAGGCAGGGAGAAGGGGAAGAGTGAGGATTAGACTTCACACTCCAAGTCCTTACAGGCTTCTTTTCAGAGTCGGGCTTCACTTCACTGGATGGAGTCATATTAACTCAGCCATTACTACTAATAACTAATGTTTATATAAGCTTTAAGGTTTACAGGACACCTCACATCTATGATCTCATTTAAGGGAAATAGAATTCAGATCCTCTAATGAAGAATTCTGCGGGAGAAGTAGGGAAAGATGGCACCAGAGAAATGTGTGGCTGGAAAAAAGTGAGTTGATCACATGTTGAGAGTTTGAAATCTGAGCCTCAGTTTCCTCATCTGTTAATGATGGTTTGGGCTCTTTCAGTCCTCTTGTTTTGTTTTTTTTTTTTTTGGCAAGGCAGTTGGGGTTAAGTGACTAGCCCAGGGTCACACAGCTAGTAAGTATCAATGCTCTGAGGCTATATTTGAACTCAGGTCCTTCTGACTCCAGGGTCAGTGACCAGCCTTTTTTCTATGATCGTTTTTCTGCCCCTTATTACTTGTCTGACTTTGGATGGGTCACTTAACCAAGGCATGCCTCAGTTTCCTCATGTGTAAAATGGAAAGGTTGGATCAGATGGCCTTTGAGGTCTTCTTCTCCGGATCTGTGATCATATCTCTGTGTGATCAGAGGTTAATCATGTAACCCCTCTGATTCTCGTTTCCTTTTCTGTCAAAAGAGGACGTTGGAAGTACATCCCATCCCTCTATCCACAATGTTCTGTGACATTCCAACACTCTTCAGGAATAGAGGAGATTCTTGTTCAGGGATGGGCCCCCCATCTGGGGGCTTCTGACATCTGGTGAATCTGTGGTTTCAGACCTAGAGAAGGGAAGGCTTCTGAAGGTACCCAATTTAGATAAGTCACTGTTCCTTCTCTCCTAGAGAAACATTTCTCAGTTTTGTCCTGGATTCACGCTGCCTAGATGGCCGATCTGTGGCCTTTGAGCAGCCTAGGAGCTTAGGCATATCAGGATGAGCTGAGCAGCCCCTAGGGAGGTGACCAGTGAGAGGGAGGGTATGAGGGAACTTGGAACCATTGACTCTGTTCAGGTACTGAAGGAGAAGATTGAGTGACTTCCACAGCTGACTGTGAAACCTCTTCTGGTGACTGGGGTTGTCCCCGTCTACAGATCAGGAATTCAGTCCCACAGCACCATTCAATCCATGCAAGAGTGCTAGGCTACAAGTGTGAAAAACATGAGAGGCAGCATGATGTCCTAGGATCTCCTAGCACTCAGAACACCTTTCACCATGCTTTGAAGGTCTAGTCCAAGAATGTATTAAGCGCCTACTATGGGCTAAGCACTGTGTACATGCTTTACAAATGTTATCTCAATTGATCTTCACAACAACCCTGGAAGGTAGGTGCCAGTGTTACCCCCTTTTACAGATGAGGATACTGGGGCAAACCTAGGTTAAGTGACTTGCCCAAGGTCAAATGGCTAGTAAGTATCTCAGGTTGAATTTGAACTCAGGTCTTCCTGACTCTAGGCCTGGCACATCTGGGCCACCCAGATGCCTGTTAGGGCCTAGAAATACAAAACCAAAATGGAACAATCCTGCTTCTAAGCAGTTTCCTTACTAGTGGGGGTGACAATAAAGCACATGCCACTACTGTGTGTGTTCGTCCTTCGTTGCCAAAGAAGACCATACCATCCGAGAAATGATGACATGACTTGCACTTGACTTTGTTCTGAGTGAGGGAGGGCTGTGCAGGTCACCAGCCTCACTTCTCCTCCAGAGCCATATGAATCCAGTGACCAGATATTCATCAGGATGACTGGAGATGACTCAGGATAAGGCTCAGGTCCTCCTGACTCCTGCCCTGGTGCTCCATCCACTGTACCACCTAGCTGCCCCCAGGGGAGAAATCATAGTCATTTTACAAATGAGAAAACCGAGACACAGATAAGATTAAGGTTGCCCCAAGTCCCACAGGTGAAGACAGTGACCTCTTATCCTCGAGTCCCACTAACAGAGTTAATTGTAGGTACCATTGGGTGTCTCTGGAAGCCTGAGGCAGTGAGCCTATGGGGATGTTTTTGTTTTTGCATGTGTGCACACAAGAGTGGTGGCAAGCAGGGGGAGAGACAAATACAGCAAAGAGATGAGAGGAAAAAAGGATGTGAAATGTTTTCGATATAAACTCATTGTCCCTAAATCTCTAGAGTGTCTATTCCATGAGGACCCTCAGCTGCTCTTTTTTCCCTCTGCTCCCCAGAACTTAAAAGGAAGGAAAAGAGGAACCAAGAATAAGGACCCAGTGAAAGAGCCCACCCCACAGCTAGCAGGCCTGAGAGATGAACCCTAGATCTCCTGTTTCTACGTCTAACTTGCTAAGCACTACGGCACTTGGAATCTCCATTGCAACTATAAACATTTCAGCTGCCATTGTGATTTATAATGAGAATAATTTTTGTTATTTTCTGCCTGGCACCTAAGGACCTCCTCACTATTAGAACACTCTCAGAAGAGGCCGGATGGACTTAATCTGGTCTGGTAAACTCCCACATCGAAGGGAGTGAGTCTCTTAGCCCTGGCCGGGAACAGAGGGAAGGGGTCCTCTCTCAGAATCCTCCCACCTGGCGCACCAAGTTCTTTCTTCCAGGCTCAGCTCTCTCTCCAGCCCCCACTGGAATTTAATTACCACTGAATTTCCCTATTGACATGGGAAAGGGCCTGGGAGTTTGGGGGGCCTGTTGTGGGGGGATTGGGAGGGAGCTGTGTGAGATTCATTTGTGAGCTCTTTCCCCTGTGTGGCACAGATGGTATTTTTTTATATCAGCGTCAGCACTGGCTTCTTTCTGCTCTGATGAATAGATTCTAAAAAGGCAGTGACATTATTTGAGATAACAGAGAGAGAACAGAAAAATGGTCAGTGATAGAAAATGTCAGATCTCCCAGAGAGAAAGGGGCAAGGGGGGGTAGGCAGCCTAGATCGTGTGTTGGGCTGAATTTGGGGGCTGTGCGGCGTGGGGATAGTGCAAACTGCGGGGCCTAAACCCCAGGGCAGACACAGTCCCCCAAGCCAGGCTGGAATCCAGTGGGTGCAGGGCAAACAGACTCCAGATTACTGCCAGGTGAGCGGCCCCTGAGCTCTGCCCTCCCCCAGCAGCCTGCCAGGCTCAGCTCTGGAAGCCTGTTCCTTCTTTTCAATTCTATTCAATTAGGCCCTTGCTCGAGAACTTGTCTCCTCTGATACCCAGCTTAACTGACAGGGGATTAGGGCTGTTTGTATTACACAGGCACTCTCTGGGGAGGGGCCAGAGGGAGGCTTTCAGGGAAATGCCTGTGGCTTCCCTATCATCCCATCCTCCCACCCTTTTGGCTCTTTGGGCCTTTTCCGTTTTATGGGGCAGGCACGAGGGGGATTGGGAGGGGATCTCCCTTCGCATCTTTCCCTTCTTCATAAATCTAGAGCTGGACCAGACCCTAGAGATCCTTGAGTCCAATTCCTTCCCTTTAAAAAGGAGGAAACTGGGGCTGAGAGAGAAGTGACCTGCCTAAGGTCACCAGGTAGAGAAAGTCCTAGAAAGGAGTGGAAAGGGAAAGTGGGACATATGCCTCTTCTCACCCATCATCGATTCATTAAACAAACATTTGAGTGTTTACTATGGGCCAGGTACATCCCTCAGGGGGCAGCTAGGTGGTGCAGTAGATAGCGTACCAGTGCAAGAATGAGGAGGACCTGAGTTCAAATCCCACCTCAGACACTTGACACTCGCTGTGTGACCTTGGGCAAGTCA
Organism: Potorous gilbertii; assembly: GCA_028658325.1. Classification (NCBI taxonomy): domain Eukaryota; kingdom Metazoa; phylum Chordata; class Mammalia; order Diprotodontia; family Potoroidae; genus Potorous; species Potorous gilbertii. Next base: position 233,472,109 of record CM053773.1, read on the forward strand.
CTTAACCCCAACTGCCTCATCCTGGATCCTCTCCAGTCATCCTGATGAATATCTGGTCACTGGATTCAGATGATGCTGGAGGAGAAATGAGGCTGGTGACCTGCACAGCCCTCCCTCACTCAAAACAAAGTCAAGTGCAAGTCAGGTCATCATTTCTCTGATCGCATGGTCTTCGGCAACGAAGGACGAACACATACATACATCCCTCAAAGATGAAATAGAATTTAAATTTTATTGAGAGAGATCATGTATATATGGATCAATGAATACAAAACACATTCCCTCACTCATCCCACTTGTGCCTGGACATTAGAGTGGAAGGTCTCTGAGGGCAGAGACAGGTTCACTTTTATCAGGTGATCCTCAGGGCCTGGCACCTTGCTCTCTGTTTAATTAATGCTTCTTGATTGATTGCCTGATTGGGTTGGGGAGATGGCACTACTAGTTTAGGGGATCAGGGGACACTCCCTATAGGAAGCAGTACTTGTTAGCGGTGAAGGAAGCCGTTTATTTTCAGAGGTGGAGACGAGGGGAGCAAGCATTCTGGACATGGGTTAGAAATGAGAAAAACGCTCCTCTTACGACTTGAGGACCAGAATGCCATAATGGCTGGAATGAATCCCAACTCTGATGCTCATTAGCTCTGTGATCCCGGATAAGTCACTGTACTCTCTGAACCTGCCTCTTCAGATGTAAAGTTCCCTGATCCCTTTACGAAGTGCGAATACATCTCCCATTGAGTCAAGATGAAATCATTTTAGCTGAACAGAAAAATTAGACACACCTCTGGGCATTTTTTTGGGAAAAGGTATATTGGACCTGAGTTGAAAACCTCAGACCCTTAGTAGCTGTGTGACTCTGAGCATCACTTCACCCTGTTTGCCTCAATTTCTTCATCTGTAAAATACGCTAGAGGAGGAAATGGAAAATCCCAAATGGGGTCATAAAAAGTTGGACATGACTGAAATGACTGAGCAACAACAACTAGGCACTTTAAATAGTTGTATCTGGGTATAATTACTTCAGTGCCAATTTAAGAGAGGGAGATATACAAGGCAGGTATTGTCTATGGAGGAGATAACTGCAGGAAGAAAGGAAGGAATTTTCTTTTCTCTCCCCTTTCTACATTGGCCATACAACTTTGAAAAGATGCAATTCAACCGGTAAGAAACATCCCATCCTTTGGGGAGCAAAGCCACATGCTCCAGACAGATACAGATAGAGTGAGAAAGTGACCCCAGGGATGAAGCAGCTTGAAGAAGCATGATTCTGACAGCAAAGAATCAGATTATGAAGAGGAACAGACCTTGGTAACTCAGCTGATCAGGCTGCTCAGCAAAGATGCTACCTCCAAGGAGAATGGCGTAAGGACTCTGAAGAGATAGACAACTTCTAGGCTCTGAAGTGCTAGTTATAAGTTGCTGTTTACACATATGCAGCCTACATGTGTCTCTCATTACCACTGTGCTCCACGTTTAAGTCCGCTCTTCTCATTGTGTATAGTTGTGAGAGATTTCCCCAGGTTTATGGGGAAATTGTTTTCTAACTACAGTTTTCACTATACCAGCTATGTAAATGCCTTTGCTAAGAACAAATTGAACCTACTGTCTGATTGCTAATGGGAAACACTGGTGGGGGTTTATAAATCATATAGTATCACCCTTAGAATATATGAGTGGTAGCAGCAATCTGGTAAGGTTTTCCATATGTAAAGAACTATATAAAAGCTAGTTACTGTGTGTGAGGTGGCAAAAAAAAATTGATTTAAAATATTTCCAGGCAATTCATCTATAAAAGAGATATGAGTGTGGGGTTGAAATTTGAATTAGATGGTCTCAGAAGTCTCTTCCAGCTCTAATCTATGAAACCTGTAATCCCACAGATGCTCCTTAGCTGAGTGGCTAGCACACTGCCCCATAATAAGGCTTGTTAACTGACTGACTTCTGGGCTGGGACTTAATGTGAAATGTAATAATCAGCCATGGCCTATTTTGCATCATCCCACAGAGAGGGAGATGGGCAAGTCTGGGGATGTGACTGAGTGAGAAGTAGCATAGAATTCTGAGTTCTTCCCATCAGGTGGCCACCCTGGTCTCTTCCAAAAAGAAGAGGGCAGGGGCTGAGGCCCCTATGGAAGGAGTGAAGGGTTACTTAAGGGACCTCTAGCTTTGGAATTCAAAACATAGAGTAGGAGCTCTCAGTGGGGTGGAGTGAGAACCAGTCTGAAAGGTGGATGGCAGCCCGGAGAGCCTCTCATCCCCTATCCATCAAACTCGGGGAAGGCCCTTTGCTAATCCTCCCCACCTGGCCCCTCCAGAGTCAGGCTAAGGGGTGAAACTAATTGGATTTAGAAAGTCTTTCAAAAAACTAGGGAAGTAAAAAATAGTCTTTATTGTTAGTGAGAGCAGTGTCACCCTGTTCACCTCCCACCTCCCACTCATCCTTTGTGGTACAGATGGTGCCAAGGAGTTCATAGGAGCTGCATGGCCAGACCTGTGTCCTAGCTCTAGGCTTGCCCATCCAGCCTGCCTGGGGCCTATCCCCACCAAGAGATGAGCCAGCCCTGCCTGGCCTCCATAGCTCTTCTGGGAATCTGGTGAAATTCAGTTCAAGCCATCAGAGGGCTGGCCTTCAAGTGCTGCTTTTTCCACCTGTGTGTGAGTCATTGGGTGGAGGGGCCCAGGCCAGTCTTCAGCTCCCTCCTGTCCTGTCCCTGGCTTCTGGACTGCAAAACTATGCCCTGATGTTCAGCTCCTATTTGTGTTCAGTCTTTCCCTATTAGAATATGAGTGCTCTTTGGCGGGGGAGGTAATACCTTGTATATGAATGTTCAGTGATTTGTATCTCTGCGATTTTGGGAAAATCATTTAATTTCTCATAGGGATTTGATCAGGCAATTTTCTCAGTGCCTGGTAGACTGTAATACTTATTAAATGCTGATTTCCTTCCTTCCTTCCTTTCTTTCTTCCTTCCTTCCTCCCTCCCTTTCTTCCCTCCTTCCTTCCTTCCCTTCCTCTCTCTGGGTCTCTGTGACCTTGAAAAACCACCTAATTTCTCATGGAGATTTGATCAGACAATTTCCTCAGTAAATGCTACAACTCCCACCTCCTTAGCAGTCCTAACCACTCAAGACCCACCAAAGAAAGCTGTCACCACCAAAGTCCTAGACACTGTCAAATGGTTCAGCATCATAAATGTTGAAACACATAACATTTTATTAATAGGATCAGTTAGGTGACCCATGGCTAGAGTGCTAGGCCTGGAGTCAGGAAGACCTGAATTCAAATTTGGTCTCAAATACAGTCTGTGTGACTTTGGACCAATCACTTCCCTGCTGACTTTCCTCATTTGTAAAAATAAGAATTATAATGGTATTTCTTGCCCAGGATTGTTGTGAGAATAAATTGAGATATATTTGTATTTACCTTGAATCTACAATCACTTCAAATTTTCTCTGTAAGTTTTTATATATGTCTACATAGGTATACCTTAGAATATGATTACTCTGAGAATAAAACCCTTTGAGGACAGGGACTGTTTCCCTTTTATCCTTGTATGCCCAGTGCCCAGCACTATAACTGGCAACAGTAAGTACTTAATAAATGCTTATTGCTCAATAGATTTGACACCCCCCACCCCCCCCACCCTCGTCAGAGCAGTCCTGGATCATGTCTAGGCAGAGGCGATCAAGGGAACTGTCTCTTTTAGAATTTACAATTTTGGGATTACAGGATCTCTGAGCATCAGGGATACAAAGACAAACGTGAAACAGCCCTGTCCTCAATGGGTGAGACCATATGGATATATGTCAAAACATACAGAGTATATTTAAGATAATCTTGGTAAGGGAGAGTACTAGAAGCTGGGACAGGGAAGGGGACTACGGACAAGGAAAGGCTTCTGTGGAAGAGCAGTGTGACCTCAGCAGGAGGGAAAGCCAGGATTCTCAGAAGCAGAGGGGAGGAAAGAGTACACTCCAGGTAGAGCCGTCTTAGAGACGGGAGAGGAGGAACAGGAGCTGAGGGGCCTGACCAATGAAGACATGGAGGAGACTCATGTGTTGAAAGATAGGATGGAGGTGGGTTGTATTATATACCAAACAAAGAGTTCATGGTTGACCATACAAGTACTAAGGAGTCACTGGAGTTTACAGAGTAGGGAAGTAACATGGTCCCACCTTCTATTTAGGAAAATCCCTTAGGCAGGTGTATGGAGAATAGATTGAACTGGGGAGAGATAAAGTCCAAAGACCAAAGACCACTATTGCAGTGGTCCAGGGGAGAAAGAAGGACCTGGGTGAGGATTGTATATGAGTAAACAAAAGAAGGCACATGGGAGATGTGTTGTGGAGGCAGAAACAACAAGATCTGGCAACTGATTGGCTATGTCGAGTCAAGTCAACACAATTTTATTAAGCGCCTATTGTGTTCCAGGCATTGTGCTAAGCTCTAGAGTTACAAAGAAAGGCAGAACCCAGTCAAATGAGGAAGACGATGTGCAAACAACTGTGCACAAAAAAGCTATAGACAGGATCTACTGGGGAGAGTCAACTGATGAGGGAAGGCATTAGTTCATTGATGGATAGATGGGGTCTAATTTATAGATGAAGGGAGATCAGGAAAAATTTTTTGCAGAAGAGAGGATGTTAGCTGGGGCTTGAAGGGAGCCAGGGAGACCAGGGTGGGGAAATGAAGAAGTATCTGTGGGGTGAATGACATACAAAGATGCCATGGAAATGCTGAATGTGGGTGACTGGGTGGGTGGTGATGCACTGAACAGAAATTGTTGTTGTAGTTTGTCCTTTATTGTGGAAGAGACCTTGACATCAGGGAAGTGATGTCTCAACTTGCAAGATAAATTGGATTTAAGTGAGGCAGGGCTGTGCAAAGTCACCAACCTCACTTTCTCCTCCAGAATCATCTAGGTCCAGTGGCCAGATATAGATTAGGATGACTGGAGATGGCCCCAGATAAAGAGAAATAGGAGGGAATTCTGGAAGAAAAGTAAGTTTTGGAGGGGAACAGATAAGTTCTATTTTGGATATGTGGGCTTTGAGATGTTTACAAGACAGCTCATCTGAATTATCCAACAGATGATGTGGACCCGGAACTCAAGAGGTAGCCTAAGCATTGGATTGGATGTCAGAGGGTCTGAGTTCAAATCTTGTATTTGTCATTCAATATTGCTCTGTGACCTTGGGTAAGTCATTTAACTTCTGGTTCTCCATTTCCTCATCTATAAAATAAGGGAGTTGGACTCATTGACCTCCAAGGTCCCTTCCAACTCTAAATCTCTGGCCCTCTGATTCTTTGATTTTAATCATAAGAAAAGGCCATCAGACTTGGCAATTAAGAATCTTGGGGTGGGGGGAGGAGTCAAGATGGTGGAGTAGAGGATGGAATTGCTCTAGCTCTGCCCCCATATCCCATAAAATACCTGTTAAAAATGACTCTAAACAAATTCTAGAGCAGCACAAGCTGCAAAATGGCAGAGTAAAAGAGATTTCCAGTGCAAGACAGCCAGGAAGGCTGACAGAAAAGGTCTATCTCACTGGGAGCACAGCCCAGCCTTGGCATGAGTCTGCATGGACAGGGCTGGAGCAGACTTCAGGGCATGAAATCATGGACAGCAGCTGCAGTTCCTAGATTTCTCAACCACAAATGCGGCTTCAAAAGTCAGTAAGAAAGCTCTTTCACCTAGGTGAGAGGGGGACTTTGGTCCAGCCCCAGCCCCAGCCCCAAGGCAGCGCCAGTCCCTGTGGCAGTGTTCACGTTTGGAGTCCTTGGCCTAATGACTCTGGAGGAATGGAGTGGCTGATCTGGATCTCAGCCCTGAGTGGCTGTCCTGGGATGAGGAGGAGCACTGGTGCTGGCATGATGGAGCTGGTAGTAACTGTGGAGAGGGAACCCTACTCACAGATCCTGGCAGAAAAGAGTGCTTATGGTTGCTCACAGATAAGAGCGCATGTCAGAAAAGGAGTAAACTCCTATCCCTTGATTGTGCCATCTTGGAGGAACTGAGAACTTACAAGTCCCTAGAGTATACCCTCCACTTGACAAAGGAATCAAAAGTCAAGTAATTGACTGGGAAAATGCCTCAGAAAGGGGAAAAAATAAGACTAAAGAATGTTACTTTCTTGGTGAAAAAGGTATTTTCTTCCATTCTTTCAGATGAGGAAGAACAAATCATACCATCAGAGGAAAACATCAAAGTCAAGCCTTCTGTATCCAAAATTTCCAAAATAAATATGCAGTGGTCTCAGGCCATGGAAGACCTCAAAAAGGATTTTGAAAATCAAGTAAGAGAGGTGGAGGAAAAATTGGGAAGAGAAATGAGAGCAATGCAAGAAAATCATGAAAAAAATCCTTGCTAAAGGAGATCAAAAAAATGCTGAAGAAAATAACACCTTTAAAAAGAGACTAACCCAAATAGCAAAACAGGTCCAAAAAGTCAATGAAGAGAAGAATGCTGTAAAAGGCAGAATTGGCCAAATGGAAAAGGACTTTCAAAAGCTTACTGAAGAAAATAGTTCTTTAAAAATGAGACTGGAGCATATAGAAACTAATGACTTTATGAGAAACCAAGAAATTATAAAACAAAAGCAAAAGAATGAAAAAATAGAAGACAATGTGTAATATCTCATTGGAAAAACAACTGACCTGGAAAATAGATCTAGGAGAGACAATTTAAAAATATTGGTCTACCTGAAAACCATGATCAAAAAAAAAAAGCCTAGGCATCATCTTCAAAGAAATTATCAAGGAAAACTTCCCTGATATTCTAGAACCAGAGGGCAAAATAGAAATGGAAAGAATTCACCAATCACCTCCTGAAAGAGATCCCAAAAGGAAAACTCTGAGGAATATTGTAGCCAAATTCCAGATTTTCCAGGTCAAGGAGAAAATATTACAAGCAGGCAGAAAGAAACAATTCAAGTATTGTGGAAATACAATCAGGATAACACAAGATTTAGCAGTTTCTACAATAAGGGATCAAAGGACTTGGAATATGATATTCCAGAGGTCAAAGGAGATAGGATTAAAACCAAGAATCACCTACCCAGCAAAAATAATGGGTATAATATTACAGGGGGGAAAATGAAATTTCAGTGAAATAGAGGATTTTCAAGCATTCTTGTTGAAAAGACTAGAGCTGAATAGAAAATTTGACTTTCAAATAGAAGAATCAAGAGAAACATGAAAGGTAAACAGGAAAGAGAAGGCTTAAGGAACTTACTAAAGTTGAACTGTTTACATTCCTACATGGGAGGATGTTATTTGAAACTCATGAGACCTTTTACAGTATTAGGGTAGTTAGAGGGAATATATATGTGTGTGTGTGTGTGTGTGTGTGTGTGTGTAGGTGGGTATGGGTATTATGTATATTATATATACATACATACATGCATACATACATACATAGAGGGTATAGGGTGGGCTGAATATGAAGGGAGAATACTCAAAAAGATAAAATTTACTGTTGAATGGAATGTACTAGGAATAAGAGAAAGGGAGAGGTAGAATATAGCAAATCCTCTCACAAGAGGGAAGAAAGAACTTTTATAATGGAGAAAAACAGGGGGGAGATGAAAGGAAATAAGTGAGCCTTACTCTCATGGGATTTGGCTTAAGGAGGAATAACAGGCACTCAGTTGGATGTGGAAATCTATTTTACCCTTCAGGAAGGCAAGGGGGAAGGGGATAGGAGAGGGAAGATAACAGAAGGGACAGCAAGTTGGGGAAAGGGATAATTAGAAGCAAACACTATTGTGGGAGGACAAGTCATGGAATAAATGAAGGGCAGGATAGGACAGAGGGAAATGTGGTTAGTCTTTTACAACATAACTATTATGGAAGTGCTTTGCATTGTTACACATGTATGACCTCTATTGAATTGCTTGTTTTCTCAATGAGAGTGGATGGGGAGGGAGGGAGAGAATATGGAACTCAAAGCTTTAAGAATGAGTGTTAAAAATTGTTTTAGCATGCAACTGGAAATTAAGCTATACAGGCAATGGAGTACAGATGTCTCTTTTGCCCTACAGGAAAATAGAGGGGAAGGGGGATGGAAGAAGGGTGGGTAATAGAAGGGAGTATAGACTGGAGGAAGAGGTCGATGGGGTGCATGCCATCCTGGGGTGGGGAGAGATGGGGAGAAAATTTTGAATTTAAATTCTTGTGGAAGTGAATGTTAAAATAAATAAATTATATATTGTAAAAAAAAAAAAAAAGAGTCAGTGGTAACTTTGGAGACAGTTTCTGTTGAGTGGTGAAGTCAGAAACCAGATTGTAAAAGGTATAAAAGGGAGTAAGAAGTAAAGTAGAGGTAGAACATGTTTTCAAGGAGTGTGGCTGAGAAATAAACAAGGATCATAGGACCAAAAAAAGCTTGTGGAGATGGACAGATTAAGGGAGAGTTTTTCGGTCTGGTTTGGTTTTAGGATGGGAGAGATTTGAGTATGCTTATGGACATCAAGGAGGGGACCAGTTTATAGGGAGATTGAAGATTAAAGAGAATGGGACATTCAGGGATCAATCTGCTGGGGGAGATGGGAGGAGTCATATCTAGGGGAAAATGTTGATGGGTTGACATTGGTGAGAAGAGTGACCTCTTCAGCAGAGACAGGACTAAAGAAGGAGATAGTGAGGGAAGAAGTCAAGATTGTGGGAGGAGAGGATAAGGAAGAGGTCACAATGAAAAGTCCTCACAATTCTCAGTAAAATTTGAGGTGAAGTCACTCACTGAGAAGGTTAGGGTAGAAGGTGCCACGGGAGACTTGAGGAGAGAAGAGTAGGTTTAAAGCAGATGCTATGAGGAATGAAATAGAGAATTATAGAGAAGAGTAAAAGAATTGCCTTACAGCAGTGAGGACCCAGGTGAGATCAGATAACATAACTCCTTAGTAGACTTAGCACATTTATTCATTGCCTACTATATGCAGCCCTGAAGAGGATACAGAGAAGTATAAGATGTGACTTCTATGATCACTGACCTCAAGCAGTTTACAGACTAGTTGGGGGAATAAGACATACATTAAATACATAAAGAGTCAAACAATACAAGAGGTTGCCATATAACTATGGAATACTGGAGTTGTTATGAAATGTCAGAACAGAGAACATAGTATGCCAGAGATAGGAGGGTCCTTAGAACAGAGAATGTCAGAGGATGAAGGGACCTGGGAAAAATTTTCAAAGTTGGGCAGGATCTCAAAGGTCTACCCCACTCCTTTCATTTTACAGACAAAGAAATCAAGGCCTGGGGCAATTAAGCAGCTTGCCATAGATTATATAGGTAGTGAGCACAGTAGGGATAAGACTTGAACTGTAAGGACCTCACTATATCACTCTGACTCCAGTCAAGGGCAATGAATGGAAAAGGAGAACCTGAGTAGAGGTGCTATTCTGGTTAAGGATCCTCTTTTAGGGAGAAGGTACACACCTCCTTGTATCCATCCATATCCTAGATCTCATCCCAGAAATGTAGATGAGAAGGCTGGCAGAGTAGTGAAATAATTATGCACTGAGGTTCAGGAAGATCTGGGTTCCTCTTGCCTCAGACCTGACACTAACGTACCTCCATGAGTTAAGGTAAATCACTTCCCTTCCCTGGGTCTCAGTTTCTTTCTCTGTAAAACAGCAGGGTTAGCCAATAACAGTCGGTCAATAAGCGATTATTAGATGACCTGTAAGTTCCAAATCCTTTGATTTAATGGTAAGTTAGTGGTGACCACAGCAGTTCTGTGGTCACATGGACCTGAGGGTTCACGCCACCAAAGCAGACCACATTCCATCTAGGCTAGTGGATCCTGGACCACTTTTGTCTGTGTCCAATCAGAGATCTGCCACTTACCAGGTTGGGACTTTCCTCCAGTCCTCTGGCCATTGTGAGAATACTAATGAAACGCATAGGTAGTTCATGTAGTCGTCAACTCTTGTCAGGGGACCAGTCCATTTTCTTTTTAATAACAGTAACTAGCATTTGTCTAATATTTTAAGGTTTGCAAAGTATTTTACACGTATTATCTCCTCTGATTCTCACAACAGCCCTGGGAGAGGGATTATCCTCATTTTACAGATGAGCAAAGCAAGGCAGACAGAGGTGAAGTGCCTGTCCCAGGGTCATACGTGTTTGAGCCCAAATTTGAACTCAGGTTTTCCTGACGTCAAGCCTAGGCCTCTATTTCATCACCTAGATAGACGTTAATGAACTTTCCTCATGTATTTCTTTAATGACATAGGATAGGGGAGTGCTGGAGGCAGTGACTCACAAGAGCCAGTTGCTAAATTTTTAGTGGGAGCATTTACATCTCAGAAATCTACAAATGCTGCAGATCAAGGCTTGATTCATTGTTTTCTTGATTGTCTAGATTTAAGAAAGGAATGGAAAAATATTAATAATTCAGAGTAAACTTAAAAATGTATCTTGTATACATTTTTTAGAGAGCTGTTTGTTGAACATTTACCAGTTCACTCCTACAAGGAATCACAAATTTAAAGGCCAAACCGACCTTGCTGTTTTCATTTAGTCACGTCTGACTCTTCGTGACTCCATTTGGGTTTTGGGTTTTTTTTTTGGCAGAGACGCAGGAATGGTTTGCCATTTCCTTCTCCAGCTCATTTTACAGATGAGGAAACTGAAATAAACAGTGACTTCCCCAGGGTCACACATCTAGGAAGTGTCTGAGGTTGGAATTGAACTCATGAAGATGAGTTTTCCTGATTCCAAGCCGAGTGCTCTGTGCACTTCAGCACGACATGGTTGATCCTATAATACTGTTCTAAAAACGTAGTGGCAGCTACATGGTGCAGTAGATAGAGTGCTAGGCCTCAGCCTTGCCCTTGAATCTCTGAGCTGAGTCACCCTCATCAATTCCCCCAGGCTTGCCTAAGCCAGACTGACTTCTTGGCTCTAGGAGAGGCAGTGCTCTTCACTGGAAAGGGCCCCAGAGTTGAGGTCAGGAGTATGAGTTCCATCTCCAAAGCTCACTCACTATGTGACCTGGAAAAAGTCACTTCCTCTCCGTAAGCCTCAGTTTTCCTCTCTGGGTCATGAGAGGAGGAGTTCTTGTCATATGAACCTCACAGGGTTGTCATAACTGTGGAAGTGCTTTGTGATCATGCAGAAGGGGGAGCCTCAGGAGCTTAAAGTGCCAGGTGCCATTTGAGTCCTAAGAGGCGGGTGAAGTCTCATCTCCTTCTGGCTCTGCTATCTCCTGAGGAGGGCACATGCCTGTCACTTCTCTTCCATGTCCCTGGGAAGTCAATCAGAGCTGTCAGAAGGAGAGAAAGTCATTTCCGGTGTTCTATTTCATAGCTTGTTGGCAGGTTCATTGCAGCAAACTAAACCCACTCTCCTCCACTGACATTTTCTGGGGGCACGTTGGTTAGAATGCCTAATGATGTAGATTGATCCCCCATTTTGAGTAGAGTTGTCATAGGTGTTCTTGGATGGCAGCCTGGCCCATCGTCCTGTTGATTGTGATCCTGGGGATTAGTTAGGCCTTGTTTGGCATCATAGGAGAATTCCTGGGAGTATCCTGACACCCCTGCAAGTGGGGACTAGCACTTGAGGGGAGGGGAGGAAAAATAATTAGAAAGATGGCTCCCACATCAAGATGGCTTTGGAATTGGCAAAGACTCCATCCTCAAGGTGGCCCCTGGAGGTAGGTCATGCCAGGGCACTTATTTCTATTTCATGGATTCAGTGTAATTCAGAGACTATCTAGCAAAATCTACTTATTTTTATATATGAGGAAACTGAGACCCAGGAAATGAAGTAACTTGTTTGAGTTCAGGTAGTGTCAAAAGTGGGATTTGAACCCAGGTCCTTTAAATCTAAAACCATTGCTCTTTCTACTCGTCCATTTGGTGCCTCAATTCAATCCAATAAACAAATTTTTAAGGGTCTACTTTGTGCAAATCCTGGATTACGTGATAAGAATCCAAACACAAAAATTCAGATTGTTCTTGCTCTCAAGAAGTTTACTTTCTAGTAGGAGAGAAGTAGGCCAATCGCAACACAATCATTCCTTCATGTAACATTCAACAAGCGTTTATTATTTGCTAGGTACCTAGTATGTGTCATGCATTGTGCTGTGTGCTGAGGACACCAAGATGACAAAAAAATAGTCCCTGTGCTCAAGGAGCTCATACTCTGAAGGACAGAGATGAGGTACAATGCATTCATTCATTCACTTTTTCATCCCTTCATTCATTCCCTCATTTGTTCATCCATTCACCCATTTGTTCTTTCCTCATCCAACCATCCATCAATCCATTCATTTATCCAACCATCCATCCATGCATTTATCCAACCATCCATCCATCCATTTATTCATTCCCCCAACCATCCATTCATCTATTCATTTATTCAACCATCCATCAATCCATTCATTTATCCAACCACCCATCCATTCATTTATCCATCCATCCATCCATCCATCCATGCATTTATCCAACCACCCATCCATTCATTTATCCAACCATCCATCCATCCATTCATTTATCCAACCATCCATCCATCCATGCATTTATCCAACCATCCATCCATGCATTTATCCAACCATCCATCCATCCATGCATTTATCCATCCATCCATCCATCCATGCATTTATCCAACCATCCATTCATCCATGCATTTCTCCAACCATCTATCCATTTATTCATTTATTTTTTCCATCATTTGTTGACACATCATCGATTCATCCATTATTCATTCCTTTATTTGTTCATCCATCCATTTATTTATTTATTCCTTTAATCATTCATTCATTTATTCATTCATGCATTCCTACTCCACTCATAATTTATCAATCGCTTACTCTATGTTAGGTACTGGATTAGACCCCAGAGATACAAAGACAAAAAAAAGAAACAATCCACATCTTCAAAGAGCTTATGCTCTAACGGGGGAGACAACATGTACCAGTCATTTCCAGATAAAGGTCACTAGAAGCTGGAGGCGGGGGATGGGAATTCCTTTAGGATAGGTAATATTGAGCACAAAATGATTTTAAGGAGGAGGGAGGGAGCATGAAAACAAGGGGGTGTGTGGAGAAAGAAATAAAGGATTCTGTGAGGAGGGAGGCCTTTCTAGGTATAGGGCACAGCTTGGGCAAGAGCAAGGAGGCAAGAGGTAGAATGTTATGCTTTGGAATGGCGAGTAGGCTGGAATCTATGAAAGCAAGTAATATGAACAAAGATGGGAAAGGCAGATGAAAAAACTAAGTCTCTGAGAAAGGAAGAAATTTGGACAAGGTCACCTTGCTAGTTATGGCGGCTGATCTAGGATGAGAAGCCAGGTACTTTTCTCACCTAATTCCTTAGGAGAGGAAGCCTCAAGGGCCAGAATAGGGATAGCCTGAGGCCCTTGGGATTCTACAGATGTGCCCAGATGGGCCTACTCTGGGTCTGAGGCTGCCAGGGAAGGGCCAAAGCAGGGCCTGTGTCATGAAAGCAGGATGGAGAGATCAAAATCACCTCGAGAAATTGAACAGTTGCTATCTAGTGTTAGTTTCTGTACATTGTCTGGGCCCAGAGACAGTCATCTAATCATAAATGGACCTACATAGCCAGCTGGTCCAGCCCTTTCATCATTTTACTAAGGAGGCTTCTGTCACCTGGGTAGTATGTCAAAGGGAGCAAAATTAATTTTAGATCTAGGTTCGAATCCTGACAATTTCACTACCTGTGTGACTGGGCAAATCTCTTCATTTCTCTAAGCCTCAGTTTCCTCATCTGTAAAATGAACAACATAGACTAAATGTCCACTAAGGTTCCTTCCAGATCAAAGCTCCAAGATCCCATGATGCTATGTTTCTTTCTCTCATCCTTTTGGGCTCCCTGAAACCTAGCCCATTACTGAGGACACCATATCTCTTGGTCCCCTGTCCAGGGTCCCCTTCTCTCATAAACTTTGACATCCAGGGCTAGGAGGAGGAGTTGGTGTGTTCCTTGTCCCCTGGTACCACCCTTAGACCCTTCCTGTACCACTATCACTCAGCAACAGCTCCTCTCCCTTAGAGTTTCTTCTGTCCTACGCATTTCCCTATCCTCCCTCTTCCCCAGTGAGTTGTTTGATTCAGTCTTCTTTTCCAGCCCAACTCTGCCTCCTTCAAATACTCCAGTATCAATTCCCTAATTCCTATAGTGTCTGTTCCTATCTACCTTTTCTGTGTACAGGTAGTCTAGCCTTATTTCTTTTCCCACCAATCACACATAGGAATTGTCTAACCTTAGACATGAGCCACCAGGGGACTGGTCATACTTAGAAAAGCTCAGCAGGGCACCTCCTGCAGTAGAAGAGGGTCAGACCTTAGACTAGAAGTTCTTAATCTTTCTTGTGTCATGAACCCCTTTGACTGTCAGGTGACAGCCTCTTCTTTCTCAGAATAATGTTCTTAAATGAATAAAATGGACTCTTTTTAATACTGTTTCTAAATGAATAAAATAAAATGTATAAGATTACAAAGGAAAACAAATGTTAGTGAAAATAATGATAAGATTTTCCCCATCCAAGTTCATGGACCCAGGTTAAGAAGACCCGCCATAGACACACCCTTCTCCCAACTATTTGAGAAGGAGTCTACTCTTATTATCTCCTGCTAATCATGTATAGGAATGGTCTAACCTTAGCTGTATACCATAGACACATATATGAGAGTGATCACAACTTATACACACTCCCAGCTGGATCTGTCCCGGTGTTAGAATTTCAAATTCCTTTTCTGATCTCTCTAGTCTTCTAGGGTGTCTGCTCAGCTGGACACAACTGATCTAAGGCCAGGCCCTTGCTCAATGCCTACTCTCTACAGGTTCTTCTGATAGGGACCTAACCAGGTGCCCTGTGATGGGCAGCGCCCTCCCTCCACCATCATACTATCCTGCCAGCCCTGTCCTCCCCCTGAGAGGCAAGAGAGGGCCAACCCCCACCCACCCCATTCTACCCCGACATCCTTGGCCTTGTCTCCGGAGGGAGCAGGCCTTGGGGCTGAGGCCCACCATTGGGTTCCTCCCCAGTGCACTGAAGGTTTTGAAAGTTAAAATATTACCGTCGGCTTTGTTGTTGCCTAACCGCGACAGACAAATTGAGAACTAGTTGTCAAAATGTCACCGTACAACAAATCAACATTCGAAGCGAGTTGCCTCACGAGGTGGTATGTAATTAAAGAAAAAATCCCTTTTAGAAATTTCAGCGAGCGTTGGCTCTACTTTCTATTTGTCTGTGTGATTAATAAAGGCAGCTAATTTTCAGACTTTAAAAACAGCTAGAAAATAGCTCCTAATTACATATTAGGCTCCTAACGGCCCCCGCTGAGCTCGGCTGGTATTGGTGGGCCGGAGAATTTGGCAAGGCCTTAATTGCATTCTGAGCTTCATCTAATTTTAGTTAAATGTAATGTAATCAGCAGCAGATGTCTGAAATAAAATATGAATTATGAATATGATGAAATTTCATTCTTGAGTAAAAAAGTAATTTGCTATTTAGTTCATTAGAGTCTTAGAGGTTTATTAGGAGCAGGTATACAGCCCAGTGAGGTTATATATTAAGATGATATTTCAGAAAAGAAGAAAAACCCCTTTGGGGGGGGTTACAGAGTTGGGGGGGAGGAGAAAGGTGGATATTCTCCCAGCAAATCATCCAACTAACCTTCATTAACTATGTCGAGGAGAAAGAGCTCGCTGGAGGTTATGAGAAGGTCACCTGAGACCTAAGTTGGGATCCTACCTGGGTGAGCATCTCTCCTGGTGGTGATGGGGTATGGTTACCTCAAAGCTGCCTCTTCCAAGAAGCCTTCCTGGATTCCCTCACCCACCTGGAACCAATCAGCCAGTTCCAAGCCATGCCATTTTCTTTGTAGGTACTGAAACAGTTTAGTGTGTATATACTTAGGTGCATATACGTCTTGTCTTTCTAACAAGAGGTTTAAATTGCAGAAGCCTTGGGTCATGCTGTACTTATCCTTATGCTGCTTCCAGAACCTCACTCAGAACCTGGCACACACAGCAATAATCCAGCAGCTCCAGGACGGTGCCCCATCCCTACCTGCGGGTCCTGGGGAAACCTTACCTTTGTGGTAGTGAGTGCTAGACTCAGAGTCATGAGCATCTGTGTTGGAATCCAGCCTTAGATGCTTGCTAGCTGCATCACCTGGGAAGCCAGTTAGCGTCTCTTGGCCTCAGTTTCCTCAACTGCAAAATGGAAATGACAGAGCCTGCCTCCCAGGGTTGTTGTGAGGATTAAATGAGGTATTATTTATAAAGAACTTTGCAAGCCTTAAAGTGCTACAACATTGTTGACTGCTATTAGTATTGTCTTTGCTAAAATTTGACACAGGGAGTCCCCCAATGGGCTTCCTTGGGTTTTCTTGACATTATAAAGATTCCAGTGAAGCATGTGAGCTGTCACTGCATTTCTTTACATGACTGGACCATCTTTATTTTTCTTTTTCCAGACATTCATTTCTCTAGATCTATGGTCCCAATGATCAGATGGTGCACCTTGTACCTTGGAATGGAACCTGTGTTTTCACTGCTATTGGGAACTCTCAGATGAGGAAAATCCCTCCCCCAATGCGAGTTGATGCCTCTTTTGCAGCTATGGTCTTAGAATAGTTGCCCAGAGCATTGAGTGTAAGTGACCTGCCCATACAACAACAGAGCCTGTGTCAGAGGCAAAGCTTAAATCTTGGTTTTTCTGGTTTGAGGATCAACTCTCTATCTACCTCACAGGGCTGATGCAAATGTTTGCTTATTGATTTATTGAATGAATGAATTATTGAATGAATTTATTGAATGAAAGAGGATAAGAAAAGATGCTGGGCATTGAGAGGGAGGGAGGGAGAGAGAGAGAGAGAGAGAGAGAGAGAGAGAGAGAGAGCTTTGTCTTTTTCCAGGAGATGACTTTTAACACTTTTTAGGGATGTGGCTCCTCACCTGCCAGTTCAGGGGTCTGTGCATCCGTTTATAGCTACATACATAAGTAATCATCCTCTCTGCAGACTGGGCAAATAACCAGTATGTCTTGCATGCATCTTTCTATTTCTAAGATGTGTGTAGATCAGTACGGTTGAAAGAAGACTGGTTCCAGGTCAGAGAGATTGGGTTCAAATTCTGTCTCTGATATTCAAAGTCTGCTTGGTTATGAGCAAATGACTCAGCCTCCCTGGGCCTCTTCTAATGCTACAGCTATGGATCTGTGTTAGAATGGGCTAGTTCAACTCTCTCCTAGGCTGGCTGGAAGGTCAGTACTGATTCCTCCCTTCCCATGTGCTCCCTTCTCTCTGCCCCCCTGTTCCATCCTCCACGACTCAGTAGTTTGGCCATACCTGCCTTGTTCTAACTATTGACTCCCATCTTTCCTAGGTCTGAGTGCCCTTTGATCCCTGACTTCTAGCCCCTTGTCCTTCAGAGGTCATCACCAGTTTGCATAACCCAAATAATACCACTCAAAATACACTGGCTGAATCCATTAGGGATGGAGTAAAGGACTTTAGATTTGAACCATCAAATCCATCAAATGACCAATCAAGAGCTGGCAGGGGCTTAGAGGTCATCCTTTTACAGAAGAAAAAACTGAGACTCAGAGAAGTGCCTTCCTCAAGGATACTCAGCAAAGTCAAACCTGGAAGGGGCAGCAGCCACTCCCCTGGCACCCTCCCAGTGGGCAGATTCCAGGCAGGGTACTGGAAAATCTCTAATGTGAGGGCAGCCACAGGAAGCTGAGCTCTCTCCCACTCTCTGCCCACCTCCAGCTGTGCCCTGGCTCCCAGGGAGGTCGGCTCCCAGCCAGGGGCTGCTGCATCGAAGCCTTGCAGGCTCACAGCTGGCCATCCCCAGGACCTGCCTCATCTTCCTCAATGAGTTCCATTTGTTCTGAACTTGGGGAGAGGGAGGGATGAGGATGAGAAGGAGAGGCCCATGCAGAAGCTGGGGGAAGGGAGCTGGAGGGTCACAGCCAGGGCCAGACAATCATTTTCTGCAATTATCTGCAAAAGATTAATTAGCAAAGTACATTTTATTGATGTCATGCCAGTGGGAGAGTGGATCAATTTGGGCCAGGTTGGGCCTGATGAAAATAATGCTGAGAATCCATTTCCTGTTTCTTTAGTGTGGGGAGGTTTTCCCCCAGGGCAGTTTTGGGAGGTAAGTAATGAAGGTGGGGTTAGCTTTTACAGGTGAGGGATGGAGACCAGAGAAGATGAAGGACGTGCCCTGGACACATCAGAGGTGGAATTCAAGCCAAGGAGTTTTGTCACCACAATTCTGCTCCCCATTCTTGTCTCGATCTGGAATTCCAACCCATGGCCAAATGGGCCTCCCTCTATGAAATGCCATCCCCATCCCCTTCGATCTCTCTGCTCAAGCCATTCCCCATTTCTGTCTCTGAATCCCTGGCCTTCTTCAGCTCTAGTACCACCTCGTCCGGGAAGCCCGCATGTGTTTCCCCAGTTTTCAAGTCTCTCCCCTTCCCATGTTGCTTAATGCTTAACTTGAACAGGTTTTGATTTGCTTCTCTCTGTGAGTATCATTCCCCTCCTCTCCCCCCATTCCTCCATCCCACGAAAATGTAGTCCCATCGAGTCTTGGATTCTACCTCCCAGGGTAGGGTGGACAGAGGACTGGATTCAGAATCTGTAAGACTTTGATTCAAATCCTGCCCCTGGAACTTCTCCATGACTATATCAAGATGAGCTGCTGATCTGCTGTGGTAGAGGGAGCTCCTTCAGGTCTCAAGATTTTACAAAACACTTTATAAATATTATCTCCTGCAGTTCTCACCACAAAAGAAACTAAAGCTGAGTACGGTGAAGTGATTTGTCCAGAATAACACAGCTAGTAAGTATCTGAGGCTGAATTTGAACTCAAGACTTCCTGGCTCCAGGCCCAGTGCTCTACCCGTTGCACAAACACACCCTCACCCACCCCTCCTTCCACTTTACAATGATGAAATCACATGTTTTGATTTTTAAAAAGTCCACAGTGTCTGACGCATGGTATATATAGGCTTCATAAATGCTTGTTGAATGTTATGATCTAGAATGTAATTATTGCTGTCAAATCCTAGGGACTGCCCTAGAGTCCCTCCCAGCCCTGACATCCCCTGTTCTGAGGCTCCTCCCAGCCCTGACATTCTCAATTCCCATTTGGCCCAGTTCATCTCCTCTCTCCCACCTCTGACAAGACACTGTCCAGTCTTTCCCTGAAGGCTTTGAAGGGGGCACCCAGCACCTACCTGGGCAGAGCATTCCACTTAGGGGCAGCTCTTATTTTAAGAATGTTTTCAGACCTCAAGTCTGAATGTGTCTCTTTGCATCTTCCCCTCATTGTCCCAGGTTCTGCCCTTTGGGGCCAAACAAAGTCAAGCCATTATCCCTTCCAGTTGACAGCCCTGCAATGACTTGAGCTCCACTGCCTCCTGCCTCCTCCCTTCTCCCCAGCCTTCTTATCTCCAGGTTACCCAGTCCCAACGGGTTCATTCAAACTTCCCAGGTCAATGAACTCATGGCCTGTCACTGTCCTGGGCATCCTTCATCTTGTCCTTCTGAAATGAGATTCCAGAACTAGGCCCAGTGCTCCAGACAAGTGTAGAGATCAGTATAAACAACAACAGGACTCTTGCCTCCTTCCTCTTTGGATGCCTTTTCTAATGTAGCTCAAGAGCAAGCCGACTTTCTGAATGGTAATGTCACCTTGTTGACTGGGGCAGTTCCTATCCAGGGTAAAGAGGTCAGATAGTCAAGAAACATTTACTAAGCAAATTAAAACTGCTCCAGGATACCACCTCACACCTATCAAGTTGGCTAATATGATAGAAAAGGAAAACACAAATGTTGGAGGGGATGTGAGAAAACTGCGACACTACAGCACTGTTGGTGGAGTTGTGAACTGATCCAACCATTCTGGAGAGTAATTTGGAACTATGCCCAAAGAGTTATAAAACTGTGCATACCCTTTAATCCAGTAATACCACTGCTAGATCTGTATCCCAAAGAGATTTTTTTTCCAAAAGGGAAAAGAGTATATTTATGCAAAAATATTTATAGCAACTTCTTTTTGTGGTGGCTAAGAATTGGAAATCAAAGGGATGGTCATCATTTGGAGAATGGCTGAACAAGCTGTGGAATATGATTGTGATGGATTGTTATTGTACTAAAAGAAATGATGAACTGGTGGACTTCAGAAAAATCTGGAAAGATTGAACTGATGCTGAGTGAAACAAACAGAACCAGAAGAGCATTGTGTGCAGTAACAGGAATATTATACAGTGAAGAACTGTGAATGACTAAGTTATTCTCAGTAATATAATAATCCAAGACAATCCCAAATGACTAATGATAATGGATGCTATCTGTCTCCAGAGAAAGAACTGATACTGTCTGAATACAGACTGAAGCATGCTATTTTTCACTTTCTTTCACTCTTTTTTTTGTTTGTCTTGTACAAAATGACTAATATGGAAATGTTTTACATGATTGCACATGTATAACCTATCACATTGCTTACCATTTCAGGGAGGGAGGATGGGAGAGAGAAGGGAAGGGATAGATTTTGGAAGTCAAAACTTTAAAAAATGTTTAAAATTTATTTTGACATGCAATTGGGAAAAAATAAAAATAAAATATTTTATGTAAAA
Organism: Potorous gilbertii; assembly: GCA_028658325.1. Lineage (NCBI taxonomy): Eukaryota > Metazoa > Chordata > Mammalia > Diprotodontia > Potoroidae > Potorous > Potorous gilbertii. Next base: position 233,492,746 of record CM053773.1, read on the forward strand.
AAGCAATAATACCCATACTGCCACTGCCTTCCTCATAGGATTGCAAGTCATAAAAAAATCTGAGAGGGCAAAAAAAAAGAAAAACCTGGAAAGACTTACATGAACTGATGCAAAGTGACGAGAACAGAACCAGAAGAACATTGTATTTAATAAGAGCAACATTGTGTGATGAAGGACTGTGAATGACTTAGCTCTTCTCAGCGTACAATGATCCAAGATAATCCCAAAGGATTCATGATGAAAAATGCTATCCACTCCCAGAGAACTGTTGTTGTCTGAATACAGACTGATGCATATTATTTTTCTCTTCCTTCCTTCCTTCCTTCCTTCTTTCTTTCTTTCTTTCTTTCTTTCCTTCTTTCTTTCTTTCCTTCCTTCCTTCCTTCCCTCCTTTCTTCCTTTCTCTCTTTTTGCACAAAACGACTAATACAAAAATGTTTTACATGATTGCCTATGTATAACCTATATAAGATTGCTTATTGTCTTAGGGAGACAGAAGGGAGAGGAGGAAGGGAGTAATATAATTTGAAACTCAGCACTTTAGGAAAAAACAACAAATGGTAAAAATTATTTATACATGTAATTGGGGAAAAATTAAAATGTTATTTTAAAAAGAAATGTTTATTAAGTGCCTACTGCATGCCAGGCATTGTGCTACATACTAGAATCACAAAGAAAGAAAAAAGACAGTCTCTGCTCATGCTGAGCTTACAATCTAGTGGAGGAGAAAATAGGCAAAGATCTAGGTACAAAAAACTTATATGAGATAAATTGGACATGAGCAATAGAGGGTAGGGACGAGCACCAAGTGGAACAAGGGACAGCTTCCTATAGAAGGAGGGGTTTTTAGCTGAGACTTGAAGGAAGCCAAGTAGCTGAGATGAGGAAGGAGAGTGTTCCAGGCATGAAGGACAGTCAGTGAAAATCTACAGAATCAGGAGATGGAGTGTCTTGCTTGAGGAATATGAGGGAGGAGTCAGTGTTGTTGGATAACAGATTATGTGAGGTTGAGTAACACATAAGAACAGTGGAAAAGTAGGTAGAGGCCAGGTTGTGAAAGGCTTTGAATGCCAAAAAAAGGAATTCCATATTTGATTCTGGAAGTAATAGGGAGTCATTGAACTTTATTGAGAAGGGGAGTGACACAAGCAGACCTGAATTTTGGGGAAATCACTTTGGCAGCTGAGTGAGGGATAGGCTAGTAAAGATGTTGGGGAGGTAGCATTGAAAAGACTTGGCAACAGCTTGGAAATGGGAGGTAAAAGAGATAGTGAGGAGTCTAGGATAATACTAGGTTGTGAGCTTGGGGGGCTGGAACAGTAGTGGTACTATCCACATCAATGGGGGAATTAGGAAGAAGGGATGGTTTAGGGAAAAGGTAATGAGTTTAGTTTGGAACGAGTTGAGTTTAAGATATCTATAGGACAACAAGTTCCAGATATCTAAAAGGCAATAAGTGATGCAGAATCAAGAGCCAGCAGACAGGAGGACTGCACAGAGAGGTCTGAGAATATTTGATCATAGGGGTATTGATTGAAACCATGGGAGCCAATGGGATCACCAAGTGACAGTATGAGAAGAGGAGAGATCCTCACCCTAGAGTCCTTTGGGATACCCATGGTTAGTGGGTAGAACTTGGATTGGGATCCAGCCAAGAAGACCAAGAAGAAATGGTTAAAGCAGTAGGAGGAGAACCAGGAGAAAGTGGTATCCTGGAAAAACAGAGAAGAGGGTGACTGACAGTGTCAAAGACTGCAGAGATAAGAACTGAGAAAAGGTTATTGTTTTGGGCATGGAGGAGATCATTAGTAACTTTGGAAAGTGCAGTTTGGGTAGAATGATGAGTCTGGAAGCCAGATTACAGGGAATTAATTAAGAGAGAGAAAATGGAGGTGCCTATTTTATTTTGGGGTTTTTTTGGAAGGAAGAAGCAATTGGGGTTAAGTGATTTACCCGAGGTCACACAGCTAGTAAATATCAAGTGTCTGCGGCAAGATTTGAACTCAGGTCCTCCTAACTCTAGGACTGGTTTTCTATCCACTGCACCACCCAGCTGCCCCTATTTTAGATGACCTTTTCAAAAGCATTAGCCACAAAAGGATGAAGAGATATGGGATAATTGTTATCAGGCATGAATGGATCAATAGGGCAATTTTTTGAGGAAGAGGGAGACACAGGCATGTTTGTAGGCGATAGGGAAGAAGTCAGTAGATCAAGAAAAATTTAAGATAAGTGAGAAAGTGGATATGAAAGAGGAGGGAAATCTGGAGATGACAGGATGGAATGGATGCATCACTTGTGGATATAGAGGAGCATGCATTGGTGAGGAGAAGAGTCATCTCTTCATGTAAGACAGAGGCAAAGGCAGAGATAATTGCAGAAGGCAATTATATCTGGGAAATATGAGTTGAGGAGGGAAGAAGAGGGAGCTTCGACCAATGGTCTCAATTTTTTCAGTGAAATATGAATCAAGGTTCTCGGGATGGCAAGAGGAGAACCATGAGAAATGTGAAAAGGAATGAAGACATTTGGAAGAGAGGCTGTGGAGAATGGGACATTGAGTTGTTGAGAGAGGTGTAGAAGGATTGCCCAGCAGTGGTGAGGGCCCAGTTGAGATTATGTAACATAAATGTTTAATGGATTAGATCAGAGCAAACAGTGAGTTCTGTTTTTCCGAGAACAGAATGATATTCATTCGTTCACTCATTTATTCATTCATTTTCTTTCATCCATTCATTCAGCAAAGGTTTTTTTGACTAACTATTCTGTGCAAAATGCCACCAGAGGCAGAGTAAAACTCCAGGTCAGGAACATTGAATAACAATGATATTGTATACTTAGAGGATTTAATTCATTCTCCAGAAATCTGATGGTTTATTATAAAGGGCCTTGTGTGACCCATTTCCTCAGGGTCCTAGAGCCTTTTCCTAATCCTTTTATAGGGTTATAATTGGGCAGGGAATAATTGCCCTGTCCCTGGTTTGGATCTGCTGCATGGCCACACTTGAAAAGTGGGGTCTGGTTAGAGGATTTAGGTCAGGGTCTGAGGCCTTCTCAGGCTAGATGTATGTGTGTGTAATGTTAATGTAAGGTTAATGGTGGATGGGGGGAAAGAGTTAAAGATCTTCCCTGCGATTTAGGTCAGGGTCTGAGGCCTTCTCAGGCTAGATGTATGTGTGTGTAATGTTAATGTAAGGTTAATGGTGGATGGTGGGAAAGAGTTAAAGATCTTCCCTGCCCATTAATAGACCTCAATACCTTTTTATAATTTCTTTTGAGACACTGGGTCAGAAGGTCATACCCTCTGGCCCTGAAAAGAGAATAAGTACTCTGAGGCTTTGGGGTTTATTCATTGGAAGTGTTTGTCCAGACAAGAGCCACTAAGGAGCCCCCCAGCTTTGAAAACCCAGATGTTGGTGCTTCTGTCTGTGGTAACTATGTATGTATGTGATGGTCAGACAGTTGGATCTGTCTGTTGATCTGTGATGTATGTGTTGCTTATGGTTGGACAGTTGGAAGCCCTGTCTGTTGGTCTTTATTTTTCTGTTTGTATTTTCTCTGAAGTTCAGGGTGCTGACTTTTCCCCCAAACTAAGTGAATGATACATGTGTTTGATTAAAGTGATTGTTGACCCCTCAAAATTTGCTTTCCTTTTAGAAAAGCAGCTGTAAGAACCTGTACAGCAAGCTCTCCTATGTATGTTGGGGTGCTTGCTGTTACAGTGTGACCTTAGGTGAGTCATTTTAGGGAGGGAGAGCAGGTGGTAATAAGATCACCAAGTAAAGAATTGTACCAGGGAAGCTATAGAGGGATGTTGTCAGAGAAATGTGTGTCCAAAATAAACCAAAATCTCATGGGGAAAGTCCTCCTTATCTGTAAAAGGAGTTGGGGGAGGCAGGGCATCTAGGTGGCCTTCTCCATGTCCTCTTCTATCTAGGATATGGGTAGCTACCAACCACTCCATTCCAATGATTTTTTCCCATGAATTTGGCGAATCATGTGAGAAGACTCAAAGCATTAAACCTGTGCAGCAACCACATTCAGTCAAGTCCTGTGCTCAGATCAGAGCTAGAGGCTCAAACTGGGAGGCTCAGTCTCCCACAAATGTGACCCCCTAGACCAGATCTTATCTGCCAACCTATAGTGGCCTACTTGTTCTCCAATCTGAGGGGGAAGTCAACATTCCATCCAGGAAAACCCCATCTCTTCCAGTGTCTCTTTCTTCTTAATTCCCAGGGAAATCCACCTGTCCTCTGAGATTATTCATGGGGTACTGGGGCTGATCTCAGGGCTGTAGCATGGGTATATTGGCCCTTGAGTGAGAAATCTGGGTTCAAAAACAAGGATTCCTTTCCTCTTTGATTATCAATAACTCCAAATTTCTCCTGCCTGTGAGACTCATATAATGCTTTCCTTTTCCTTCCTAAATCCTTTCACATTGACGGGTCCCAGTTTCCTCAACTCTAGAATGAGAGGGTCAGAGTAGTGATCCCTTCCAGTTCTAAATAGATGATTTTAGGATTATGGCAGTTTTTAATGAAAAGAGCCTTCCTCTTTCTCAGAAGACCAACTCTGTCAAAGCCGGGAAGGTTAGTTTTTAGTACTTTTAAGAAGCCAGTATAAAAATGACCTTTTGGACTTGAAAGCACCAAGAGTTGGATTCAAATCTTCCCTCAGTTACTTTCTAGTTGTGTGACTCTGGGCACATCATTTACTCAGTCCTTCTGAGTCTCAGTTTCCCCATCAATCACATGGAAGGATAGACTGGGTGACTCCCTTCTAAATGTAGGATCCAATGAGTCTCTTCAAGCTGTCTTTCTTATCTTTAAATCTGAGCTGAAAGTGGACTTGGAATGAGAGTTCAGAGTTCAAATTTTGGCTTGGTTATTTACTACCTTGTGACTTTAGGCAAGTAACTTCCATGGATCTCTTCCAGGTCAGATAAGGAAGTAAGACCAGATGGCTTCCAGGTTCCTTTGGACTATAACGTATCTAGCCTCACTAAGTCTCCTTTTCTACATCTAAATGAGGGTGATAAAAGTCCCACCTCAAGGGCTGTTGGGAAAATCAGATGTGGTAATTAATGCCAGTAGGGTGCTTTGCAAACCATAAAACCTAAGATAAATGGCCAGACCAAGCAAGCTCTCCTTCCAACTTTGAATATCAATAACTCCTTCCTCTTGGCCTGAAAGGTTTACATAGCACTTTTATTAGAACCATCCAGGGAGTGATATAAGATAATCCTCAGTGTCTCCATTTTACAGATGAGGAAACTGAGTCTCAGGGGATGAAATGATTTTCCAGGGTCACAGGGGCAGTAAGTGCTAGAACTGGCATGAAAACCAAACTCCAAGATCTTCCCAACTCTAAAGCCAGGGTTCTTTTTAATGGCTAACCAGCAAGTGACTCCAGGGAGCAGCCCCCTTCTCAGTCCCTCCACTAAAACTCCACAGAGATACAAGAGGAAGGAATAGATTGGTGGGGGCTAAAGAAGATGGGCCTAGAGTTGGAGAGATCATTCCAGTGGAAAAGGAAGCAGTTTGGCATAAAGGAAAGCCACCTGGTCTGAGAATCAAGAGGTTGGGTGAGAGGCAGGGATCTAATTACTGCAAAAGCTGAGATAAATCATTGACTTTTTCAGGGTCTGTTTCTTCATCTGTAAAATGAGTGAGTTGGAACAGATGCTCTCTAAATTCCCTCCCCGCCCTGAAACTCCCTGTTCTAAACTCCCTCCCAGCCCTGAAATCCCCTGTTCTAAGGCCTCTCCAAGTTCTGACATCCCCTGTTCTAAGGCCCCTGACATCCCCCATTCTAAGGCTCCTCCCAGCCCTGACATCCCTTGTTCCAAGGCCCCTTTCTGCCCCGACATCCCCTGTTCTATGACTTCTAGTTCCGTGTTTACTCTCTTTGTAGCTCCCGGAGCTGATGACTGTGCAGGAGTGGGAACGTGACTCTTTAGGGAGTCCTCTGCCATGTGCCCAGGTGAACTAATAGCAGGGATAATGATGAAAGTATTCACAGTGATGAAGCCGGTGGTGGTGATGCTGGGGCTGCTGCCGCGGCCTCCTTTGCCCAGCGCAGGGAGGTTTCCGCTGTCCGGGAGCACCCCCTCCGTGCCTGGGCTGGAGGCTGCTCGCGGCTGCCCGGCCCTGCCTGTCACCCCCAAGGCCCAAGCAGGTGCCCCTCCCGGCCTCGCAGGCGCCGTCCCTGCCGTCTCTGGGCAGCCGGGCAGGCTCCTTCCCCTAGGTTAGCCGTCTGTCCCTGTTCTATTCATCAAGGGCATGACAGCTAAAATTCATTTGAAGATGAAGAAAGTGCCGGCTAATCCGTTCTGCAAGACATTGACAGACTCGCGGCTCCGGGAGAATCGCACAGCGGTAATGAAATTAGGCTAAAACTGCTGGAGGATTGCACATAATTGCCCTTGTCTGTCACTAGGAATAACATCTCCCAAATCCAACAGAATGATTGTTCAAGTTGCAGGAATTTCTTTCCTTCCCTTTTATTTTTTTAGGAGAGACAGGAGGGCTGAGCTCAGCCTGCGAAGCTCCCCTTGGGCAGCCCGGCCGGGCACAGAAGCTTTGCCCAGGCTCCCCCTCACTTCTGTCAGGCAGGAAAGTAACAAAAATAATGGCTACCATTTCCGGAGCCCTATAAGGCAGACAGAAGGAAGCCGCCTCCCTGCCCCCAACCCTGGGAGGCAGCCCAGGCAAGGATTCTCATCTGTAGATGATGATGATGATGGCACATTTAAATAGTGCTTTGTAATTTATGAGGGCAGGTAGAAATTCCTGCATTCGGGGAGTGCTACCTTATACCGTTATTATATATGTATATAAGAGATGCATAGATTATACACATATATGTAGAGAGATGTGGGAGATGACAGAGGGAGAGAGATGGGGAGACAGAGAAGAGAAGGAGGGAGGGAGAAAGTATGAGAGGGAGAAAGAGAGAAGGAGAGAGGAGAGGAGAAAGAGAAAAGGGTAAAGAAGGGAAGGAAGAAGGGAGAGAGTGAGAGAAAGAGACAAAGAGGAGAGAAAATGAGAGAGGACAGAGAGAGGGAGAGAGAAAGTATGAAAGGGAGAAAGAGAGAGAGAGGAGAGGAGAGGAAAGACAATGAGAAAGAAGAGAGAGGAAGAGAGAAGGAAAAAGGAGAGAGTTTGAGAGACAGATTCAGAGTGAGACAGAGAGAGAAAAGAAAGAAGGAAAGAGAAGAAGAAAGAGAAAAAGAGAGAGAAGGGAAAGAGGGAGGGAGAAAGAGAGAGAAAGAGACAAAGAGAGAAGAGTGGAGAGAATGAGAGAGGACAGAGAGAGGGAGACAATATCTGTCTATATCTGGTCACTGCCCCAGATGGCTCCGGAGGAGAAAGTGAGGCTGGTGACTTTGCACAGCCTCTCCTCGCTTAAATCCAATTTACTTGCAAGTCATGGCTTCACCTTCCTGATATCTTGGTCCTCTTTGAGAATGAAGGACAAACCACATTGACAATCGTTACTCTGTAGTTTTCTTAGCTAAATTATTATACTTGTTGGTGTATGCATTTCCTTTCCCCATCTTGGTAAAAAAAAAAAAATCAACTCCTCGAGAACTGGTACTGTTTTATTTGTTGCCTTTGTATCCCCAGTACCTAGAACAGTGCCTGGGATATAACAGGTGCTGAATCAATACCTGTTGATTGATAGACACAGTCATCTAGGTGGATAGAGCACTAGTCCTATGTCAGGAAAATTTGAGTTCAAATCCAACCTCCAGAGAATAGACTAGAACCTTTCCAATAAATGTAGGAGTAAAGCAAGGATGCGCACTATTCCTACTATTATTTGATATAATTCTAGAAATCCTAAAAATAAGACAAAAAAAAGGAATTAAGGGAATAAAGACAGAGAAAGAAGAAATAAAACTACCCCTAATTTCCTGATGACATGATGGTTTACTTGGGAAAACCCAGGGAATTACCAAAGGTACTCATTAAGACAATAAAAAGCCCTAGCAAAGCTGAAGGATATAAAATAAATCTTCAAACATCAACCAAATTTCTATATAATATTAGCAAAATACAAAAAGCAACAATAGAAAGGGAAATCCCATTCCAAATAACTACAAAATGCATGAAATATCTGGGAATCAGCCCCCAATGCCCCAAATAGATTTGTATATATTCAATGACAAAGCACTTCTTAAAGAAATAAAGAACCTAAGTAGCTGGGAGGGAATATTCAGTGCTCATGATTAGGTTGTATCAATATAATAAAAATGGCCATACTACTAAGATTAATTTATTCTTTTCATATTATACCAATCAAATTACCACTGGAATATTTTATAGAACTTGACAAAATCATAACATAATTCATTTGGAAAAAGAAAAATCTAGTTTCTAAAATATCAAGGAGAATGATGAAAAGAAATAGGGATAAGGGAGAAATACTGCTATCAGGCCACAGATTATATTATAAAGAGCAGTTATCAACACCATTTAATATTGGTTAAAAAATAGAAAGACCAATGGAATAGACTAGACAGGAACATTCAGAAAGAATAGAACTTATTACCCCTGTGTTTGATAAAGTAGAAAACACAGTTACCTAGTGTAAAACTCTCTATCTAAAATTACTGGGAAATCTGGAAAGAGTTGTGGCAGAAATTAGGCTTAAGCCAGCATCTTATGCCATGCTCCACAAAGCATTCTAAATAGATCTATAGCCTTAATGTTAAAGATTATACTGTTAAAAAAAATTAGAAGAGAAACAGATCATATACCTCTCACAGCTGCGGGGCAAGAGAAGCATTTTTAACCAAACAAGAGATAGAGGTGATTCCAAAAGATAAAACAGATAACTTCAATTTCATCTACACAGACCACATTAATGCATTTAGGATAAGAAGGGAAGTGGCTGAATGGGAAAAAAAATCTTTGTATCAAATTTCTCTGATAAAAATCTATAATTCAACATATGTAAACAAATGATATATACATATATACATTATATATGTGTGTATACACATACATATACACACACACATATATATAACAGAGATATATAGGGTATTCAAGGAGGACTAGCATGTCTGGTGTGAGGCCTTATTGAACCCTTTTCAGGGTTGCTCATCTACCTTTGATTTCTATCTGTAACTCAACTCTCACCTGTGGCTTCAAGAAGTGGTAGCTGTACATAGATGTAGATGTATGTATGTAGATGTACATAGAAAGATGTATAGTGGTTGTACCCCAATAAACCATCACCACAGATGGATTAAACCAGAGAGTAACTGACAGGTCTCAAACCCATCAGTGAGTTGGGGGGGGATGTCTACTCCAATCATCTGAAAACATACCCTGGCAGAATGAATAGATGAGAACATTCTGTTTCAATGGCCAAGAAGGTGGTTGAAGCAGGTGCTGTGGGATGCCTGGAGCTTGGCCAGACATTAAAAATGTCAACATCAGCCACTGTATCTCAGGCCATGGCCAGTCATCCTGACTTTTGTCCTGCCACTGAACTTCAATGATGCACCTCTGCATCATTGAAATCCAATTCACACACAAGTTGAGTCATCATCCTGTGAAGTCATTGGCTCTCTTTGAAGAAAAAGAATAAATAACAACAATATATAAGACTAATAGTCATTCCCCAGCAGATAAACAGTCAAAGGGTGTGAGCCAACAGTTTTCAAAAGAACTGCAAAGTATCTACAACCACATGAAAATATGCCCTAAATCACTGATAATAAGAGAAATGCCGATCAAAACCACCATGAGATTTTACTTCACACTCTGAAAATTGATAAAAATGACAAACAAAATAGCAACAGTCAATGTTGGAGGGGTTTTGGAAAGATAGAATAATACATTGTTAGTGGATCTGTTAAATGGTACAATTATTTTGGAAAGCAATTTGGAATAATCCAGATAAAGTGACTAAAATGTCCATATCCTTTGAACCAGAGACTGTTATATATACATCAATAGGTAAAAAGTCCCATGTGGAGGCAGAGACAAGATGGCAAAGTAGAAAGATGTACATACTCTAGCTCTTGTCCCACAGCCCATAAAATACCTGTAAAAGTGACTCTAAATAAAGTCTGGAGCAGCAGCCACAAAATGACAGAGTGAAAGAGATTTCCAACCCAAGGTAGCCTGAAAAACTCATAGGAAAGGTCTACGTGTGGAGTACTGAGCAGAGTGCAGCCCATGGAGCCCAGCCCAACCTTAGCCATTCAGCACTAGCAGGAACAGGTATAGAACAGGCCTTGGGGGCAGAATCTCCACCAGCAGTAGTGATTCTCAGATCCCTCAACCCACAAGTGTCAAAGAAAGTTTCAAAGGTCAGTGAGAAAGCTTTTTCATCTGGGAAAGGGAGCATGGGATGGCCCTACCAACAGCAGTCACTAAAGCAACAGTGTCCATTATTGGAGCCCTCTGCCTAAAAAGCTCTGGGAGAACTGAGCAGCTGATCTGAATCTCAGCCCTGAGCATGGCGGTGGAACTAGAGGCAGTTGTGGAAAGGGAATTCTACTACTCACAGATTCTGGGCAGAAAAGTTTTTGGTTGATCCCAGAACAGTGAGGAGGCCAGGAGAGGAGTAAACTCCTCTCTCTTGATAGTACCACCTCCAAGGAACCGAGAACTTTCAGGTCCCCAGAGTATGCCCTCCCCTTGACAAAGGATTCAAAAGTCAAATAACTGGCTGGGAAAATGCCCCAAAAGGGGAAAAAAAGTAAGACTACAGAAGGTTACTTTCTTGGCAAACAGGATTTTTCTTCCATCCTTTCAGATGAGGAAGAACAATGCATACTGTCAGAGGAAGCCAAGGCTTCTGCATCCAGTACCTCCAAAATAAATATGCCATGGTCTCAGGCCATAGAAGAGCTTGGAAAGTGAGTCAACAACTTGCTAAAGGAGACCCAAAAAATGCTAGAGAAAATAATACCTTTAAAAATAGACTAACTCAATTGGAAAAAGTGGTCCAAAAAACCAATGAGGAGAAGAATGCTTTAAAAAGCAGAATTAGCCAAATGGAAAAGGAGGTTGAAAAGCTCACTCAAGAAAATAGTTCTTTAAAAATTAAAATAGAGAAAACAGAAGCTAATGACTTTATGAGGAACCAAGAAATTACAAAACAAAACCAAAAGATTGAAAAAATAGAAGATAATGTAAAATATCTCTTTGGAAAAACAACTGACATGGAAAATAGATCTAGGGGAAACAATTTAAAAATTATGGGACTACCTAAAAGCCATGATCAAAAAAGAGCCTAGATATCATCTTTCATGAAATTATCAAGGAAATCTGCCCTGATATCCTAGAACCACAGGGCAAAATAAATATTGAAAGAATCCTCTGATCACCTCCTGAAAGAGATCCAAAAATGGAAACTCCTAAGAATATTGTGGCCAAATTCCAGAGTTCCCAGGTCAAGGAGAAAATATTGCAAGCAGATAGAAAGAAGCAATTTGAGTATTGTGGAAATACAATCAGAATAACACAAGATCTAGCACCTTCTACATTAAGGGACTGAGGAGTTTAGAATATTCCAGAAGTCAAAGGAACTAGAATTAAAATCAAGAATCACCTACCCAGCAAAACTGAGAATAATACTTCAGGGAAAAAAATGGTCATTCAATAAAATAGAGGACTTTCAAGCATTCTTGATGAGAAAACCAGAACTGAATAGAAAAATTTGGCTTCCAAAGACAAGAATCAAGAGAAGCATGAAAAGGTAAATAGGAAAGAGAAATCATAAGGGACTTTCTAAAGTTGAACTGTTTACATTCCTACATGAAAAGAAAATATTTGTAACTCTTGAGACTTTTCTCAATATTTAGGTAGTTGAGGGGATTACACACACACACACACACACACACACACACACACACATATATATATATATATACACATATATATGTAGGCAGAGAGCACAGGGTGAACTGAATAAGAAGGGATGGTATCTAAAAAAATAAAATTAAGAGGTGAGAGAGGAATATAGTGGGAGGAGAAAGAGAGAAATGAAATAGGGCAAAATATTTCTTATAAAAGGGGGAAGAAAAAACTTTTTCAATGAGGAGAAAAGGGAGGAGGTGAGGGAATAAATGAAGCTTACTCTTTTTACATTAAGGAGGGAATAACATGCTCACTCAATTTGGTATGAAAATCTATCTTACACTACAGGAAAGTAGGGGAGAAGAGGACAAGTGGGGTGGGGGTATGATAGAAGGGAAGGCCAATGGGAGGAGGGAGTAATTAGCAGTAAACACTTTTGGGGAAGGATAAGGTCAAAAGAGAGAATAGAATAAATGGGGGGCAGGATAAGATGGAGGGAAATACAATTGGTCTTACATACATGACTATTATGGAAGTTTTTTGCAAAACTCACATATATAGCCTATATAGAGTTGCTTTTCTTCTCAGTGGAGATGGATGGGAAGGGAGGAAGGGAGATAAGTTGAAACTCAAAGTTTTAGGAACAAATGTTGAGAATTGTTTTTACATACAACTGAGAACTAAGAAATATAGGTAATGCAGTATAGAAATCAATCTTGCCCTACAAGAAAAGAGAGAAGATGAGGATAAGGAGTGTGATAGAAGGTAGGGCATATTGAGGGAAGGGATAATCAGAATGCACAGTGTTCTGGGGTAGGGGAGAGATGGAGAGAAAATTTGGAACTTAAAATTTGTGGAAATGAATGTTAAAAACTAAAAATAAATAAATAAATGATTAAAAAATTCTTAAAAAAACAAAAAGTCCCTGTATGTTCCAAAATATTTATAGTATCACTTTTTATGATAGCTAAGAAACGAAGTAAGTGCCTATCAATTAGGGAATGGTCAAATAAATTATAGCACATGAATGTAAGGAAAATTACTGCAAAGTAAAAAATTATGTGTGTTTGTGTGGCAAATTCAGAGAAGCATGGAAAGATCCATATGAACAGATGCAAAATGAAGTCAGCAGAGCCAAGAAAATGTTCACAATAACTACAGCAATATAAATGAAAAGAATACAAAATCAAAAGTAAATGTAAAAATTAAAGAAATGCAAATTACATAGCTCTGAGCTATCACCTTATTATATCTATCAGATTGACTAACATGACAGAAAAGGAAATTGACATATGCTAGAGAGAATGCGGAAAAATAGACATACTTAATACATTGTTGGTGGAGTTGTGAACTGATCCAGCCATTCTGGAGAACAATTTGGAACTACACTCAAAGGGCTGTAAAACTGTAAACCCTTTGTCCCAGTAATACCATTATTAAGTCTGTATCCCAAAGAGATCAAAGAAAAAGGAAAAGGGTCTACATGGACAAAAATATTTATAGCAGTTCCTTTGAGGTTGGCCAAAAATTAGAAACTGAGATGATACCCATCAACTGGGGAATGACCTAATAAGTTGTATCATATGATTGGAAGCAAATACTATTATGCCATAAGAAATAATGAAGGCGATGGCTTCAGAAAAATTTAAGAAGAGTTATATGAACTGATACTAAGTAAAGTGAGCAGGTACACAGTAACAGCAACATTGTAACGATAATCATCTTTGAAAGACTTAACTACTCTTATCAACACAATGATGTATGACAATTTCAAAAGACCCCTAATTAAAAATGTTGTCCACCCCCAGAAAGAGATCTAATGGGGTCTCAGTGCAGATCAAGCCATATTTTCCCCTTATTTATTTTTCTTGCCTTTTTTCCAGCATGGCTAACATGCAAATATTTTGCATGATTTCATATTTATAATGGGTATCAATGTCTTGCTTTCTCAATAAGTGGGGATAGTGGAGGGAGAGAAAGAATTTGAAATTGAAACTGAAAATGATGACAAATGTAACAAAATTACAAAGATCAAATGAAACTTGAATGAAGAAATATAAAAAGACACTCACAACCTATCCCTTCATGGAGGTGGGAGGTGCATGAATGTTACACATTGCACATGTTTCTGTACTTTTTCAATATATTAATCAGTTGAACTATTTTTTTTTGTCTAAAAATACCTTTTGTCATATGAGATGACTCTTAGGGAAGTCAAAGGGGATGATACATGGGATACTCAAGTGACGTAAGAAACAGAAAATATCAATAAAAACTTACCCAAATACCCAAATCTGGCCTCAGATACTTAGTAGTCTTGAAACCCAGGGAAAGTCACTTAAACTCCTGTCTATCTCATTTTCCTCATCTGTAAACTGGGGGTAATACTAACACTTACTCCTCAGGGTTGTTGTGAGGCTTAAATGAGATGATATTTGTAAAGTGATTGCAATCTTTAAAGTATGATATAAATGCTATTATTTATAGTTGATTTCTCTTTTACTGAAGAGGAAATTGAGGCAAATTAACAGTATTCCAATCGTTATGCTAGGTTTTGGGGATACAAAGTAAGCAAAAATGATGGCACTTGCCCTCAGAAGACTGAAAGGGAAAATGACAATGATATCATAAGGGTGGGGCCCAATTAATATGATCACAGAAAGCCCAATAACCAGTGTACCAATAAACTAAGTATTGTTGTAATTGTGGTTCAGTCACGTCTGACTCTTCATAACCCCATTTGGGGTTTTCTTGACAAAGATACTGGAGTGGTTTGCCATTTCCTTCTCCAGCTTATTTTACAGATGAGGAAACTGAGGCAAACAGGGTAAAGTGACTTGCCCAGGGTCACATAGCTAGTAAATACCTGAGGTCATATTTAAACTCAGGTCTCTCTGACTCCAAGCCCAGCACTCTATCTATTCCATGACCTCATTGCCAAAGTTAGGTACTCATTAGTCCTTAATCATCTTGGGAAGAATGAAATCCTTTGCTCATTGGACAAAGATTGATGATGTCATGCAGGAACGTGCTTTGATGTTTTGCAGTCCAGTGTAGGAACAGGATCTTTATTGACAAGCCCCTCATAACTCCATGAGAAAATCACTTGAGGGAAGCAAATTCTCTTCTCTTCATTCCCTCAGGTAATCATGTTGAGTTTAGGAAATCCAGAGGTTCTATCCAAAGTCCCATAGTGGACTGGAGCATGTATCCTACATGCGGATTGTATCTTCCCAAAGAAGAAGCTTGAAGCAGTAGGGGGATGAGGTCAGTTGTCAGTGCAGTGGCTGACCTCTAGTCCTGAAAGGTCTCTTTATCCAGAACCTGTGCCCTGACAGAGACTCTAATGGACAGGCATCTACCTTATACCCTGCCTAGATCTGGGCACTCTGGGCTATGTCTCAACTATCTATCATTATAGACTACCCATGAGTATAGGCCACCTGTTGGTCAAGCAGAAGGGTTCATAGACTTGCTCAGTATGAGCTGAGAAAGGAGCCCTCATTTTAAACAAAGTTTGTCTCCTTTTGACACCAAACTCATAGAATGGGGGAAGTGCCGTGGTTTACTTTGGTTTTATCTAAGCATTTGATAAAACATTGAGCACTATTCTTGTGGGAAAGATGGAGAGATGTGGGGTCAATTATAGGGCAGTTAGAAAGATTCAAAATGGTCTGAATATCCAGACACTGGAATGTCCCAAGGAACTGTGTATGGACCCATGTGGGTCAATGTATTGGATAAAGGTCTAAATGGTATCCTTGTCAAATATGTGCATGACACAAAACTAGATGGAAGAATCAGGATCTCAAAGACTGTTAGGCAGAATCCACAACAATACATCAAGGATTCATGATTTTATTTTCATGATTATTCCTGCCACCAAATGTGAAACAAAATGGGTTTATCACTTAGCAGAAGATGCATTTTAGGAAGGTGCCTTATAACAGGGGGGACTAGTCTTTCCTAGTTACATAGGCAGTAAGTGTCAAAGGTAGATTGTGAACCCAAGGCTGCCTGACTCAAAGCCTGAAAAGCAATGCACTGTATCTCTGTGGGAGATTCCAAGAAAATTAAATGTAAAGTCACAAATCCAACAGCTTCCCAAATACAAGATGGTGGAAGTGGCAACCGGCCAGTAGTTCATCTGAAAAATATCAGAGGTTTTTCATGGACTGCAAGCCTAATTTAAGTCAAAGGTGTGATACAATGTGCCAAAATTGCTGAGATAATCTAAGGTTACATTACAAAAGGCCCAGTGTCCTATGAGGGAGCTGGTTGTCCCTCTGTCTGCCACCCTGGCCAGGCCTCATGTGGAGGATTATTGGGTTCACTTCTGGGAACAATGGTTTAAGAAGTATGAGCTGAAGGATGTCCAGAGATGGACATCCAGGATGGTGAGGGGCTTCAAGATCCGCCATATTAGAATTGATTGAAGGAGCTGGGAATATTCAGCTTAGAGACAAGAAGATTTTGGGAGGACATATGAGAACTGTCTTCACATGGAAGAGAGATTAGTCTTTTTTCTCTTGATACTAAAAGGAAGAAACAAAGGAAGGAAGGAAGTATTTATTAAGTCCCTACTATGTGCCAGACACTGTACTAAGCCTATTACAAATATTTTACAAATATTACTTCACAACAACTGATAAGTCTCCATTTTATGGTGGCAGAAACTGAGGTAAACAGATTAAGTGACTTGCCCAAGGTTACACAGCTAGTAAGTGTGTGAGGCTGGATTTGAACTCAGGTCCTCTTGACTCCAAGCCCACTGCTCTCTCTAATGTTCCACTTTATTGCTTCTAGAAAAAAACAGAAGTCATGGGTGAAATTTTTCAGGGAGGCAGGTTTAGGCTGGATGTCAGGGAGATTTTCCCCATAATCAGAGCTATCCACAGCTGGCATGGGCTGTTTGTCTTTCCCTCACCAAATTTTCCCCAGTAGAGCTTGGATGAGCCCTGTCAGGGATGTGGCTCTTGGGCATCTTATTCAGGTCTGGGTTGAACTCCATGGCTTCTGAGGTTCCCTCCAGCACAGAGATTCTGACTGAGTCCCCTCTCCCTGTCTCAGCAGCAGAACACAGCAAAGTAGGGTTGCCCAGGATGGGAATCCTGCTCGGTTTGGAGACCTCCATTCTCTGCATTTCAGGGACATTGCCTTATAGTGGTGTCCTCTCTGAACTTTGTCCTCCCTTCCACTAGTCATCTTTGATTCCCCAAACCTATGGAGAACTGAAAGGCAGTATAGCTCAATGGATAGAGTCACTGGGCCTGGAGTCAAGAAGCTCTGTGTTTGAACCCCATTTCATACACTTTCTAGTTGCAACTTCTATAGTCCTCAGTTCCTTCCTCTGTAAAATGAATGAATTAGAGCCATTGACCATGAAGGGTCTTCCTAGCAGTAAAATCTAGGATCTCGTGATCTCATCACCCCTCACTGGAAGAGGCAGGCTGCCATTTGCCCCATTTCCTTCCCCCTCAGCCAGTCCAGGTTTCAGCATTGCTCCTCCTGACCGGCCAGGGTTCAGGGCCCGGGTGCAGGTAGCTGGCCCCTAACCGGGAGGCCCTGCCTGAGGAGGTGAGTGGAGCCATTTGCTGGGTAATGGATGATGGGAGAGAGACAGGCTGGGTGAGTGAATGTACTGGCCACCTCCTGTAATGTTTTATACGCCAGGCCAGGCACGGGTAATTTACTGCAGCCGACAATAACATATTTCACTTCCTGTCTCCCAGATGAAGATTAGTTGTGTTTGAAAGTGCCTGAATACACAGTCAATTCTGCTTAAACGTTTACAGTCAACTGAGCAGAGATAATGCCCCCTAAAAACATGTGTCCCGGCCTCCTTGATAGGGGGGCTGAGGGGTACCAGGCCAAGGGAGGTCTCCTGCCCCCCCTGGCACCCCCTTGGTGTTAGCCTGCCTGCACTGGAAGCCAATTGCAATTGTGGTTTGGGGCCAAGGCATGGAGGAGAAAGAGCCCAGGGTGGGAGCCTGAAGACTCAGCCCTGCCATGGACTCTGGAAGGTGTCTAGTCCATATGATTTCCCCATCATAGGCCTCAGTTTCCATCTCTGTAAAATAAGGGTATTGGACCAGATGATCACAATTCTTCCAGCCCTGAAATCTCCTTTTCTAGGGCCCCTCCCAGCTCTGACATCCCCTGTTCTAAGACCCCTCCCAGCTCTCACCTTCCAGCTGGAGTTGAAAGGGACCTTAGAGTTCATCTAGTTCAGCCCTCACATTTTGCTCTGCAACAAGCATTTTCCAAAGCACCTACTATGTTCCAGGCACTGGGCTAGGTCCTGGAAATAAAAAGACAGGCATACAGCACAACTCATGCCCTCAGGGAATATAGCTTCCCAAAGGGGAGACAACATGTAAATATTGGGGTACACAGAAAAAGGTAACAGAAGAGATGGCCATCCTCTGACAGGGAGTGGCATGAGCAGCTGGGGCTTCTGGAAAACTCCTTGAGTAGGTTGGACTGGGGTTGAGTCTGAGGGATGTCAAGGAGACTCAGGACTGGAGGGGAAGAGTCAAACATTCTCGGCATGGGAAGAGTCAGTGCAAAGGCAAGGAGGTGGGAGGGAGGGAGGAAGATGACAATTATTTAAGTGCCTACTGTGCACCAGGCCCTGGGCAAAGAACAGGCCCCGCCCTCTAGGAATTTCTGTTCTAATGGGAAGGAAGCCAACAGCCCAAGGAGCAGGTGGGTGTGTGGTGTAAGGCCAGGGCATGGGGAGGGAACCAAGGAACCAGGGTTTTGAAATCCAAAATCAAAAACAGGTCAGAGACAGGGAGGTGGGTGAAGGCAGATGCCCAGGGTCCCAGGGGAGAATTGGAACTCAGTTCCTCTTCCTTCAATTCCAACGATCTCTGAACCACGCCACAACACCACAATGATAACTAGCCCATCCATCTCCTTAGGAAGGGTTTCAAACTATAGCCTCTACTGTGTTTGAGGCTGAAGATCTGTGCCTCCATGACCCTGTGACCTGGGTCCCAACTCTGTCATTACTGAACTTACTGGGGAGCCTTGAATAAGACACCTTGCTGACTTTGTCTCCTCCTCTATAAAATGAGGGCCCCTGGCAGTCTTACATTCTACGAGTCAATGGAGCCTCTGGTTGGGGGGAGGGCAAGGGTCAGCTCTTGAGTCTCCCTGTTTACAGGTGAGGGATGAGTGATTCCTGGGCACATCACACTTAGCCCAGGCTGACTCTCCCAATGTGCAGCCTGGCTGAGCTAACCATAGCTGTCCAGACATTCCGGCTGTGATGTTCACGTCTCCTCTGGGGAGGCCCTTGGCAGTTTATACAGGAGAAGCAGCCCTCCCATTGGGGCCTTTTCCTACTTCCCAGATGAGGTCAGTACCTAAGTGTCCTTGGCAGGGAGGGAGTGGGAGCAAGACTTATCTCTCCCCGTAGTTCCACACTGAGACTTGTCTGGAGGCCAAGCGTCCTTTAGAGAAAGTCGTTCCAAAGTGTTCTGCTCAGTCATTTTAGTCATGTCTGACTGTCCATGACCTCATTCAGGGTTTTCTTGGCAGAGATACTAGAAGGGTTTGCCATGTCCTTTTCCAGTTCACTTTACAGATGAGGAAAATGAGGCAGACAGGGGCTAAGTGACTTGCCCAGGGTCACACAGCTAGTAAGTGTCTGAGGCCAGATTTGAAGTCGGGTCTTCCTGACTCCAGGGCTGGAGCTCTATCCCCTGTGCCACCTAGTTGCCCAAAATACTTAGCACAGAATAAATCATAAATGTTAGTTTATCAGTTGATTTGGGGCACAACTGGAAGGAAAGGAACTAGCATTTCTTGAGTACCTACTATGCTAAGCACCCAGACCTTTACAAATATTATCTCATCTGAGCTTCATAACCACCCTAGGAGGTAGGTGCTGTAATTATAATTTATAACTGAGGAAACTGAGGCAGACAGATTGAGTGAACACAGGTGTTAAGCACTGGAGGTGGAATTTCAAGCCAGATCCTCTGACTCTCACACCTCATAGAGTATCTCATTTAATCATTTATGTTCAAACATTGATTAAGCATCTGCTACAAGCTAGGCACTATGTTAGGCACTGGGGAGACAAGGATGGAAAAGAAATAGTGCCTACCCTCAGGGAACTTCCATTCTATAAGAGGACAGACAACAACATATTTACATAAATATGAAATAAATAAAAAGTAGTCCAAACACTTCATTTTACAGAAGAGGAAACTGAGGCACAGATGGGGAAGGCATTTTGGTTTCATTCACAAGTCTGCAAACCCTGGGCTGTGATTGGAGAATCTAGTTTGTTTGCTTTCGTCTTTGCATTCCCAGAATCTTAATACTGGGTTGTGTAAACTATAGGCATTTAATAAATGCTTATTGCTAGCTGAATGAATGAGTGAATGAAATCTGGAGTCCCAGGTCTGAATCTTGGCTGTTCTGTTGATTTTTCTGGGCATACTGTGACTTGTGAGAGCACTGGGGATCAAATGAAAGAAATCCTGGTGATCTTCAAGGTATTTTGAAAACTAAGATATGGGGCAAAAGTAATGTTGCTTCTTGTTTCTGTGGGCATCCTCTGGCCCAGCCCAATCTTCTTGGCCTCCGGGAGGTGTCACCCTCTGAGAGCTGGTGAGAGCCCCACAGTGTTTGTGGCCCTTTCCCAAGAACAATGGGCATCTGCGTGCCAGGACACAGTGGCGCTGTCCCTCACAGTGCCAGGACCTAGACAATGACCAGCTTTGCTGAAACAGGAGCTGCCTGGGGCCTCCTGGCCACCTCCCTGACTGACCACAGTCGGGATGTTCTGGGGGGGGGACAATAGGAAGCCTGTGCTAGGGTTGGTGAGTGGGACCCCAGCCCAAGGACAGGCTCAGCCACTGGCATCCACAGGTCTCATTTTCCCATCTATATCAGTGGGGCCATTTTGGGAGGGGAGTAGGACTTGGGAGATAGAGATTGTGGGAAGGGTGGATTCCTTTGCCAGCTGCTCCCAGGTTTGGTCCTATAAATAGGCAGGGGACCTGACCACCTACACTATACCTCATGAGACAGGCCAGGACTCCCATCATTTCTTGATTAATTTCCACAATGCCTTCTGCTCCTCCATTAAAGTTTCTCCTTTTGTCGAGGCCTTGAATGATAAAGCCTGCAAAGAAAAGACCATTCAGGCTGCAGTGCTCATGGCAGCTGTGGTCCATGACTTAGACCTTAAAGGATGAGTAGAACCTAAATAATCCAATGTGGAAGAGGAAGAGGAGGCTGCTGACGGAGGCATTGCCTTCTCTTGTACCAAAAGTTTCAGAGTCCACGGGACCTGGGTTCAAATTCTGACTCTGTCACTTATGAGCTCTTTGATCCTGAATAAGTCTCTTTCCCTCTCTGGACCTGCAGAAAGATGAGGCTGGACCAGATGTTCTTGAAGGTCCTTTTCAACCTAAAATCTATAATGCCATAGTCTCTTCCAGCTCTAAGAATCTGATCCTGTAGGGAGAGCTCTGGCACATACTGGCTACATAACTTTGGGCAAGTTACTTACCCCAAGCAACTCTAAGGCTGAGAATTGCAGAGCTGGAGCTGATGTGGATTGGTGAAAGGACTCTGCTAATTCAAGGAATCCCCTGCACTGACTAAGACAGTCTATATCCCCTATGACAGTAGTGTGAGATGCAACTATTCCATTCAAATGGGAAGAAAACCAACAGCTTGTGGGATCCTGGACACTGCCTCAGTTTCCTCAACTGTAAAATGGGGATAATGATAAGCAAGAAGCAAGTCCACAACAGAGGCAGGATTTGAACTCAGATCTTTCTGATGCTGATTCACTCTCTCTCCAGTTTCACAGTGAAGACCCTAGAAAAAAAACGGGGTGCCCAAGGTCACATAGCAAAGGTTAGGGATGGAATTCAGACAAGAACCCAGGTCTCCTGATTCCTAGTTTAAGGCTCTTTCTATCACATCAGCCTGTCTCTCAACCTGGGGCTCCCTGTCTCTGCCCTCTGCCACCCCCAATGTCCACCTTGAATTCCCTACACATGGTCTGTGGGAATCCCAAGACTGTTCTTCCTTCATTAGGGGCCAGTCTGAGACTCTGGAGGGACTGACCAAATGTTTCACTAATTAACAGACAAGGGATGAGGGAAGGGTGAGAGATGGGAGGGAAAGAGAGAAGGGGAGGGAGAGAAAGAGAGGAAGAGGGAGAAAAAGGAGAGAAAGAGGAGAGGAGAGAGAGAGAAAGAGGAGAGGAGAAAGAGAGAGACAGAGAGAGACAGAGAATTCTGTACATCAGCCACTTTCTTAATGGCATTACGGAAAAGAGTTTTTAATTAAAAACAAGGAGTTGGGGACAGGTTCATATCCATAACTCAGGGCCTCTGTGTAATGGTTGCCTACGGTTTCATTTCCCTCTATTTATGTCTTACTCCTGGTGTGATCTATATTGTTATAATCCCCTCAAGAAAAATGGCCCCGTCCCTACAGGTGGAGCTGTAAATATTTAGCCTTTCTAATGGGCTCCTTCTTGTCAGGGGGTGGGAAGGAGTGGGGCTGGGGACCCTTTTAAATGCAGTTTAAGACAACCATAGGATTCATCATTAAAATGGAATCTTGCCATTCTCTCTCTGTCTCTATCTCCCCCTCTCTTTGTATCTGCCTCCGTTTGTCTTTCTCTCTGTGTCTCTCCCTCCCTTCCTCTTCTTCTCACTGTCTCTCTCCATCTTTTCTCCTCCCTCACTCTTCTTTTTCTTTCTCTGTCTCTCCCCTTCCCTCTCTCTCTTTCTCTCTCTCTCTCTGTCTCTGTCTCTCTCCTCCTCCCCCGCTTTTCTCTCCTCCTGTGATTAAAAGGAAGTGCCCACTAGAGGCAGGGCCTGAACGGATGGGAAGATCCTAAGACCTGGGAAAACCTCCCTGACCATTCAGAAGGGAAGGCTCTAGAGCAGACAGGGTGGCCAAAGTCCATTGCTGCTCGTTTCTCCCACCTAGAAGACAAGGATGATGATGATGGTGGTGGTGGTGGTGGTGGTGGTAGGTAGGTAGGTAGGTAGGTAGTGTGCCCCAGTGAACAGAGGGCTAGCCTAGGATCTAGGAAGACCTGTGTTCAAATTCCACATCTAATGTCTCCTAGATGTGTGACCTTGGGCAAGCATCTTAATTCCTCTGGTCTTTGCTTTCTCAGCTATGAAAAGAAGGGATTGGGTAAATAACATCTGAGATCAGTGAGCCTTTGTTCCTATAAATATGATATTATGTCTCATTATTCCCATAAAGAAGGGATGCCTAGAAGATTGGATCCAGGGCCAGCCTGAGCAATACGAAGACCTAGGTCCAACCTGCCTCTGTCATATACTAGCTGTGTGGCTGTGGACCAGTCACTTAACCAGCCCCTCATGGTGCCTGGAGACTCTCCAAGACTAGACGTAGCCAATACATTCCCAAGCTACACCAGTGGATGGTCTTTCCACACTGGGACTTCTATATACAGATGAAATGATGCATCTGGATCCCATTTCCCACAAAATTAATAATAGTGATAAGTAGCATTTGATCTAGCTCTTTAAGGTATGCTTTACAAATATTCTCTCATCTTGTCCTCGCAACATCCTTGGTAGATAACTGCTAATATGGTCATCCCCAACTTACAGATGGGGAAAGAGGAAGGGATGGGAAAAAGGAATACACATTTATGGAGCCTACTATGGGCTGATCTCTCTATGAAGGGCTTACAATTACTATCTCATTGGATCCTTATAACACTCCTAGATGCTATTATCCCCACTTTACAATTGAGGAAACAGCCTGGCAGAGGGTAAGTGACTTGTCCAGGATCACACAAACAGGAAGTACCTGAGGCTGGATTTGAACTCAGGTCTTCCAGCCCTCTATCCGTAACCCGTTGCTGCCTCCATCTAGAGATGACTAGGGGAAAACAAGAGCTTGTACTTATACCCACTCACAGCAGCCCTCTGAGATAATACAAGTACTATCATCCCCATTTTTACAGATGAGGAAACTGAAATTCAGATTAATTCAGGGAATTGTGGGGTTTAGAGCTGAGAGGAGACCTTAGTCAAACCTCTTCATTTCACTGATGAGATCAATAGGACCCAGAGAGGTGGCAAGGTTTGCCCAAAGACACACAGCAAATCAGGGGTCAGTATCAAGACTTACTAACTCCTGGTCTTAGGCTCATTCTGAGGACAAAGTAACTGCTTTTGATTCCTCTTTAAACACCCCTCCCCAAAGCACTTACTTAGCACAGTGCCATGGTGGACTCATGATCAGTTTGCTGAATGAATGGATTGGGAGACAGGAGTAGATGATCACAATAGCTACCATTTGTCTAGTACTTGACAGTTTCACAAGGTGCTCTGTGTACACGGTGTCTTAACTGAGATTCACAGTAAGCAGAGGACGCAGGTGCTATCATGATTCCCACTTTGCAGATGAGGAAACCGAGGCAGAAAGCAGTTAAGTGACTTGTCCAAGGCTATACAAACTAGTGTTTTTTACCAAGAAAACTTCATGACATCACAGAGTCAGAAGCAGCTGAACAACAGACATCCGCCAGTGAGGGTCAGGCTGAGGCAGGAGGGTGCAGCTGTAGGGTTAAGGTGGCCTCGCTAGATTCAGTCCTAGGGGCCCTTTGCTGCTTGGGCCCCATGAGGCCTCTGCCAGCTGGGGATGAGGAATTTGCCTGTAAGGATCCATATCATTGCAGCTTTCCAAATGAGGGCGTCACCCAGAGAGTCTGGCCCTGCCTCATCCTCATTTCCCAGTCAAGGTGGCCAATTAAGTCTGTCAGGAGGTCCACTCACTTGTGATTTCATTAAGCAGGAGGTTGAAAGGGGAGAAATACAATTCAAATGAGATAATGAAAAATCCCAGATTAGTAATTATATGGCAGAGGGACCCAGTCCCTCCATCCCTAAACACCCCTTTGGAAGCTGGCAGCAGGGCCCCTGGCCTGTGTCTAGGAGTCCTTCCAATGGCACAGAGCCTGGGAGCTCCTGACACCAGGGACTGGCTTTTACACACACCCCTTTTTTGGGTATGCCCAGAATTTAGCACAGGGTCTGGTACAGAGTAGGCACTTCATAAATGCATATTGATTGATGGCTACAGAAGCTGGAAAGTGTCCAGAGTCTAGAGTTCATGTGGGAATTGGCAGATGTTTAGCCTGGAGGACAGAAGACCCACAAGGTACATGAGAGCTTCAATTCAGTTCCACAGGAATTTATTAAGCACTTATGGTATGCAGGGCATTGTGCTGGAGACAGACAGATTTTCTGAGGCACAGTAGGAACTTGACCTCGGGTTCAGATTGTGCTGATGAGCTGGGGTGGGGCCCTCAGTGGGAGGTGGGGGTAGAGGGGTTGGGGCCAGTGGGGGGACCCAGGAACCAACAGGGCCTCACCCTGGGCAGGGGAGTGGGTGTGGCCAGGCCACACCAGCTGGGCCGGGTACAGAGCCCAGGCACACAGATGTCCCACAGGGGGCTGGGGTAAGACTGGGGCAAGCCACCGTTGGTGCCATTTTCCAATCTGACACCTCGAATCAAAGGAGCTGCCATGCGTGTTAGAGCCCTTTCTTTGGGTATCACTCAGCCCACTTCTGTGCTCCGTTGTGACAATGGGCTGTAATTAAGGTGTCAGCATATCATTTAGCCTTTCCCCTCTCAAACTGGGAAACAGGCTGGGAAATCTGCAGTCTTCTTTAATGAAGAATGCTGGGAGAGGGAAAAGGAGAGGGAGGGACAGAGGGGCCTGTGTGCGAGGCAGAGGAGTAAGTGTGCAAGGGGAGGAAAGTGAGAGAAAGAGGCCAACAGTGAGTGTGTGTGAGAGAGAGAGGGGGCGGGGGAGAGAAGAGGGGGAGATAGGAAAGAAAAAGGGAAAGAGAGAGACAAAGGGAGGAGAGAGAGAAAGAGAGATGTGAGGGAGAGAGACAGAGAGAAAGAGAGATATGAGGGAGAGACAGAGAGAGATATGAGGGAGAGAGACAGAGAGAGGAAAGATGGATAGACAGACATAGAGACAGAGAGAGAGAGAAGAGAGGAGAGCGAGGGACAGGGAGAGAGACAGAGAAAGAAGAGAAAGATGTGAGGGAGAGACTGAGAGAGAGAAGGAGAGAGAGGGACAGAGACAGGCAGAGAGAGAAGAGAGAGAGAGATGTGAGGGATGGAGAACAGCAGGAGAAAGGGAAAGAAGAGACAGACAGAAGCACATTGTGAGAAGTGTGCTAATATTTTTAAAGTATTTTGCAAACATTGAAGTGTTTTATAAATGTGAAGTGTTTGATGATGATGATGTTGGTGTGAGGGATAGGAAAACAAAAGAGGTACATGGTGAGAACAGGGCAGAGAAGTTAATATAAGAAAAGTGATATCATGTGAAGGTGTAACTGGAAGGTGTGAATCTAAGTCCATGTCCCTGGAGCTCTGGGAGGATGCCTACAGCCTGGTTAACAGCCTCTTTGGTCTAAGGATGTCATGGTCACTTAGCTCATGTGGAAGTTTTAATCTTTTTATTTTATTCCTTTTATTTCTATAGGCATGAGTAGAATTAGATGTAGTTAAATTTGCTTGAGTGACCAACTTCATTGAGTTATGCTAGGGTGATGGAACAGAAGAGGGTGAAGTCCCTGGTAAGTGGGGGTTAAGCCAAGAGATTAATTAAATATACCCACATAGATCCCCACTGCCCCCACTAGCTGAGCACTGTCACCCCAAAAAGGGATGGAAATAGGGACTAGAGAGAGTCAGCTCTCTGAGAACCAGGGAGTTCTTGCCATTTTTCTGACTGTCCTCTGGTTTTGGGTGGAGTACTTAATTTCTCCAGTGAATCTAGAGTCCTCATTGGAGTCAGTCCCTTCTATTGGACACTCTCATTAGGAACAAATGTCTTTGAGCCAAAAAGACATAAGTTCAAATCCAGCCTTAGACACTTACTTGCTCTGTGACCCTGGGCAAGAAACTTAATCCTCTTTGCCTCAGTTTCCTCAGCTGTAAAATGAATTGAAGAAGGAAATGACAAATCACTCCAGTATCTTTGTCAAAAAAAAAAACCTACCAGGATCACAAAAAGTCAGACACAGCTGGAATATCTGAACAACAACAGATGTCTTCCAGGTGTTTGTCTGCTCGCAGTCTCCTGTATGGTTGATGCTTACTCAAGTGGGGCATTCAGACCTTAGGGCTTCTTCCTTTGGTCACTTCTCTTCCCTCATTACTCAGGCATTGTCCAAGAGCTCCAATCCTACACAAATGAGATAATGCTTGTAAAGTACTTTTCATAGTGCCTGGCCTCTAGTAAAAAACTTAATAAATATGTGGGGATCATCTCCAGTCATCCTGATCTATACCTTGCCACTGAACCCAGAGGGCTCTGGAAGAGAAAGTGAGGCTAGTGACTTTGCATGGTCCTACCTCACTTAAATCCAATTCACTTGCAAGTCATGGGATGTCATGGTCTTCTTCCTGGACAAAAAACAAACAAATAACAACAGCAAATATGTGTTCTCTTTCTTACTCTCTTCTTGCTTCCTGTTGAGATGGCTCATCCCCTAGGCTAGATAGCACCCCAGTCACTCCTTATTGCCACTATTGCAAGAAGAACAGGGGAGCAATCCCAAGGGAAGGCACTGGTATGGAGAGAGATCCCTCCTGGATCCATCATCCCTCCCTTTGGTCTTTGAAGTCCTGGTACTTTCTACATCCTAGGCTATACTCTCCCTATTTTCCAGAAAGTTCTGTATCATAAGCTTTGAGAGTATAGGTAAAATTGTTGGTGTCAGAACAAACCAGAACCAAAATCAAAACCAAACCAGAAATTTAGGAACCAATGAGGGTATGTTGAATTCATCTGTAAGGGAACACCACCGCCAGGTAGAGACTCCCTGAGGTTACAAAAGGACAAAGCAGATAATGTTTTCAATCCAGGCAGGAGGTGGACTGGGTATGGGGTACTGAATGATTGGACAAGGCTAGTTGCTAGGGCTGGTGACAGGAAGGACTTTTCTTTAGGTTAGCTGTCTCCTAGAATCTCACTCTAATAGACAGAACTGTGTTTGATTCTTGATGTTTCAGCAGAAAGGGCATAGCCAAGGTGGGGTGTGGGTACAATACAAACAAGGTCAGAGGCAAGATAGAGGAACCACAGTATGACCCAGGGGATAGAGAACAAGTCTCAGAGTGAGGGCATCCTATGTTCAAGACTACCTCTAATGTATACTGGCTGCGTGAATTCTTTGAGAATCTGCTAATCTTCCTTGGCAGAGGGGGTTTCCTCACTTCAAAGGAAGTCATAGCTACTTTTTGGAAGTTTTATGGGCAGGGTCAACCAGAAATGTGAAGCCCATGGCTCATCCCTCCCTCTTTCTTAGTCCCGGTAGAACTCATTGAGAAGAGATTTACATTTCAAAGAGTCTGAAGGGTTGTCTTGTGGTCAGTGAATTAACTTGTTCTGTTTGGTCCCAGAGGAGAGAACCAAGAAGTTACATAGACAGAGATTTAGGCTTGGTATAACATATTGGTCTCTGAAGAAATGAAATTAAGTATCACGTGGTGAGTGACTCTCACATGCGAAACAGGATTTAACACATTAAAAGTAGGGACTTAGGAGGGAAAAGCAGAATCTGGGATATTATCAAAGAAATGTGTAAACTAAAAAGGAAGATTGAAACATCCCATGGTGAAAGCAAGGAATGGACAGCTTATGTATGACCCTGTCTTTTATAATATCAAGAGAAAATTTAGGAGGTTCCACTATGTTGGATGGACCCCATGAAGTGAGTTTATGAGAGTTTATGTGTTGGGAACCTGGTGAGGACAAGCCTTCAACTGCAAGAGGAGGGAGGGAGAGGGGAGCATGAGAGTGCCAGACCAGGGAAGGCATTTCTGGTAGAGTGATCCAAAACTTGACATCACCAAAAACAATCAAATTCACCAGTACAAGACGAGAAAGGTATAGAACTCCATGGCAGTTCTTAAAAATGGTCTTGAGGAGAAGATTGTTGATAAAAAGACTGAAATAAGGATTAGAAACAGAGTAGTTGCCCATTGATGAGGGAATAGCAAAATAAACTGTGGTATGTAAATGTGATGGAATATTACTTAGCTTAAGAAACTTTGGGCATGATGAATTCAGAGAAGCATAGGAAGACTTATATGAACTGATGTAGAGGAAAGTGAATGGAACTAGAAAAATCATTTACACAATGACTATAACAAAAAACCAGCCACAAAATAACTGAAAGTGAATGCTGTCTAATTACAAAGAACAAGCTCGATCCCAAAGAAGAGATATAAGAAGGCACTTCTCATTCTTTGAAGAGGTGAAGATGGGGGGAAGGTTCCAGATGTGGAATCCAGATATATTGTCAGATTTTTTTGATGAATTGTTAGATTTTTGCCAATTTTCCCCTCTTCTTCCTGTTTTTTCTTTAAAAAAAATTTGTTATAAGGTATGACTGAGAAAGGGAAGGGAAGGGATGTGAAGGGGATTTAGGTAGTGTGTAAACAAGAGATATTCATAAAATTATTTTTTAAATATGTTTAATATGAATGTATATAGAGAGCTTATATCAGATTGCACACCATCTTGGGGAAAGGGGAGGGGAGGGAAGGGGAGAAAATTTAGAACTCAAAATCTTAGGGAAGTGAATATTGAAAACTAAAACTAAATTAATTAATAAAAATTTTTTAAATTATTTTTTAAATGATCTTGGGGTCTAAGTGGATTACCAAATCAATATGAATGAACTGTGTGGCATGGTAACCAGAATAGCTAATATGATCTTAGGCTATATTCCAGGTGGCGCCAAGTCCAGAGTGAGGGAAGAGACAGCCCCAGTGCACTCTGCCCTGGTAAGAACATGTCTTGATTATTGTCTCCAGTCATGGGCACCATATTTGAGGGAAGAAATCCAAAAGCTAGAAAGTGTCTAGAGGAGGGTGACCAGGATGATGAACATGCCATCTGGAACTGGAGATGTTAAGTCTGGAGAAGGCTTAGCAGGAATAGGATAGTTGACTTCAGAACTTCAAGAGAAGTTCTTCATGGGGTCTTGGCCATAGAGGATGAAAGGAAGACCGTAAGGATTAAGTGGGCATTGCAGGCCCCAAGGCTTACATCTCTCTAAAAGTGGAGTGGGCTGCTTTGGCAGGTTGGGGATTCCCCTCTTCCTGGACAACCACAAATCAAAGTTGGCTGACAACTTGTTGAAGAGGTTGTAGAGAAGGGAATTCCTGTTTGGATTTGAGGTGAACTAGACAGCATATCTCTTTCATATTTATCCTACATATATGTATCCTATTATGTCCTAGGAATATCTTATTCCCCCACTAGCATGTAAATGCCTTGAGAGAAGGAACAGTTTAATTTTTTTCTTTATAATTCCAGTGCTTTTCATAATAAATGCTATTCAACTATTGTACTATGTAGAGATAATGAAAATCATCAGGAAAAATCTGGGAAGACTTATATGAATTGATGCGAAATGAATTGAGCAGAACCAGGAGAACATTGTACACAAAAATAGAAACATTGTAACAATGTTCAACCATGAAAGATTTATCTACTTTATTAATACAATGATCCAGGACAACTCCAAAGGACCCATGATGAAAAATGCTATCCACCTCTAGAAATAGAACAGATGAATGCTTCAAATCGAGGCATATTTTTTCACTTTATATTTCTTGCTTTTTATTTTTATTTTTTTTTGCAATATAGCTAACGGGGGAATATGTTTTGTATGACTTCATATGTTTGATAAGCACTGTGTCTTTTGCCTTCTCAATAAGTGGGGGCAGGGGTGAAAGGAGGGAGAGAATTTGGAAATGAAAATTGAGATAAAAAAGAAATGCTTATTCATTGAGTGATTCAGGAGTTACAGAATTTCTGAGTTGAAAGGGACCTCAGAGGACTTCTAATCCAATCCATAACCCTCTACATGACTCCCCAGTATAGCCCTCCCAGCTGTGGTCATCTAACCTAGTTAGAAAACCATGGGGAGACACTTCCTAGGCAGGCAAACTGTTTTACTTTTCGATAACTCTAATTGCAAAAAAGTTTAGCTTTATATTGTGCCTCAGTGTACCTTTTTGCAATTCCCACTCATTACTTTGGAATCTGCCCTCGAGGGAAAAGAAAAAATGTCTAGTTGATCCCCTCTTCCAAAATTTCCTGATTAGCTACATGCCCCTTGAATCTACTTTTCTCATCCTTAGTTCCTTCAACCCATAGTCACAGGCCATGCAGTCCAGGTTCTTTACCATTCAATAAATCACTTGATCAAGTAATCAATGAGCATATATCGAGTGCTTGCTACATACTCAGCACTGGGGATTCCAAACCAAAAAAAACTCAACAGTTCTCACACTCCAAGAATTTAATTCTATCAGGGCAAACCACCTGTATAGATGGAAGTAAATATAAATGATACACTAGTTAATGATCAAACGGTCAATGAGCTTTTATTAAACATCAGACACTGGGTGAAATTCTGGGGATACAAAGAAAGGCAAAAAAAATCCCCAATTAACAAACATTTATTAAGTACCTATTATGTGTTAGGCATTGTGTTAACCACTTGGAATAAAGTCCCTCTCTTCATGGAGCTCACATTCAAATGGAGGAATAATCGAGATACAGAGTGATATGTTGGGAGTGTGTGCATTTGCATAGCAAAGGTGGGAAACCAAAATCATATTTGGATCGCTTCATCATTTTGTCCAGAGTTCACCCTAGAGATGAGCATGAGACCAGCACTCCTCAAAGTAGATTGGCCAAGTGTCTAAGCTTTGGGCAGTGTGGAAGAAAGAAGACAGAAGGCTGGAAGTGATAAAAATAGACATCACAAAAATTGACATTTGCATGTCAGTTATTTATGTGGTAGTTTCATCAAATGTGTATTAAACACCTCCTATGGGAGAGCCACTAAACCATATGTGATGGGGATGGGTATACACATGCAGGATGGAACAGTAAAAAGCACACTGTACTAAGGGTCAAAAAACCTGAGGTTCAGTTCTTGCTCTGTTACTGAGCTTATCTCTCAGAGATTCAAATTATTCATACATAAGATGATGAGGAGGAGCATCGCAATGTAGCGGATGGAGAAGTAGCCTTGGATCTGGGAAGACTTGGGTACACTTCTAAAATGTAAGATATTATTTCTGTCTTTGAAGCTTATTTAGGGAATGAGACATACACATATGAAAAGTTTAGTTGAATCCAACAAGCATTTATTAAGCACCTACTGTGTGCTTGGTGCTGAGGATATAAAGACAAAAATGAGACAGCTCCTGCCTTCAAGGTGCTTAGAGTCTAATAGGAGAGACATGAAAATATATGCAAGTTAATACATCAACTCAGCATGTATTAAGCATCAGAGCTCTCAGCCTCACTCTCACTTACTTGCTGGCTCACTCTCTGGTCTGCTCCACTTCCATAATAGCTGCCCGACCTCTGTGTGGATACCCTTCCCCTTTCCACCTTTCTCCATTAGAATGTTAACACCTACAGAGTAGGGACTGTCCTGCTTGTTTTTCTCTTCCCAGTGATTAGTGCAGTGCCTATCACATAGCAAATGCTTAATAAATGCTCTCATCTTACTATTGTCATCCACTCATCCTTCCAACTGTCCATCTATCTACGTATCCATCCATCCATCCATCCATCATTCACCTGTCTGTCCATCCATCTGTCCACCTATTGATCCATCCATAATCCATTCATTTGTCAATCCATCCATCTATCTATCTATCTATCTATCTATCCACCTACTTACTTACCTATTATGGGTCAGGCACTGGAGATACAAAGGCAAAACCATGAGAAACCCCCTGCCCTTTACGGAGCTTACATTCTATAGGGAAGACACAACATGTACTTTTTCCCATTTTCTTTTATTTTTATTCTTGACAAACACCAAACAAAAAGAGCATTTTCACTCCATACACATTGTAGAAAGGAAGGAAAGAATTGTACATAAAACTGAAAATCTCTAATATGTAGAGATTGCTTTTCTTTTAAATGATATAATAAATACAAATGTAAATCATGGCAGCCCTACTTATCTCTGATCCTTTCTGTTCCAGCTGTTTTCTTCTCTTTTAGGGGGTGAGAAGGGGAGAACTCTATCCTGCCCCCTCTTTCACCTCTTCTTCCAATGGAAAAAAGAAAAACAAAATCCCTGGAATAAATAAATGTAACCAAGAAAAATAAATACCCATGTTACTTGTGTTTAACAATGTGTCTCCCTCTGCACATTGAGCCCCTGAGCTCTCTGTCAGGAGGTGGGAAACACGCTCCATCATCTGTCTCCTGGAATCATGGTGGGTCATTTCATCAATCACTGCTCTAAACTTGTTGTTTTTCTTCACATCATCATAAGTAAATAAATTATTCTTCTAGTTCTGTTCAATTCACTTTTATACTCAGTTGATAAGTCTTCCTAAGTTTCTCTGAAATCTTCCTTTTCATAATTTCTTATGCCACAATAGTATTCTATTACATTCATATATAATGTGTTCAGTTCCTCCCCCACTAACAGGCATCCCTTAGTTTCTAGTTCTTTGCCACGATAAAATAAAGATGGTATTTTTGTACAAATTCATTCCTTTTCCTCTCTTTATTTGATTTCTATAGGGTATAGTAGCCTTGCTGAACCAAAGGGCACACACAGTTTTGTGATTTGGGGGGAACAGTTCCAAAATGCTTTCTAGAATGGTTGGATTCCATCCTTTGCAACATGTATTTTTATAATTGTATGAGAAATACAAATCAGTCATTCAGTTGACAAGTATTTATTAGATACCAACAATCAACCAGGTACTGTATTAGGTACTAGAATTAAAAAGACAGAAGTTAAATGATGTCTGCTATCAATGACCTTCCATTCTACTGGGGAGAAAAATGTACTTAGAGAAATGTATACGATTTATGTATAATATTTTATCATCAAACATTTATAATAATAAGCTATCATTTATATGCTGTTTCAAGGTTTGCAAAGCCCTTTGCAAATATTAATGTCTCACTGAATCCTCACCACAATCTCTAGGAGCTGGAAGAGAGAATGAGGCTGACGACTTTGCACAACTCTGCCTCATTTAAATCCAATTCACTTGAAAGTCACGACATCACCTGTGATGTCATTGATCCTTTTCAAAAACAAAGGAGGGACAGCAACAATCCCCATTTTACAGATGAGGAAATCGAGGCAGAGAGAAGTAAAGTGACTCATCCAGAATAATACAGCTACTAAGTGTCTGAGATTGGATTTGAACTCAGATCTTCTTGACTCTAGATCTACCAGTCTATCTACTGTCCCCTAGCTGCCTATCAGCATATATTGCTGTTTTCAGTTGTGTATGACTCTCTGTGGGGTTTTTCTTGGCAAAGATCCTGGAGCGGTTTGCCATTTCCTTCTGTAGTTCATTGTATAGATGAGGAAACTAAAACCAACAGGGCAAAGTGACTTGACCAGGGTCACACAGTTAATAAGTGTCTGAGGTCATATTTGAACTCAGGAAGAAGAGACTTCCTATTCCAAGTCTGGCACTCTGTGCACTATAGTGCTCCCCAGGTGTCCCACCTATTATTAAGCACCTACCATGGGTCAGGCATGTGCTAGGCATGAGGGGTACAAAGACAACAATGATGTCCCTACCCTCCTGGGGCTTATATTCTTTAGCCTCTCAAGAATGAAATGTGTCTAAGAAAGATACAACCACATGTTGAACATGTGCTGCTATCAGAGTTCTGAGAAGGGACAAAACGTGGGGAGAAGTTGAGGAAAACTTCACTGAGGCGGTAGAATGTGAGCAGGTCTTGAAGGATGGACAGAATTTAGAATGAAATCTATGATCCACACCAGGATTTGCAGTCACCTTTTGACTTCCCACCAAGCTTTGTAGGTGACTGTGTTACATGTGAATATTACACACACATGCACACACATGCATAGATGCATACATACACACATATACACTTTCACATGCACACACATATACATGTAAATGCACACACATATACATGCACAGTCGTGCACACATAGGAGCACATACACACACATGCACACATATACACATGCACGCACTCACCCATCGACCCATCCATACATGTACATGCATGCACATATGCTCAGAGGCATACACATGCATGCACACATGCACACACACACAAATGGAAACAGTGCATGTTGGTGATGTTTTCCATTAACCAAATGTTGCCTTTTAAAATGACATGATGTGGAAATGACACATGAGCCCGACTGATGG
Source organism: Potorous gilbertii (assembly GCA_028658325.1). Classification (NCBI taxonomy): domain Eukaryota; kingdom Metazoa; phylum Chordata; class Mammalia; order Diprotodontia; family Potoroidae; genus Potorous; species Potorous gilbertii. Next base: position 233,527,846 of record CM053773.1, read on the forward strand.
ATCGCCCCACTCCCGAGCACTTTTCCATTGGCATCAGAAAATGCATTTGTTTTCCAAAAGCTCGTCTCCTGGGATCACTGGCTCGGAGAAAGGAACTTCCTTTACAAACTGAAGCCACTTTGACTCGATAAACAGAGAAGTCAGAATTGCCTTGGAGGTTTAGTGATTTGGGTCTGATGGGAAGGAGACCTGACCTGGGAAATAGGGAACCCCAGTCTCCCGTTCTGACCTCTGCCTCTGATTGGCTGCATGACAGTGGCAAGTCTTTTTCCTTTTCTAGGTCTCATTTCCCACATCTCTAAAAATATGGGAGTTGGACTCAATATTGCCTAAGGTCTCTCCCTGCTCTGCTGTTTTGTGTTCTGTTTTATAAGAACTCTTCCAGCTGTACATTCTATGCTCTAATTCCTTCCCATATTTATTACATTCTGTGTGCTAAGATCATGACTAACTCTCCACCAGGTATATAGTAGGTCCTTAATAAATGCTGGTTGATGGACTGATTCCACGTTCTAAGGTCCTTCCCAGTTCAGGCTATATTCACAGAATAATAAACATCGATAGGCACCCATAGGCTGTCTAATCCAATTCTTTCATTTTACAGATGAAGAAACTGAAACCCTCAGGTAACCTTATATCCACTCAACTTGAGCATGCTAGGGATGGAAAGAGTTAGAGTGTCAGAGGATCTGGGTTCAAGTTTCAGCTTTGCCACTTGGTATCTGTGTGACATTCCATGCTCTACAGCCACGAAATTACAGAAATTAAGAGTCAGTCATGCATCCCAATCCATACATGAAAGGAATCCCTACTTTAAACCTCCCCCTGCCAAGTGGTTGTAAAGGAGTCCAACTCTTCTTTGAGGGAGTCCCATTTGACTTTGGGACAGGTCTCATCATCAGGAAATTTTTCTTGATGTCAAACCTAAATCTTCCTCTTTGTAATTTCCACCCACTGTACCCAGTATAGTCCACTAAGATCTAGAAGGACAAGGCCAATCTGTCATGGACACAATAACACTTCAGATAATGAGTGTAACTGGGTTTGGAGACTGCCCAGATCGTGTAAGTTGGAGACACCAATATGGGAGATAGCAGCACTGTTCATGTGGGTGAGAGCAGCCTCTTCCCTTTGGCCACAAAGCCAGAAGAGTAACATCTTTAAAACTACTAGATCAGGGAAGTCTCATTCTATTTCCTCTGGTTTCCAGGGAGTGAAGGTGCAGTTGGCCTAAAGCATGGGCACCATGCACTCATCTGGTTTCTAGGAGGAGCTACCTCTCCCCTCTTCCTTTAGGGACCAGAGAAACAAGTTTGGGGTTTAGGTGTGTTTTTTCAGTTCTAGGAGCAGGCAGTGGAGACCCTGGACCTAGAACTCCAGCTAAGGTGACCCTGAACACAAGATTCCAGATGTGGCTGCTAGCATATCAGGGAAACCCTGGACAGCCAGAGTGCCAGGACCATGAACAGGGAGACTTTGTACTTGGAACTTGGTGGGACTAGGTTACAGAGGAACTGGGTTGAGCTAAAATTCCCTTCCCTTCCCAGTAGAAAAAGCTCTGGGTGTGGAGACAGGAAGGAAGATCTGTGTTCAAATCCAGCCTCAAAACTTACTAGCTGTGTGACCCCAGAAAAGTCACTTAATCTGTCTGACTCTATTTCCTCAACTGTAGTTGAGGGTAGTAATAACACCTAATAGTTGTTGTAAGGATCAAATGAGGTCACATTTGTAAATATTGTTGCTGTCGTCAAGTTGTTTCAGTCATATCTGATACTTCATGACCCGATTTGGGGTTTTCTCAGCAAAGGTACCAGAGGGGTTTGTCATTGCCTTCTCTGCTCATTTTAGAGATGAGGAAATTGAGGCAAACAGGGTTAAGTGATTTGCCCAAGGTCACATAGCTGGTAAGCATCTGAAGTTAGATATGGCCTGGGGAGATGTCTTCTGGACTCCAGACCCCACGATACCACCTAGCTTGAAGTCAGGAAGACTCATCTAAAGGTCAGATTTGAACTCAAGAAAAAGAGACTTCTTAACTTGAGGCCCAGTGTTCTATCCACTATACCTTCTAGCTGCCACATTTGTAAGTTTTACAATATTACAAATTAAATTATTAATTTATTTTTAATTTTTAATTTTTTAATTATTTTACAAATATATAAATAAAATATTTTATTTTATATTTTTATTAATTATTAATTAAATTATTTTAACTTATTTAAATAATATAAAATATAAATAAAATATAATAATATAATATATAAATAATATAAAATAAAAATGAAATTTAATGTATTTAAATAATAAATATTATTAATTATTAATTAGTTTGGCACATAGTAGGTATTTAATAAATGCTTGTTTCCTTCCTTCCTCAGAGACTAAGAGGGTATGGGAGGATGACATCCCACCCCCAGGTTTTGAGGAAAATATTTATAATTTTGTGCTTGCTATGTTTTTGGTTTTTTTAATAATATTTTATCAGAGGGCAGAGCCAAGATGGCAGGGTAGCAGCAGAGACTTGCTAGAGCTCTCTCCCCAAGCCCAGTCAAATACCTATAAAAAATGATTCTAAACAAATTCTGGAGCTGCAGAACCCACAGAATGATGGAGTGAAGCAAATCTCCAGCCCAAGACAGCCTGGAAAGGTTGACAGAAGGAGATTATCAACCCACACTGGGAGCAGAGCACAGTCTAATGTGGACCACACCGGCATAGACAGTACCTGAGCAGGCCTTAGGGGACTAAATCTCTGGCACCTGTGGTGGTTTCCAGACTTCACAACCCCAAAACACCAAGGACAAATTGGAAGATCAGTGGAAAATAACCTGTTGGATCTGTGTGAGAGAGTAGTGTGGTCCAGCCCTAGAATGGTGGAGGGGGTGGAGGATCCCACAGCAGCCACAGCAGGGGCAGAGGCAGTGGCTGTTTCTGGAGCTCTAGACCTGTAGATTGTGGGGGAATCTAACGGCTGACAGTACTCCCCCACTCCCACTGGAAGCAGAGAACTACCTTGACAAAGAGCTCAAAAGTCAAGTAAATGACTGGGGAAATGAGCAAAAAATGGTAAAAGAATCAGACTATAGAATCTTAGTTTGGTGACAAGGAAGACAAAATATACAAACAGAAGAAGACAGCAAAGTCAAATGTCTTACATCCTAAGTCTCCAAGAAAAATATGAATTAGTCTCAGGCTATGAAGAGCTCAAAAAGGATTTTGAAAATCAAACTAGAGAAGTAAAGGAAGAATTGGAAAGAGAAACAAGAGTGATGCAAGAAAATCATGAAAATCGAATCAACTGCTTGCTAAAGGAGACTTTAAAAAATGCTGAAGAAAAAAACACTTTAAAAAATAGACTAACACAAATGGCAAAAGAGATCTTAAAAGTCAAGGAGAAAAGAATGCCTTAAAAAGCAGATTGGTCAGATGGAAAAGGAGGTCCAAAAGCTCACTGAAGAAAATAATTCCTTAAAGATTAGAATGGTGCAGATGGAAGTTAATGACTTTACGAGAAATCAAGAAGTTATACAACAAAACCAAAAGAATGAAAAAATAATAGAAAATGTGAAATATCTCATTGGAAAAACAACTGACTGGAAAATGGATTCAGGAGAGACAATTTAAAAATTACTGGACTACTTGAAAGCCATGATCAAAAAAAGAGCCTAGGCATCACCTTTCAAGAAATTATCAAGAAAAATTGGCCTGATATTCTAGAACCAGAAAATAGAAATGGAAAGAATCCACCAATCACCTCCTGAAAGAGATCCCAAAAGGAAAACTCCTAGGAATACTGTAGTCAAATTCCAAAACTCTCAGGTCAGAGAGAAAATATTGCAAGCAGCTAGAAAGAAACAATTTGAGTAAGGTGGAAACACAATCAGGATAACACAAAATCTAGTAGCATCTACATTAAGGAATCAGAGGACTTGGAATATGATACTCAAGAAGTCCAAGGAACTAGGATTAAAACCAATAATCCCTTACCCAGCAAAACTGAGTATAATACTTCAGGGAAAAAATGGTCATTCAATGAAATAGAGAGGACTTTCAAGCATTCTTGATGAAAATACCAGAACTGAATAGAAAATTTGACTTCCAAACACAAGAATCAAGAGAAGCATGAAAATGTAAAGTGGAAAGAGAAATTATAAGGGACTTAGTAACGTTGAACTATTTGCATTCCTCCATAGAAAGATAATATTTGTAACTCTTGAGACATTTCTCAGTATTAGGGTAGTTGGAGGGATTATATGCTTCATATATATATACATATATATATATATATGTATGTATGTAAACAGAGGGCACAAGGTAAATTGAATATGAAGGGATGATATCAAAAAAATAAAATTTAGGGGTCAGAGAGGAATATATTGAGAGAAAAATAAAGGGAGAAATAGAATGGGGTAAATTATCTCACATAAATGAGGCAAGAAAAAGCTTTTTCAATAGAGGGAAAGAAGGGGAAGGTGAGAGGAAAAGAGTGAACCTTACTCTCATCACACTTGGCTTGAGGAGAGAATAACATGCACACTCAATTTGGTATTAAAATCTATGCTACACTACAGGAAAGTAGGGGGGAAGGGGATAAATGGGAGGTTATTAAAGGGAGGGCAAATGGGATGAAGGGGTAATTAGAAGTAAACACTTTTGGAAAGGGACATGGGCAAAAGAGAGAATAGAATAAATGGGAGGAAAGATTGGGTGAGGGGAAATACAGTTAATCTTTCACAATATGACTGCTATGAAAGTGTTTTGCATGACTACACATGTATAACCTATATCAAATTGCTTGCCTTCTTAATGGGGGTGAGTGGGGAGGGAGGAAGGGAGAGAAGATAGAACTCAAAGTTTTAAAAACAAATGTTAAAAATTGTTTTTACATGCAATAAATGCAATAAAAAAGACATATAAGCAATGAGGAATAGAAATCTATCCTGCCCTACAAGAAAATAGAGGAGATGCAGATAAGAGAAGGAAGAGGTGTGATAGAAGGGAGGGCAGATTGGTGGAAGGAGTAATCAGAATGCACACTGTGTTGGGGTGAGCAAAGGGGAGAGAGGGGGAGAAAATTTGGAACTCCAAATCTTGTGGAAGTGAATGTTGAAAATTAAAAAAAATTAATTAATCAATAAAAATAGTATTTTATCCCCCTCTAGTTATATGTAGAAACAATTTAAAATTTGGATTTTTTAAAGTTTTTAGTTCCAAATTTTATCCCTCCTCTTCTCCCACCCCACCTTCCTAAGATAGTATTTCCTAACTCTCCTTCTTAGGATAGAATTATTATGAATGTAGACCCTAGTCTATGAATATCCTGCAAAGATTGAAGACAAAATTAGACTTAAAGACAGTTATATCCCCAAAGAGTCTGCTTTTCTGCATTCCAAACTTACGTGATTCCTTTAAAGGACCCTCATATGTTAACCCCCTTTCCCCCAGCTCTGACATTCCTTGTTCTAAGGGCCCTCTCAGTCAGAGCTGGAAGTATCAGAGCTGGAAGGATCCTTAGAAGAGGGAATATCAGAGTTGGAAGGAAGGTTAGAACACAGAACAAAGGATATCACAATGAGACGGGAACTTAGATCCAGGGATGTCACATCTAGATGGAATCTTAGAATAAATAATTGGATATTAGAGCTGGAATAGATCTTAAAACATATTTATCAATTAACAAGCACTTACTAAGTTCTGACCATATGCTAGGTGCTGTGTTAGGTGTTGAGCATGTAAAGACAAAATTAAAATAATCCTTGTCTTCAAGGAGCTCACATTCTAATGAAGGAATCAGCATATTGTTATGTGGGTATGGACAAATCCCACCACCAAGCAGATAAAGTGTAACCTTGAGGGGAACACAAGTCAGAGCTAGGAATGACCAAAAAAACCTGGAATGTTAGAATTGGGAAGCTCCTTAGAGATGATCTAAACCATCTAATTTAGCTGACTGGAAAACTAAAGTCAGAGAAGGAAAATGACTTATCCAAATCACACAGGTTTACAGGAGTCTGAATGATCTATCGCTGTACTTGCCACAGGATACTGTCCTAAGCTTTTGGCTTCAGATATTTATTAGCTGCGTAACCCTGGGTAAGCCACTTAATCCTGTTTGCCTCAGTTTCTTCATTTCTAAAATGAGCTGGAGAAGGAAATGGCAAACCACTCCAGTGTCTTTGCCAAGAAAATCCCAAATGGGGTAATATAGAGTTGAACATAACTGAAAAACAAGAAGCACTTACTATATTCCAGGAACAAAGAGTTCCCTGTATCAATGAAAAGGTTTTGGACTGATTGACTCTGGAACATAAGAGATGTACAAGATGCTTCCAGGACAGAAAGGCAGTGTTGAGAAGAAGATGGGGTCTGTAATCAATCGATCAGCCAATCAATTACCGCATAAGTAGATTCTTAGAGGGGTGCTAAGGATGCTACACAAAGAATGAAACAATCCCTACTCACAATGGACTGATATTCTAACAGGAGAGGCAACAATGACATATTTGAATATATAGAGAATAATCAAGAAGTAGTTAAATACAAGGGAGCCGGGAGGGAATGACAGGAGCCAAAAGCTCCACATAGGCTAGATGGTGTTTGAGGGCCATCATGAAGGGACTGAGGAGATCATCCATGCCCAGAGAATTCAAGTGAGGAGGGAGTTTGCTGAAGCTCATACAATGGCCAGTATAAAAGCATGGAGACAGTAGATGAAGGGCGGTATATGAGGAGCCGGGTGAAGGATGTTTGGTGACTTGGTGTAGCTGAAAAAACCTGGATTTGGAATTGGAGGACCTGGGTTCAAATCCCACCTCTGACCTTCACTACATGTATGGCCTTAGTGAATCACAACCTCTCTGAGCCTGTGTTGGACTAATGATCTCTCTCTCTCTCTCTCTCTCTCTCTCTCTCTCTCTCTCTCTCTCTCTCCCTCCCTCCCTCCCTCCCTCCCCTCCTCCCTGTGATCCTATGACTTCACTTTGAATCTCTATCTCTGTCACTTAATACTTAGAGAATCTAGACTTCAGTTTCCTCCTTCATAAGAGCATGGGAGGGAGGGTTCTGAAAAAACAGAACCAGGATTGGAACTCAGGCCTCTTGCCTTCAAGCTCCAGACTTTCCCTCACTCCCGACATCCCATTGCAGTGAAGTTGCTTGGCGAATGTTTGCTCCTCTGATGCTGAAGCTAATTAAGCCCAGCCCTGGGGGAGGTCACTTGGCTCCAGGCCTCATTAGCACTCTCATCAGCAGACGCCACCCTCGCTGGCACCTTGCAGGCATCATCTCTGGAATCTGCCTCCTCAGCTTGTTCCGCAGAGGCCAGCTACTGTCAAGTCCAGGGTGTTCTTTGAGTTGTTGGAGGTTGTTGGAAGGGAGTTGGATTTGGTGGCCAGAGGATTAGAGCTAACCAGGTCCATCCAGAGAGCCGAGGCTCAGGCAAGGAGCCCCAGAAATCAGGCAGCAGAACCAGTCATTTGGAAATCAAACACCTCCTATGTGATCAGCCCTACATTAGGTGCTGAGGAAGATACAGAGCTCAAATAGTAGTTTTTCCTAATTACATGTAAAGATGTTTTTAAAAATTTCTAAATAGTATTTTATTTTTTCCAATTAAAAGTAAAAACAATTTTTAACATTTATTTTAAATAAAATTTTGAGTTCCAAACTTTCTACTTCCCTTCCCTCCCTCTTTCTTAAGATGGTGAACAATTTGATATAGACTATATATGTGCAATCATGTAAAATATATTTCCATATTCATATTGTGAAAGAAGAAACAGAACAAAAGTGGAAAAAATTACCAAAAAACTACAGTGAAAATAACATATTTTGATTAAAGACAATTTTAAACATTCATTTTTAATAGAATTTTGGATTTCAAATTGTCTCTTTCCTCCCTAGGACTTTAAGCAACTTGATATAGATTATAAATATGTAATTATATAAAACATATAGAGATACAGAGCTTAGCTTCACTGACTCTACACATAGGTAGAGAAGATGTCCACCTAAGAAACGTGGCTTGAAAAGCTAAGCTGCTCAACATCTGCCCTCCAGAAGGTTGAAGCCTTGTAGAACAATTATTCGGGCAGTTGACAAGTATTTTTCAAGTATATTTTTAGTGATGTAGTTTGTTTTTACACCACCTACATCATCCAATGCATCTCTTCCCCTCATGGAGAGTCATACTTTATAACAAAGGAAAAAAAGGTTTTATTTAAAGTTCAACAAAATAACCAACGTATTGAAAACTTCTGACACTATAGGTAGTGTTTCCTACTCATAATCACCCACTGCAATCAATCAATACTTAGTAGGGCCTACTATGCACCAGACACAGTACTAGAAGTGGAGAATAAAATATAAAAATGAAACAATCCCGAGTCCCAAGAATCCAATAGGTCACTCTCTCTTCTTCTGGTTCATAGCTACCACCTGGGTAATCCAAGAAAGTCTCTAAGACAAAATTCAGGTATAACTCATATCAGAACATCCTGAATATGGATAGAAGGGTTCCCAAACCTGCACAGGCACTTAATATATCATATAGTTGTTAGATATCAGATCATCTTTACTTCACCCTGCAGAAAATGCATGACATTAAAAACTCATAGGAGTATATGAACAAATACAGAAATATAAAGCATTGAATCCCTCCCCCAGGAGGGAAATGAACTTAGGGTTACTATTGGGACAACCTTCTTTAATTCTGGTGAGTTCCACTTTCCCAGAGTCTTATACAGTCTCCTTATTCTTGTGGCATTTCCATGTGATTTAGACTCCCTTGAAAGATAAACATATTTATTTTGGAGCTTGTTGAACAAGTAGACTCCCTTTCTCATTAGCCCCATAATGTCTGAATTGCTCCAAGAATATCTCCCTTCTCTGCTAGAAGGCTAGATTCTGAGATCATATTAACTAAAGAATTCAAAATATTCCCTCCTCTACACAGGCAGTGCTCAGGAACATTGTTCAGGGACAATATCCTTGAATTACCTCTTAGGCTAAGTACAAGCACACATCTCCCATATCATGTGCTTCAGTTCTATGCTGCCATTGTTACTACTGGTGATAAACTGGGGGAAGGGAGAGAAACCCTCTTACCTCTTCCTCCACCAATGGGGAAGAAAGTATAAGTGAAAAGGTCACAAGCAATTTCTAAAAAGCTGAATTCCCATCTAAAATCCTTTTCTTGTAGGACAGTTTACTTTTATGCCATGAGTAACCATCCAATCACTGAGCACCAGAAGTTGCCCTCAAAAAATGGTCCATGGCCTGTAATCATGTTAATTGAGGAACTCTTATGATAGATCATGGGACTACCCCCTTGCACTCTAAGGGTCATTTGCTTTAGGGGGTAGGAAGGGAGCATATCAGAAAATATGAATCATATCTCTGCACTAACTTATTCTCTGTCTTTGGGTAAGTGACCTTACCTCTCTGGCCTCAGTTTCCTCATTGGTCAAATGAAGATACATTTCCTGCCTTGCTGGTTTCGCAAAGTTTTTTTTAGTCCTTCCTGACACAATGGAAGACTTTGAAGATGACAAGCCAGTACAGAAATGCCAACAATCATCAATATTATTTTTGTTATTATATGGCCAAGAAATGAGAGGTTGCTGAGTAAGCGCCTGGGTTCCTGTCCATGGTGCTGAATGAAATGCGAAGGTTAGCGGTTTTTCCTGTAGGACCCCTTGGTGATGACCTTGGTGTGGAGTTGTAAAAGAAGCATAGCTCATTACTTTCCCTAACTCCCATAGGATTCTCTGGTAGAACCATTCCCCTGGACTGGAGGAAATGGGGATGTTTAGCTTGGAAAAAAAAGAAGAGCTGGAATGGGGGACAGTGGCAGGGAAGTACCAACGTCAAGTATTTACAGGACTTGAAAGGAAAAAGGATTAGGCTTGTTCAGCTTGGATTCAGAGAGCATAACTAAGAGCAAGGGAGGAAGTTGGGGAGAGGCGGGCTTTAACTTTATAAAAGGAAAAACCTCCATACAATCGGATCTATCCCAATAGAGCAAGGTCTACCTCAGGAGGTGGGGAGTTAAAATAATGAGGACACTATTTTAAAGTATAATTTTTTTTTTGCAGAATGATTATTTGCCAGGGATAGTGTAGAGAGAATTCTTGGTGAGGTAGTATTTGGACTAAATGTTTCTTTGGGTCTCTTGCAACCCTGAGATTCTGTGTTTGAGCTGCCTGGGCTGAGCCTCAGGTCCTCTTCTTTCATTATCTTGATTACCAAAGACAGAAGACATTACACAGGACTTTACCATTACACCCATTATCTCATTTAATCCTAATTAAACAACAGCCCTGTAAGGGGGGGGGGGGGAAGAGGGTGACTGTACAAATGTTACTATCCTGGTTTTACTTATCTCATTTTTTGATGTAGACAGTCCTGCTATCAGGGGCACTTCACCACTCATCCAGACCTTCTCTCATCTTATATAATTCTCATGCAAGAGTTCCTTCCCATAAACTCTCCTGAGACGACTTACTTAATAACTTGGTAGCCTTCACTGATGCCACATTCCTTGGCTAACAAAGGAAGCCCAAGGGCTATTATTTCCCATTCTTGCTACTGCTCCACCATTTCCAATTCAGAGGTTAGAAAACTGAGATTCAGAGAAGTTAAAGTGATACAAAGGTTAAGTGGAGGGCCAGGACTGGTACCCAGTGTTCTGTTGCCTACTCTTATACTCTTTCCACTACACCACACTCCCTTCTATGGACCCAAATGTCTTTGGTGACTTAAGTATCCCATTCAATTCTCTACCAGAAAGCCAGGGGCAACCCAGCATGGACATCTCATCATCTCCTCCCCTTCTGACAACCAAGAACATTCCCTTCTCTGAAATGAACCTCCAGGGGCCATGTCCTCCATTATGTCAAGGGAGTTAATCTACTGAACTGTGGCACTCTGGCCTAGGGCTCAGTTTTCCAGATTGATGAGTGAAACTTACCTAACCAACTTACACCTGACTAACCCAGATCATTCACAATGCCATTCACCTGCCTACCAGGACATCAGAAACTCCCCAGTTCCATCGATATCTTCCCTACAGCTCTGAATGCCCACCCACTGCCCTCTCTCTGGTCATCTATTGCTCCCAGAACAACATTGCTACCATTGCTACTGGAAAGAATATGATAGTTGATTGGCCTATGGTCCCATAGGAGAGTCATCTCTGGGATTCTCTCATCTAAATCTCCTTTCCTTGGCTCCTTCTGTCCTACACATGTCACATCCCCACCTCCTCAGCAGTACACAAATAGTTTAAGGGCACGGATAATATTGTGTTTGAAAATGCAGGAGGTGCAGGGGCTAGAATGCTGGACCTGGAGTCAGAAAGATCTGAGTTCAAAATTTGGCCGCAGACACTTACTAGTTGTGTGACCTTGGGCAAAATACTTAGCCTCTTGTTTGTCTCAGTTTCCTTATCTGTAAAATGAAGGTTGTAATAGCACCTACTTCTAGCGTTGTTATGAGAATCAAATGAGATATTTGTGAGGCCTTTAGCACATAGTAGGTGCTATACAAATGTCAGTTATAGTTTAGTACAGGACCTGACACATTGGAAGAAGTTAATAAATGGTTTTTGACAGATTCATAGAATTAGGATTGAAAAGGACCTGAGAGATAATTTAGTTTGACTCCCTGATTTTACAGCTGAGGAAACTGAGTCCCAGAGAGGTAAAGTGATCACATTACTCTCAAAAGTGAAAGCACTGGGATTTAACTCCATATTCTTGGGGTCCAAATTCAGTACTCTGAATATCTAATATCTAAATTAGATATCTTAGCCTCAGGTCTGAACGCCTAGGGTCTCACAACCTAAGACCTCTTCTTAGGTCATGCAGATGTAGAATGCATAGTTTTCCATACATACAACTTGAGGCTACACCAAGATGGGTAGAAGCATGTTAGTACCCTAGAGGCTAACCCTATACATAAATGGAGGACATGGCCACCTATGGGGTGTCAGAAGGATGCACCTGCTCAAATGCATCTCCTATCAGCCAGTTGCAGCAAATGCCTCCTTACATAGAGTCATTTGTGAGGTGCAATGTGCTTTCCAAATTTAGAAGGCCCCTTCCTGATAAAATGGGAAGGCCAACCCATTACCCTATTGAAATATAATAACCTCCTCCTATAAGACAGTAACCCATTAACACATACGATCATTGATCTAAATGGGGGTGGGGTAGGCAGCACTCAGAAATCATCTGTTCCATTTTATAGACCAGCAAACTGAAGTCAAGAGAATTTAAATGGTTCACCAAAAGTTACACAGCTAGTAACTCATTTCATCTTCACAATTACCCAACTTGTCTGGGTTGGAAGGGCAAGCATTATCATAATTTCCATTTTACAGATAAAGAAGCCAACTCCAAAAAAGTTCAGCAGTTTGGGCAGGACTGGAGATGGAAGCCAGGTTGCTGATTCCTAAGGCCTTTCCTAATGAGCACTGTTAATGAGAGCCCAAGTTGGTAGAGAGGACTCAGGGGACCTACAAGCCATCTCCAAATACCTAGATATCTCCCTCTCTGCTGGATGGGGTGGGCTTTCCTTTGCTGGTGGTCTTTAAGCAGTGGCTGGATCAACGCTGCTCTGTATGTTCTAGTAGAAATACTTGTTCAGTCAGTTCAGTTGACAAGCTAAATTGATTAAGCACCTGCTCTATGCCAAGTGGGGGAGGCTAAGTGGATAGAATACTTAGTCTTGACTCAGAAAGACTCATCTTTCTGAGTTCAAATCTGGCCTCAGACACTCACTACCTATACGACCCCAGGCAAGTCATTTCACTCTCTTTACCTCAGTTTCCTCATTTGTGAAAGTGAACTGGAGAAGGAAATGGCAAGCCACTCTAGGATCTTTGCCAAGAAAAACCCAAATGAGGTCACAGAGTCAAACATGACTGAAATGACTGAACAAGGATAACAAAAGAAGGAAAGGCAACAAAATGGTCTTTGCCTTCTGGGAGTGGGTATACCCAATGGTCATTGAGGTCCCATCCAACTAGGAAATTGTGGGATTGTGTGATTGGAAGCAGAAGGAATGAAACAATGGACAGGAAAATTTTGATGGAGATGAGCTCACAGGGGTGTGACCTTAGAGAAGGAAAGAGACTTCAAGGTAATTGAGTCCAACCCCTTCATTTTACAGAAAGGTTCAGAGAAGGAAGAGACTTTCTCAATGTCATACACAACAAGCTTGTGGCCAAAGCAGGATTAGTTCCTGGGATCATAGGATTATGTATTTAGAACTACACAGGAACTCAGATGCAATGAAGTCCAAAACCGTCATCTCTCCGTAACAGCTCAGAGAGAAGTGATTTGGTCACATCCAAGGTCACACAGATCTTCAGTCAGGGACTCTTGGGGAGGTGCCTTCCAGTGTGACTGCCTCCCCGCTCCTAGCTAAGGCAAGCAGGCCTGGGCTCCAGCTCCCCCAGGCAGCAGGCATGGGCCCCCCAGCTGTCCATCTGGGAAAGCCTCCAAACTGGCAACACTGATAGGGAGCCAGGCTCTGCTAGTAAAGTCTTTATCAGGAATGTCGCCTACTGCATTCAGATCAAACAATAGTGTTTCATACATCACTCCCCCTGGAGGCCTCCCCCATGAGGACACGGATAGTCCATTATTTTGACATACCGAGGCCGTGTGCAAAACAGATAATGGGATCCCAGCTTGGCAGGATTGAGCAGGGCAGGGCGACCATGACAGGCATCAAGGGGCCTGGGGACGGAGCCCCTCACTGGCCTCTGACCCTGAGCTGCTGGGCCCGTGGGCTCCAGAAGGGCTAAGATCACCCTGGAGACATCTGTTTGTCTTGGAAAGGGGAGGGAAGGGAAGATTCAGTGCTTTTCCAGCTTTTTCCAGTCCATGACCCAGCAGGAAACAGTCAGGGATACCTGGGAGGCTGGGAAGGGGAAAAACATTCCTGCCATTCAGACCTGGTCATCTGTGAGACCCTGAGCAAGTCATTTCGACTTTTCTGGGATTCAATTTCCTCACTGTCAAATGAGGGCATTGGAGTCAGTGACCTCCAAGGTCTCTTCCGGCTCTGAATCTAGGATCCTACAATTGTCAAATATTTTTCTTCCCTACAAATCCCATTTCTACCTGGTTGGTTGTTGTCTGCTTTCAAAGAGCACCAAAATGACATCACTATGCTAGAGTCTAGTTACAGTGTGTCCAACTGGCTTATCAGACCAATACGAATTCAGAATGTTCTATCACAGGTTGGGCACAAATAGTCTATGTGAACATTTGGTGAGGATTCTCTAAATTTGTGCATCTCTCATTTTTTTTTAGTTATTTCCATTCTGCTTTGCTCACAAAGCACAGTACCTTCTCTGTTGAGGACATGCCATATTAGGTGGTTCTGTGGCAATGTCTTCCATGTCATGCAATCCATTCCAAAGTTCTTAAGCGAGACCTTGAGAGTGTCCTTGTATCACTTTTGATCATCACACAAACTCTTGTTCTGTGCGAGTTCTCCACAAAATAGTCTTTTAGGCAAGTGCACATTTGGCATTTGAACAACACAGCCAGCCCATTAAAGTTGCACTCTTTGCAGCAGAGTTTATGCTTGGCACTTTAATTCAAGAAAGAACTTCAGTGTCTGGTATCTTATCCTGCCAACGATTTTCAGAATCTTCCTGAAACAATTCAAATGGAAGTGATTCAGTTTCCTGGCATGGCACTGGTAGACTGTCCAGGTTTCCCAGGTGGACAATAAGGTCAGCACAATGGCTCTGTAGACTTTCAGTTTGGTAGGCAGTCTAATATCTCTTCTCTCCCACACTTTTCTTTGGAGCCTCCCAAAAACTGAGTTACTCAGTGATAGGGCATCTCAGAGGGTAGTGACTTCCTTCTCCAGCCTTCAGGCAAAGGTGGGGTGGCTACTTCTCAGGGATGTGACAGAGGAAATTTTTGCTCTGGGTAGGGTTGAACTAGAATGCCTCTGATGTCTTCTCCAACTCTGAGATTATCCTTTCCTTCCTCCCTTCCTTTCTTTTTCTTCCTTCCATACCTCCCTCTATTCCTCTCTTCCTTCTCTCCTCCCTTCCAACCTCTTTCTTTTTCTTTCTTTCTTTCTTTCTCTTTCTTTCTTTCTTTCTTTCTTTCTTTCTTTCTTTCTTTCGTCTCTCAACTTATCCCTTCCTTACCTCCTTCCCCCTTCCTACCTGTCTTTCTCTTTCTTTTCTCCTTTCTTTCTTTCATACTTTCTTCCCTCAACTTTTCCCTTCCTTCTTTCCCCTTTCCCTCCTCTCTCTGTCTGTCTCTGTTTCTCTGTCTCTGTCTGTCTCTGTCTCTGTGTGTGTGTGTGTGTGTGTGTGTGTGTGTCTCTCTCTCTCTCTCTCTCTCTGTCTCTCTCTTTTCTTTCCACATAGCAAATAAAAGGCCTACTTTGAAGAGAGGAAGATCTTGATGCAAATCTTGTCTCTCATATACACAGGCTATGTGACTCAAGGCAAGTCACTTAACCTCTTTATGTCCCACAGAACAAACTCTCTAAGATGACAGATTACAGAGAAGCTGCTAATGTGTATTGGCAGGAATTTCTTCATTGTCGATTCAATTTCTCATGCCAGTGAAATCACAAGTCTTATCTTGCCCCATTTACATATTTCACATATTTCTTTATTGGTCCGGATCTATAATTTCATTGATGTGGGATGTTTCCAGTGGGTAACTCAGCTACTTATCTATAATTTATTGTCTTAAAGAGTTTTCTGGCTTACAGAGAGGTTAAGGGACTTGCCCAGGGTCACACAAATCCAGCATTTGTCAGAGGCAGGATTTGAACCCAAATCTTACTGACTACAAGGCCAGCTCTCTAGTCACTATACCAGGCTGCCTTTCCAAGCATTTTATTTGAAATAGAGAATATCAGAGGTGGAAAGGATCCTAGAGATCTTCAAGTCAGACCCCTTTATTCTCTACAAGAAGGAACTGAGAACCAGAGAGGGGAAGTAATTGACCCAAGGTTAAGTTGGTGGTGCCCCAGCAGACTCAAGACTAGGCATCCTGCACTCCCTACCCAGTGCTCTCTTTGCTCTGGCACAGCTGCTAAGCCCATGCCTCTCAGGTGTAGGGTACAGTGCCGGGAGGCAACAAGTATTTACTAAGTTCTTGCTATGTGCCAGCACTGGACTATGCTCTGGAGATACAAATAGAAGCAAAAATAATCACAGTTCTTGCCCTCAAGGGGCTTCCATTCTAAGAAAGGAAAGACAATACACAAAAGCAAGCAGAAAGGTGGGAAGTTGGGGAGTAGGATGAAGGTACCCCTTTGAGAGGATGGCCTTGAAGTTCAGAAAGTCAGAAAAACAGTCAGGAGAGAGTTGAAGTTTGGCTATCTTGGGTCCGTCTCCAAAATAGACCCTGAGAGGAACTCACCAGTGGGAGAAATGGACTGACATGGAGAATGGATATTTTAGGAAAGGTGTAAAAGAAAAATAAGCCACAGTCTTTACCCTCAAGGAGCTTACAGTATGGAAAAAGGAACAAAAATCTGCACATAGACCCATAGAATACATATTAGCTAGTCAGTCAATAAACACTTATTAAGTATCTACTATGTGCCAGACTCAGAAGCCTGTGCTAAGCTCTGGGGATACAAATACACACAAAATACACTTCCTGCTCTCAAGGAGCTTATAATTCAATAGGAAGAAACAATATACAAAAGAGGAGCTGAGAAGTGGCCATGATGGAGAAATCCAAAGGGGTGAAGTCAAATGGGAATGAAGAGATGATTATCCTAGGTGCCCTCAATAAATGAAAGTTTGGGGAGGAACTCTTCACTCCTCCTTCTAATAATCAGAGGACTGAGGGGGCTGGTGAGGTGTGAGTGTCAAGGACAACTTGATCTTAGACTCAAGTCCTGCCACTGATATGTACTAACTCTGTGTCCCTGGGCAAGTTACTTAGCCCTAGGCACTTCTCTAAGACTCTAAATAATGAACAATTTACCAGTAGTATCAGTAGAAGGAAAGTCCACATCAGTGAAATCATAGATCTGGACAAACACCCTACCTCATAGGATTCCCTGCCCCGCCACCATGATGCTCATAACTTCCCTCTGTTGATTATCTCCAATTTATCCTTTCTATAACTTGTTTATGTGTGGGTTTTTTGCACATTGGCTCCCCCATTAGATTATAAGCTCCTTGAGAGCAGGATCTGTTTTGTTTCATTTTGTATCCCTAGCATTTAGCACAACGACTGGCATATAGTAGGTGCTACATCAATCCTTGTTGGTTGATGCGCAAATTAAGTGATGTGTGAAAAATGCTTTGCTGATTTTAAGATGGTAAATAAAAGCCATTCTTTATTATTGTGATGGTGGGGATTAAGGCGAGATCTGGACACCAAAGACCAGAGACTCTGGAGGACTTGATACCTCAAGTGCTGGAATCCCCACCCTTGGGCTCCCATAGTCCTTATTTGGTGGTTGCGTCCCACGTCCTACACCTGTCCTACTCTCTCTCTCTCTCTCTCTCTCTCTCTCTCTCTGTCCCTCCTCCCTCTTTCTCTTTTGATCTCTCCATCTCTTTATCTCTTTCTTTGTCTCTCTCTCTTTCGCTCACTCTCCTCCTCTCCTTCTCTCTCCATCTCTCTCTGTCTCTATCTCTCCTCCCTCTTTCTCTTTTGGTCTCTCCATCTCTTTATCTCTCTCTCCTTCTCTCTCCATCTCTCTCTGTCTCTGTGTCTCTCTGTCTGTATATCTCTCTATGTCTCTTGTCCTAGAACTACAATAACATTGACATGGCCATTAATACTCAAGTATGTCAATCAACTCCTCTACAGCCCCATTCACCATCCCTGTAATTTTCCAGAACACCCCCATTCACACATCAACTTTATTCACTGGCAGCCTTGGGAAGTCACTGCCCTGCTCTGACCCTCTGTTTCCCCCTCTATAAAATGAGAGCCTTAATAATCTAGGATCATCAAAAGGCTCCAATGTATGTAAAATGACAATGTGGCTAGAATAGTAGATAAGGTGTTGAATTGAGAGTCAGGAAGACCTGGGTTCAAATTCCACCTCTGACAGATATTTATTAACTGTGTGACCCTGGTGGAGTCACTTAATCTTACCACGGGCTTCCTACTTCCTCATCTATCAAATGAAGGGGTTGGATTCATTGATCTAGGGTTCCTCTCAGCTCTAATTCTATGATCCTAAGTGTTTTGTAACCTGAAAATGTCAGTTTTCATTAGGAAAGACTCATTGATTTGGAACTAGTCCAAACCTCTAATTTTATAGATGAGGAAAGTGAAAGCTAAAGAAAGGAAGTGACTTGATAAGGTCACACAAGCACTCCCAGCATTCAGACTCAAGTCTTCTAGCTCTGGATCCTCTGCTATTTCTACCACTCCACAAAGGACCTTGATGTCAAGAAGGGTTCAAGGGGTCAAGATGAGAGGGACACTGAGGAAAGCATTGTAATATAGTGGGAAGAGATGAGAGGACCTGGGTTTAAATTCTGGCTCTGACTCTTATTACCCCAGTAGTCCTAGACAAGTTGTCCAACATCTCTATGGCTATTTCTTCCTTTATAAAATAAATGATTATAAATAATCATTTATTATGGAATAAATGATGACTGAGGTCCCTTCCAGCTCCATAGGCCTATGAAAAGCCTAAACCTCTTTCTCCTCTCTGCCCTACCAAGAAAAGCTGTATCCCAGCCTCATCACTGTCAAGCAGAAAGAATGAGAAGACTCCCCAAATTTCATCAAATCTCACTGGTTTCCAAGTGTTAGCAGAGTTCATATCAAATAATATTGTTAACTCAAGCCTCATTAGCTGTTACTTGAGTCTTCAGGTATGGGGATTGTATGGTGGTGGTGAGATGTATGGGGGTCCTGTCTTGAAATGTTGGGGAAACAGGAAATTGGGGATGATAGAAAAGTCTATCCTCTAGTCTAGACCTCCTTGGATAGACCCTGGATGACCTTCTCAAGAAAGAGGAGGACCAGAGAGAGAAGAGGGTGAAGCAGACAGAGACAGAGTGCATGGGGAGAGAGAAAGAAGAAGGAAAATTGGTGAAAGATAGGAAGAAAAGGAGGAATAGGGACAGAGAAAATTAGAAAAGAGAATGGGAAAAAGAAAGTGAGAGAGAAGGGAGTGAGAGCAGGTGGAGGAGGAGGGGAGAATAGAGAGAAGTGGAAGAAAGGTTGGAGAGACAGGCAGGGAGAAGGGGAAAAAGACCATGGAAGAAAGGAGAGGAAGAGAGAGGGTAGATAGAGAGATAGAGAAAGAGGAATCAGAGAAAAGGAAGACAGAGAGAAGGAGAAGAGAAAAGGAGAGGAGACAAGAAGAGAGAGACAGAGACAGAGAGACAGACAGACAGAGAGAGAGAGAGAACACTAGTTCTCGGAGATGGTGTCATACATCACCCCGACACTGCCTTTCTGTGGGACTGTGGCTGACTGACAGCAGCGATTTATCTGAATGTCATTGGTAGTAAACTAGTCAGGAAAGAATGGACATCCACAAGAACAGGAGGGAGGGAGGAGGCGGGCTGAGCCTGGCCCCTAGGGAAGAAAGAGGAGGGAGCAGGGCAGTTCCTTTTGGAAGCTCCTGAAGACAGTTCCCTGAAACTCTGAAAAAGGCAATGTGGTAGATGTGAGAGGACATGAAAGGAACAGGAAGGGAGGTGGTGGTGGGAAAAGAGGGAGCCTGGGTCCAGTCTAGTGAGAACAGCTAAGTCTCAATGAAGTTGGAGATGGATGAGGATGCTATCTATGGTGCTGAGCTGTCTGGGATCAGACACCAGATCATAGTATCATTTAGGTCATTGGAGGAAGCCCACAAAGTCTAAGAGACTTACCCAATGTCATACAAGTAGGAAATAGGAGAGGTAGAATTCAAATCCCATTCCTCTGGCTCCAAGTCCAACATTCTTTCTGATACACCACGTGATGGGTTAACTCTCAGCAGTCAATCACTCATTTCCCATAGAGGGAGCAGACCCCATAGAACTAGGCTCTGCCATGATGATTGGAACTCTGAGCAGTGTACTCCTGCCATCATCCCTGGCTATAGGTATACTACCCAATGTCCTTTTGGGACAAAGGTAGGATTTCCAGTTGTAATATTTAATAATTCTGTGGCTCATCACATGATTGATCACTGTAAGCCTCCTCAGATGTCTGGTCCAATTCTATCATTTTACAGATGAAGAAACCAAGTCTCAGAGAGGGGGAAATGATTTGCCTATGGTCACACTGATCACGAACAGCTTTGATGGGATCTCAAAGCACCCTCTCTCTTCCTTGCCCAGCCCCGCCCTCCCAACTCAAGGTTCTGTATCCAAAAATGGATTATGATTAGCTCACTGACTGATGGGCAGCCTAGCAATCAGCAGGTGATGTCTGATACCAGATTGATTGATCTCAGAATCGGGGCCATAACCTCCATCAACTGGCAGCTGGAAATCTTAGCTGGAATGGGGTACAAGGAACCCACAAATTCATTAATCAAGGTTGGATGAAACATCAAGGAAAGGGGCTAGGATGAGGACCCATTGTAAGGGGCAGATTCTAGGGCTAGAACATATGTCCAAGGTTCACTTTCCCCCCTTGGGGAAATGGGATTTTCTGTAGTCCAGGAGTTCTCTCTAGTGGGTGGGTCAGCCTCTGAGCACTCTAATTTCATTTGGGAAGGATCCTCTGTGCTGTGAAAATGTAAAGGGGCACAGAATTGGGAGCTTTCTTTATTACCACTCCTTACCGCCAATCTCTCTTTTCTCCTCTCTCCTCTCTGTCTCTATCTCCTGTCTCTCTCTGTATGTCTCTCCGTGTCTCTCTATCTCACTGTCTCTCCTGTCTCTGTTTCTCCACTTCCTCTTCTCTCCCTTCTTTCTCTACACCCCACCATGTTCTTGATCCTTGGAAATCCAAGATTTCCAAGGGCCCCCACAAAATAAAGCTCAGGTGTGTGTTTGTGAGGGGGTGGAGCTTAGGCCTGAGGTATCTGTGCTTTGCCCTTGTTCAACTCTGGCTTTGGGTGGAAACACCCTTGATATCCATCCCTGCCCCTAGAGCTGTTCTCAGCCCCTTTGTCCTTCTTCCCCATGTCCTAGGATCTGTGCTCTGATGTAGAATCTTGACATATGCAGGTGACTGGAAGGGGGAGGTGGGGAAAGGTGGAGGTGATATCTGATTCATCAAAGAATATCTCTGTAAACACAGCCTGGCTGCCTGCTACCAATGTTGTCAGGCCCTGTGCCTGTCTCCAGTGTCATGAGCCTGCAGGAAGCCAGGTGACAGGCTCTCCAGGCTCCACACCTGTTTGGTAGAGCGACTGTGACTTAAAGAGATAGAAAACAGATGCTGGTTTCTGGGGAAAGGAAGAAGAAAGCAATCATGGAATAAATTCTAGAATCAGAGCTGAACAGAGCCTTAGAACATAAAATGTCAGGGGTGGAAGGGATCCTGAAACAAGGAGCGGGGCAGATCAAGGTTTAAATTGCCATTTCAACAGCATGGGGAATTCCCAGGCAAGGAAACTCCTGCGGCTAATGCTGATCTGCTCCTTCTCTGCAAAATGTAGTCAACTAAAAAATATTTGTTAAGCACCTACTATGTGCCCAGCACTGAACTGAGCACTCTCTTAGAGACTTGCCTGGAGGACTCAGGGTTAAATGACGTGCCCAAGGCTACACAGTCAGTAGATGTCAAAGACTGATCTTGAACTCAGGTCTGTCCTGTTTTGAGGCCATTTCTCTAACCCTTATCCCTCTCCTGGAGGATATTTGAGGATAATAGAATGTCAGTAAATATAAAATAGCCTGTCAGAACCGAGGAGGAACTTAGAACACAAAATGGAATAGAGGGGTAAGGGTGGGATAGAGGGGAAGGAGACCTTAGAATATACAAGAGCAGACATGGTTGGGATCTTATAACATATAATGTCAGAGCCAGAAGGGCCTTTCCAATATAGGAGGCCTTAGAACCAGAGCTCTAACTAGTAGGTATTTCATCTGAGACAAATCTAGGCTTTTTTCGGGGGGAGGGCGTGGAAAAGGACAGGAAGCACACAGAACACTGCCATATCAGACTAGGGAGAGGGATGACTCTCAGCCCAGAGAGATGAGGGGGAGGGGGCAGGGAGGAGGAGGTCCTAGGATAAGACCACCAAAATAATAGAACCTGGGGGCAGTTGCCCAGCTGGCAGCATGACTGGTGGAAGACTGTCAGGTGACACTGGCCAAGGTGCTTGCACTGGTGCTTTAGAACAAGGAATACTAAAGCCGAGAGGCGTTTTAGAATCATAGACTCATCATATAATCTAACTCTTATCTTACAGAGAAGGAAACTAAGGCCCAAAGCCAAGGTCCCCACAGGAGCCTTGACTAGCAACTGGTTTTCAATATGGCTCCCATGCCATGGGACTTTTTCCCAGACTGGGAACTTCTGACCCTGTGTCATGGGATTTCATCACTTAGCCCTCCATCCCATCTCCTTTTCTATCTGTTTCTACATCAACTACCATTTCATACCACTCAAGCTATTAAACCTTTCTCATTGTTCAGGGACTTCAATCTGCCCCATCCTCAGCCCAATCCAGGCCCCATAGAGAGGAAGGAGGATACCCAGCTACCACTAAGTTGGAAACCTAACTTTACCCAGCATATTGGATCTGGAAGGAGTCTTATGGATCATCTAGTCCAACCCCCTTACTTACAAATGGGGAAAATGAGGCACAAGAAGTGTATATGTAGAGGGTCATGTTCCACAAGCAGGAAGACTAAAAAAAGTGATCTGTATGGGTAGGCAGGCAGCAACTGGTGCTAATGACAAGGGCACCAGTCTCTCTCCCCATCAGGGGCTACCTCTAGCCAGCCTATACAAAGTGAACTAGGACTATTGCTTCTCCACTGGCCAAGCATAACTGTGGTGTTGGGAGAGACAGATGGAGAGTCATATGTGACCTTTGTGTGGTCTGAGCCTCAATGGCTTTCCCTGGATGCCTGTGTTTATGTTTCCCTGGGTGTGTAGGGATGTCCCTTAGAGATCATGAAGCTCAACAGATACCAAAGGGCTGGGAAGTGATGGGGCTCTCACAAGCTCAGCAATAGTTGTGCCCTTGACAAATGCCTTTGGAGCACTTTCCTACTGTCAGGGTATAGGTGGTACCAAAGGTCATGGGACTTTAGCAGTCAGAGGGTCACCGGACCTTGACATGCAATGACTTCTGGTCCAGAGATTTCTTCACCATGTTAGGCTGCCTCAAGGCAATTTTTCTTCAACCATCTACAGATTCTGCTAAAAACAAAACTAAAATTGGGTGTGTGTTTTTAATCAATTCACTGTTGTTATTTTTTCCTACTGGAGCCAAAAAAGCCCAGGTTAATGGAAGGCAAATAAATCCCCCCCTGAATTTCAAATCCTTCCTGAAAGGGCTGTTCTGCCATTGAGAAGATGCTGACTTTACTTCCAGAGGAGGGGAAATTGAATAATTGATGTAATTTGAATAACACTAGGATTTGTAATGATATTGAAATGTAAAGATAAAAGGGGCCGTAATCAGGAGCTGATAGCAGGGGAAAAAACTTGTTAATAGGCACTTTGGGGCCAAGCATGTTGGGGGTAAATGCACCATTGGAAGTATGTGCTGAAAATGCATTTAATGGGGTGGGGGGAGGGGGCTGGAAAAAATACGAACCCAATGAGAGAAGAAAACCATATTCATAAATAAGATGCAAAATTTTCTCCCGACTCAGCAGAGCTAACAGTTCGAGAGTGGATAATTATTTAAATGCCAAATCATTCTGTTCATTAGAATCCCAAATCGTATCTAAAGAAATTGATTGCTTTGCTTGGGGCTGGAGTGGGGGGAGGGAAGCAAGTAGGCACCTTGGGGGTACCAGGGGGTTATAGGGGGCTCTGAAAGCTGTGTTCTTCTTTGGAACCATTGGCCTGGGATCTTGGCATCTAAGATTGTGGGTTGGGGAGAGGGGAGGGATAGGGCTGTTAAGAGAGCCAAGGAGGGATAGGGGAAACAGGAATCTGCTGGGTTTTGGGAAATGCAGAAAAGATGGAGTCATCATCCTGAGCAGTGCTCTCCCTCTCTGGGTCCAGGGGAGGACATCCAGTGATGAGCCTCTCATTCATGCCACGTTAAGATCAGTTGAAAGAAATGGGCATTTTATCTTGGAGTAGAGAAGACTCAGTGGGGACATAGTTGTCTTCAATATCTGAAAAGCTGTCATGTGGAAGAGTGATTGGCCTTGATCCACTTGGCCCTAGAGGGTAGAGCTAGGTGTAGTGAATGGGAGCTACAAAAGCCAATACAGACTTGATGTAAGAGGAGACTTCTCCATAATTAGAGCTGTCCAAAAGTAAAATCAGCTGCTTCAAGAGGTGATGGTTTCCTCCTCACTGTGAGACTGACTGACTGATTGTCAAGGATGTTTTGATGGGGATTCTAGGTCAGGTGTGGATTGAATAACATGGCCCCTGAGAATCCTTCGAACTCAGATTCTGTGATCCTGGAACTGGATGTCTCTAGAAGATCACTCTCCCCTGCACACATCCACATCCAGGCGTGAGATATATAAACTGTCAGAATTGAAAAGGACCCACTTTCCAGGGGAAGAAACTGAAGCCCAAAGAGAAGAGACAGGTGAGTGACAGTGATAAAACCAGCTCAAGCACTGAAGTCTCCTAACTTCAGTCAAGTGCTTGATTGGCACATAGTAGGCACTTACTAATATGTTTATTGATTTATTGGTTCCATTATCAAGTATATGTCGGTGATTCTTAGATGTACACATTCGCTCCTACTTTCTCTCCTAAGCTTTAACCCAGATCAACTACTTATTGGACACTTGAAACCGAGTATCCCACTAGCATCTCAAACTCAACCTGCCCAAAACTGAACTCATTCCAGGTAAATGGCAGGGTGGATAGAGTGCTGGACCTGAAGTCAGGAAGACCTGAGCTCAAATCCTGCTTCAGCTACTTGAGAGCTTTATGACCTTGACCAAGTCACTAAACTTCTGTTGCCTCAATTTACTCAACTAGAAAATGGAAATAATAACAGTACCTACCTCCTGGGGTTGTTATGAGACTCAAATGAGATAATATTTGTAAAACATTTAGCACAGTGCCTCAACAGGTTGTTGTTCAGTCATTTTTCAGTCATGTCTGACTCTGAGATCTCCATTTGGGGTTTTCTTGGCAGAAATACTGGAGTGGTTTGCCATTCACGTTTCTAGCTCATTTTTACAGATGAGGAAACTGAGGCAAACAGGGTTAGGTGACTTGTCTAGGGTCACACAGCTAGCAAATGTCTGAGGCTAGATTTAGTAAGCACTTAATAAATTCTTATCTCCTTCCTTCCTTCTTTTTGCCCATCTCAAGCACTCTTTAAAAGGTCTTGGTTTCTTTTTGAGAATCCTTCCATTCTTCTAGATTCATAATTTCAGAGCCACTCAGGGTCATCCTTTCCTCCTCCCAACATATTTCATCAGTTGCCAAGTACTGCCATTTCTACTTCTCTAAAATGGTTCATGTCTGGCCCCTCCTGTCCACTCAAACAGTTACCACCCTAGTTCAATCCCTTATTCCTTCTGGCCTGGATTAATAGTCTTATAATTGGTTTCCCTGCATACAGAGTCTTTTCCATCTAATCCATTCTCCACCTCCATTCAGCTGCCAACGTGATATTGCTCTAGCCCACATCTGACCATGTTATTCCCCCTGAGGAAATTCTACTGGTTCCCAATTGACTCTCAGGTCAAATACAAGTCCCTATTTGGTGTGTAAAGTCCTTCAAACCTGGCTCCAACCTGCTTTTCTAACTTTATACTTTCTTCCTTTTTATTGACTCCATGGTCCAGCCTTGCAGAACAAAAGAACTCATCAGCCCATTTTCCTGTCTGAATAAGTAGAATCTGGGGAACAACAATGAATCTTTCTTTGTTGACTTAAAGTTGTGGGACTTTAAAGGAAAAGGAGAGTGTTCCAGTCATGGAGGCTAGCCAGAGAAAATGTTCAGAGTGGTGAGATGGAAGGTCTTGTTCCTGAGATGCTTGAGAGGCTGGTATCACTGGTCAAGAGTACATGTTAGGGACTAAGGTGTGAGAAGACCAGAAAAGTAAGAGGTGATAAGGCACTTTAAAAGCCAAACCAATGACTTTGTATTTGATCCTGGAGGCTATAGAGGGCCACTGGAGTTTACTGAACAGGGAGGTGACATGATGGGGTCTGAGTTTCAGAAAAATCACTTTAGTGGCTGATTGGAGGGTGGACTGGAGTGGCGAATGACCTGAGGCAGACAGAACCACCAGCAGTTATTGTAATTGTCCAACTGTGAGGTGATGAGAGCCTGGAACAGAGTAGGGGCAGTGTCCAAGAAGAAAAATAGGTATGTTGGAGAGATGCTGTACAGGTGAAATCTACAAAAGATATGGCAGAGATGAAATTGATGAGAGATGTTGCACAGGTGAAATAGACAGGCTTTGGTACCATATTGGATCTGAGGGTGGAGAGAGAGTGAGGAGTCCAGGATAACATCTAAGTTTTGAGCCTGGTGCTGGGGAGAATCATGGTAATTATCAGTAATGTGGAAATTTGGAGGGGAAGAAGGAGGGTTTAGGGGGAAAGAGAATGAGTTTTCTTTTGGATATGTTGAGTGGAAGCTCCTCAAAGGGAAACAAAGGTCTCATCTTTGTTCTCAGTGCCCAACACGATGCCTGGCACGTAGTAGGTATTTAATAAATGCTTGTTGACTTGAATGGGGCTGGATTTTGTATTCCTTGCCTCACCTTACCGAGTCAAACACAGAGCAGAAGGGCGGGACACTAACATCAATCATTGCAATGCACAGTATTGAGTGGTAAGTGTTTGGGTGAAATGTAAACAATGTTGACCCTTTGGTCTCCAGGGGAAAAGTTGTTACCAGCCTTAGCAGATTGGAGGAGATAGGGATCAGATAAGGCATCCTAAAGGACAAGGCATTTAATGTATGGGTAGGAATTCCATAGTAAGGGGAGGGGAGAGAGAGAGAGAGAGAGAGAGAGAGAGAGAGAGAGAGAGAGAGAGAGAGAGAGAGAGAGAGAGAGAGAGAGAGAGAGAGAGAGAGAGAGAGAGAGAGAGAGAGAGGCTATTCCAAGTCTTGTTTGAACAAAGGTTCTGAGGTTGGAAGGCTCTGGGAGTAGTCACACAACACAGTAGGTCAGTCTGTCTCAGCCTTCCGATTTTGCACCCTGGACACAAAAGGGTGGACAAGAGTGACTTAAGGGAACCTAAGGGTGATATCCCTTCAAGAAATATAAAGTGTTTTACATATATTCTCATTCAACCAACAGGCATTTATTAAGCTCCTTTGTTGTTCAGTCATATGTGACTCTTTCTGACCCCATTTGGCCATTTCCTTCTCAGGGTCATTTTACAGATGAAGAAACTGATGCAAAGGGAGTGAAGTGACTTCCCCAAGGTCTCACAGCTAGTAAGTGTCTGGGGCTAGATTTGAACTAAGGTTTTCCTGACTGCGGGTCTGGTGCTCTATCCACTATGCCACCTGGTTGCCTATTATTAAGCCCCTACTAGGTGCTAAGAACTGTTCTAGTTTCTAGTGAGACCAAGACAAAGAATGAAACAGTCCCTGCCCTTAAGGATCTAAAATTCTCTCATTTCAATTGATGCTTATGACAACCCTAAAAAAAATAGGTGTTATGGGCATTATTGCCCTATTTTGCAGTTGAGGAAACTGAGGCTGAAAGAGGTGCCCAGGAGCATCCCACTAGGAAGTTTCAGAGAGGGGACTAAAACCCAGGTCTTTCAAATCCATCTTTTGGTCCCTTACACCACACTTTCTCTTAGCAGCTCCTCCCCTTATGCCCAAGGGGCACAGGGGAGCTGTCTCTCTGCCAGGTCCATCCATCTCCCTTTCACCAAGAGGCTCCTGTCAGCCAGAGCTTGCTGGGGAGACCTGGGCCAATGGCTGCCAGTCAGGATGAATCAGGGGCCGGGGGAAACATCTCCAGTCAGGAGGCAGCCCTGCCTCTGATAGCATTAAAGTAACTATTGACTGGAGTGGAAAGTGCCAGTCGGTAGCAATTTAATTAGAAGGAGCGATTCCCGGCTGGCTGACGATGTCAAGAGCAGGTGAAAGATGGCAGGGCCCCAGCCCTGATGAAGGTGAAGGGGGAGGGGGTGAGAAGAAATCCCAGAAACCAGGAAGGGGCTGCCCCGTGAGAGCCTAGGCCTGACTCAAGGATCACAGGATTTAGAGACAGGGCTGCCTCCAAGGCATCGGGACCAGAGGGCTTCAACTGCCTCATGATGGAGTACCCTGGGGGAGGATGAACTCTGCTTCAAAATGGTATTTTTCACTGCATAAAACAAAGTAATCATACTGAAATATGGTTGTTAAAATTATACTTAAAACCAAGTTTATAGACCCCAGGTTAAGAATCCCTGTCCTAGTCAAACCCCCTCATTTTACCGAGGAGACAACTGAGGTGGAGAGAAATGAGATAATTTGCTCAAGGTCACACAGTAGGTCTTTCTTTTCTTCTTCCTTCTTTCCTCTTTCTTGCATTATCTCCTTTCTTCCTCCCTCCATCCTTTCTTTTATTCTTTTCTTTTTTCTTTCTTTCTTCCTCTACTTTTTCCTTCCCCTCTTCATTCCTTTCTTCCTTCTTTCCTTCCTCTCTCCCTTCCTCCCTCTTTCCCTTCTTTCTTTCTCTTTTACCTCCTTCCTTTGCTTCTTTTTCCTATCTTTCTTCCTCTGCTCTTTCCTTTTTCCTTCTTTAATTTCTTCTTTCCTTCCTCTGTGTTTCCTCCCTCCTCTTCTTTTTCTCTTCCTTCTTTCATCTTTCCTTCCCTTCTTTCTTTTTCTCTTCCTTTCTTCCTTCCTTTCCTTCTTTCTTTCTGTCACAGAATGTAGCCAAAAATATCCATATCCAACTTCCCACAAAAAGGATGCCCAGCCAACTCACAGGATTCCCAAAGAATCCAAATAAAGACCTTTCTTCTCTGGTAAGTCCTACCTTCCTACAGCATCATAGCACCATTCTGTGAGTATGACTCAAACAAATGGAAAGGAAATACATTTGGGGTTGAAATCCCCAATGTCTCATCCTGTGGTGAACCCCACCCTCCCTAGGGACCCAGAGAGTTCTCCAGACTTATCGTAGTGTTACCCCAAAGGAGAAATTTGCATTCGGGTTGCTAGAAAATCACCCACCTTCCCCAGGAAGCTGCAGAATCTGCCTAATATTTTGTTCCTCCAGTTCTGACACCTCCTGTTTAGTCCTCTTCTCTCCAAAAGTCTTGGCTCAGGGACTCTGGATGGAGTATAGTTCCACTGGGCTGGGAGTTTTTTGAAGGCAGGGATCATGTTTTTACCTTTGCTCAGGGGATAGAATAACATGCCTGGAGTCAGGAAGATCTGAGCTCAAATCTGGCCTCAGATGCTTACTTGCTGCGTGATCCTGGACAAGTCACTTAACCCTGTTTGCCTTAGTTTCCTCATCTGTAAAATGAACTGCAGAAGGAAATGGCAAACCACTCCAGTACCTTTGCCAAGAAATGGCATCATGAAGAGTTGGACCTGATTAAAATATGACTGAACAATATTTCAAGTGCTTCACACAGTGGGCCTTATGTTTAGTTGTTGGTTGGCTTATCTCTCAAAGGCTCAGTTCAGTGAACAAAATCAGTTCCCTTCCTCTCTCCAGAAGGCTAGATCCAGGAGAAAAGTCTCTTCTACCCAGGAGGCAGGGGCTGGAAGTTTGTAAATGTAACTTCCAGAAATAAAGAGCTAAATGACCCCTCTGCCCTGGTTAGGCCACAGCTGGAGTGTTATAGGTCAATAAACATTTATTAAGCATGGAAAGGACCAAGTATGTATTAAACACCTACTATGTGCCAAGCACTGTGCTAAGTACTTTCCATATATTTGACCCTCACAGCAATCCTGAGAGGTAATATCTAATTATGGATTTCATTTCATTATTGAGGAGACTGAGGCAGACAGAGGTTAAATAGCACACAGCTACTAAACTTCCAAGGCCAGATTTTAACTCCCCTTCCTATCCAGAGCTCTATCCACTGTGCCACCAACTGCCTCCAGCAACTACTAAGCACTGAGAATACAAAAAAAAGGTATGATACTTCATTGCTCTCAGGGAGCTCATTCTAATGGAGAGAGCATCATGTAAACATTATGCACAAATCCATAAGAGACAAGGGAGGGCAGGCTCTAGAATTAAGCCTGGATCTTGATGTGACATTTTAGGAAAGGCATTGATAACATAGAAGCATCTAGAAGAGGCCCCCAGGATGGTG
Organism: Potorous gilbertii; assembly: GCA_028658325.1. Taxonomy (NCBI): domain Eukaryota; kingdom Metazoa; phylum Chordata; class Mammalia; order Diprotodontia; family Potoroidae; genus Potorous; species Potorous gilbertii. The sequence continues at coordinate 233,558,178 of CM053773.1, forward strand.
AAGGTCCCCTAGTCTATATCATGTGAGAGAAAGTGGGTATGTTTATCCTGAAAAAGAAAAGACTGGTGAAGAAAATGAGAGTCGACAATTTGGGGGCATTCATGTGGACAGGGGACAAGAGGGCATCCCCAGGAGCAAAAGGGGGAAGTTACACAGAGGTAAATCTAAGCCTGATGTCAAGAAAAGTTTCCTACTTAGGAGAGTTGTCTAAGAGTGCAGGGAGTTTCCCTGTTTTGGAGGTCTTCAAGCAAAGGATGGGAGATCATTTGACAGGGAGGTTGGAAAGGGGGTCCTTGGTTGGGTATGGGTTGGACTTGATTCTGCTGAGATTGCCTATGAGTCTGAGTGTCTGTGATTGTACAAATCAGGGTCTAGATTTGAACCCAGGTCTTTGGATGCAGCCAGATCCAGGGCTTGACTGCTTTCCCTTTGTTGCAGAGGGTCCTCCTTCTGACACAGGAAGCCCAGAAAACTGACTCTGAGTCATTACTGGTAGAGTCAGTGTGACAAGGAAGGTGAAACGCAGTGACTTGGAAGAAGAGGAGGAGGGGCCAAGGGAGCAGAGACTCCCCAGGTGCAGCAGAAAGAAAAAGATTTGTATGTTATTCCCATGAATATTTTAGGGCATCCCACCAAGGACAGTCAGGTTCTGTGGTAGTGAGGCTGGAATTGTTCACTTCTACACACACAATGTGTGTGTATGTGTTGGGGGGTGACAATGAAGGCTCATCCATGTCCCAACCCTACCCTCAGGACACTTGGGTCTCTGGCATTCTTTGCTTGTCATAGTTGTACAATCCTTGGGAAATCATTGCCATATCTTAGACATAATTCAATATAATGGAAAGAGCCATAGGGTAACTAGGGAGTGTCATGGAATACAGAGCACTGATCCTGGAGTCAGGAAAACTTGAGTTCATATTGGACCTAAGACATTTACCAGCTATGTGACCCTGGGCAAAGCATTTAACCCTGTTTGCCTTTGTTTCCTCATCTGTAAAATGAGCTTAAAATGAGCTAGAGTTGGGATGGGCAGAGCCAAGAAGACAGAGAAAAGGCAGGGATTTGCTTGAGATATTCCAAATTCTCCTCCAAACAACTTAAAATAACTCCTCAAAACAAGTTCTGGAGCAAGAGAACCCACAAAAACAGGGAGTGAAACAATTTTCCAGTTCAAGATAACTTAGAATGTCAGCATGAAAGATCTATTGCACCAGGGTGAAGGTGAACCACAAGCTATGCCAGTTCAGACACTACAGACAGTGCATCACAGACAGGGATGGCACTAGGTACAGGATTCTGTTGCATTACTCATTTTTGTATCTGTATCACAGTCTTGGACAAGCAGTAGCACACCAGAGCTTGTGCTCACAGTGGATCAGGGAACCTTGTCACAGTTCCAGGACAAAAAAGAGTCGTGTGGTCACTCACAGACCAGAGCATAGGTCAGAATAGTAGTAAACACACTTTTTCTTAGATCATACCATTTTGGAAGAACTGAAAGTTTACAACTAGCTCTGAAAACAGCCGCACAAAAACCCCAAACTTGGGACAGTGCTCCTTCCACTCTAAAAGCAGAGTTCTTAATTTAAAAGTTAAGAAATAGGCTGGAAAAAAAATGAGCAAACAACAACAAAAAAGGATCCTAACCATACCAAAGTTACTATGGTGACAAGGAAAATCAAGATACAAAATCAGAAGAAGACAATGAAGTGGAAACTGCTCCATCTAAAACCTCAAAGAAAAATGTGAATTGGTATCAGACCATGAAAGAGCTTAAGGAGGATTTTAAAAATCAAATAAGAGAGGTAGAGGAAAAATTGGGAAAAGAAATGAGAGTGATGCAAGAAAATTATGAAAGAGTCAACAGCTTAGTAAAGGAGGCACAAAAAGGTACTAAGAAAATAACACCTTAAAAACCAAAATAGGCAAATGGTAAAAGAAGAGGGAAAATCCAACAAAAAGAATGCCTTAAAAAGCAGAAATAACCAAATGGGGAAAGATATACAAAAATTAACTGAAGAAAAAACTCCTTAAAAAGCAGAATTGACCAAATAGAAAAAGAGCTACAAAAGCTCAATGAAGAAAATAATTCTTTAAAAGTTGGAATTGCACAAGTAGAAGCTAATGACTCCCTGAGATATCAAGAAGCAATAAAATAAAATCAAAAGAATGAAAAATAGAAGAAAATGTGAAATATCTCCATGATAAAAACAACTAACCTGAAAATAGATCTAGGACAGATAACTTAAGAATTATTGGACTGCCTGAAAGCCATGATCAAAAAAAGAACCTAGACATCATCTTTCAAGAAATTATCAAGGAAAACTACCCTGATACTCTAGAACAAGAGAGTAAAATAGAAATCAAAAGAATCTACCAACCACTTCCTGATAGAGATCCCAAAATGAAAACTGCAAGAAATATCATACCAAAAATCCAGAGCTCCCAGGTCAAGGAGAAAATATTGCAAGCAACCAAAAACAAACAATTCAAATACTTTTGAGCCACAGTCAGGATAACACAAGATTTAGCAGCTTCTATATTAAAGGAGCAGAGGGCTTGGAATATGATATTCTGGAGGAGAAAAAAGCCAAGATTACAACCAAGAATCACCTACCCAGGAAAACTGAGAATAATCCTTCAGAGGGTAAATGGATATTCAATGAAATAAAGGTCTTTCAAGTTTTCTTGATTTAAAGATCAGAGGTGAAGAGAAAATTTGATATTCAAACAGAAGAGTCAAGAGAAACTTAAAAAGGTAAACAGGAAAAAGAAATCATAAAAGGTTCAAAAAGATTAAACTGTTTACATTCCTACATGAGAAGATAAGAACATCATTATTTAGGCAATTAGAAGGAGTATACATAGACAGAGAGCATAGACTAAGATATCCAAATATGTGTGTGTGTGTGTCTATGTGTGTAGAAAATTAGGAAGTGAGAAAAAGGAATGTACTAGGAGAAGGGGAAATAGAGAGGTAGAACAAGAATTATCTCACATAAAAAAAGCACAAAAGAACTTTCACAGTGGAGGGTAAGATGGGGAAGGGGGGGGACAATGCTTGAACCTTACTGCCATCAGAATTGGTTCAAAGAGGAAATAACATACATATTTAGTATAGAAATATATTTTACCTTAAAAGAAAGTAGGAGGGGAAAGGGATTAAATAAAGGCTGGGGGTAGCACTGATAGAAAGGAAAGTGAATTGGGGAAAGCAATAATCAAAAACAAAATACTTTTTTTGTTATACACATGAAATTATGTAAAACACTCCCATGCTAGTCATTTTGTACAAGAAGACTTGAATCAAAGAAAAAATAAAATAGATGAAAAATAGAATGCATCAATCTGTATTCAAACAATATTAATTCTTTCTCTGGAGGTGGATAAGTATGCTTCATCATTAGTCCTTTGGGATTGTCTTGGATCATTGCATTGCTAAGAATAGTTATATCATTCACAATTCTTCATCAAACAATATTGCTGTTTACTGTGTACAGCATTCTCCTGGTTCTGTTCAATTCACTTTGCATCAGGTCATAAAAGTCTTTCCAGGCTTTTCTGAATCATCCTGCTTGTCATTTCTTATAGCACAATAATATTCCATTATAATCATATACCTCAGCTTGTTTAGCCATTCTCCATTTGATGGACATTCCTTTGATTTCCAATTCTTAGTCACCAGAAGAAAAGCTGCTATAAATATTTTTGTACAAATATGTCTTTTTTCCCTTCTTTTGGATGTCTTTGGGATCTAGACTTGGCAGAGGTATTGCTGGATCAAAAGGTATGCACAGCTTTATAGCCCTTTTGGCATAAATTGCTCTCCAGAATGTTTGAATCAGCTCACAACTCCACCAATTGGTGTCTCAGATTCCCCGCGTATGTCATTTTCCTTTTATGTCATATTAGCCAATCTGATAGGTTTGAGGTGGTACCTGAGAGTTATTTTAATTTGCATTTCTCAAATCAATAGTGATTTAGAGCATTTTTTCATATGACTATGGATAGCTTTAATTTCTTTGTCTGAAAACTGCCTGTTCATATCCTTTGACCATTTATCAATTGAGGAACAACTTGTATTTTCTTCATGTATAAAATAGGAACAGTGGAGTTGATGACCTCCAAGGACCCTAATAAGTCTGGATCCTATTAGAATAAAATGAGAAGAGCTAGAGAATCCTGGCCTCTGTTGCTGACCACCTGTGCAAACTTGGGCAAATCGCATAACCTTTAGAGGCCTCAGTTTCCACTTCTCTAAAATAAAGGGGTTGGACTAGATGGTCTCTACGGTCCTTTGATGTTCTAGGTCCTATGCTCCTCTGTGACCTAGAATGAATCCCATAACCTCTCTGAGCCCCAGCTCCTTCTGTAAGAAGTAAACTAGGGGCTCAGTGGATAGAGCCTTGGACCTGGATTCAAGAAAACCTGAGTTCAAATCCAGCCTTAGATACTAACCTTGGATATGTCCCCTAATCTCTTTACCTCAGTTTTCTCATCTGTAAAGTAGGTATAATAGCACCTATGACCAGGGTTGCTGTGAGGATCAAAGACAGTAATGGCAAAAGCGGTTAGCTCGCAGTAGGCACCTTGATATTAGCTGTTCTTATTTTTATTCTGTAAAATGGAGTCACACTGGTGGTCCCTAGATGTATAGTTCTGTGGTCCCAATGACTGAGTGTACAGCCGAGGCATGGGCAGGGAAGGAGGGAGGAACAGAAGGGGGAAGGGGAGGGGGAGATCATTCTGGGGCAGAAGCAAAGCCCTCCCCAATTCCCCGGTGTTCTTTCTCCCTCTGGCTGACTTCAATGTAATAAGAAGGAGGAGGAAGAAAAATCAACTCCAATCCAATTCCCCACTGCGAGGAGAGCGCGGCGGAACAATGAGGACGCGCTCCAATCCAATCAAAGGTCGGGGAACAGTGGACCCGCGCGTCCCGCAACTCCGATTGTCCCCATCGATTTTCTGTCCGGTCTTTCAATATTTCTGATGCTTCAAGTCCAACAGATTATGACAAAGCTGCGGCGCGGGAGGCTGGAGCGGCGCGTTAGAGGAGGGGGAGGTCCAGAGGGCTCTAAGGGCTGCAAATGTTATGACTCGGCATATTTCCCCGGCAGCCGCTCGATGGACAGGGAGGACCCCTCTCCGAGGAGCAGAGAGGGGGTGGGGACGGGGGCTGGCTGCTGCCTCCCCCGCTCCCCCCCCCCGGCCTCTGGCTTCTCCCCAGGGGCTGGGATTAGAGCTGGAAGGGACCCTCAGAGGCCAGCTACTCGAACCTCCTCATTTTCCAGAGGAAGAAATGAGGCTCAGGGAGGAGAAATGATTTACCCAGGGTGACAGAGGAAAGAGGACTTGAATCCAGGGCGTCAGATTCCATAAAGCATCATAGATTGAGAATGGGGTGCGGGGTGTTGGGCCCCCATTGGTGACTCGATGGACTTTTGTTTGATTCAAACTCCCTCATTTTATAGATAGGGCAAACGGAGCCCGGCTCACGGAACCAAGAGCAAGAAGCAGTTAGCATTCAGACCAGCTTTCCAGATCTGGACCGTGCATGGGCTGGTGCAGCGCCTCTCTCCTTCAGAATGGCAGGTCCTCCGGGGCAGTGCCTTTCTTTCTTTTTACTTACATTTGTATTCTTAGAGCTTAGTGCAGTGTCTGGCACACCGTAAGTGACTAATAAATGCTTGGTTCCTCCGTCCTCCCTTCCTCCTTCCTTCCTTCTTTACTTCTTTCTTTCCTTCCTTCTCTCTTTCCTTTCTCCTTTTCCTCTTTCTTTCCCTCCCTACACCCCTTTCTTCCTCCCCTCCTCCTTCCTTCTTTCCTTCCTTTCTTCCTTCTTTCCTACTGTAAGAAAGACTATAATGAGTATGGAAAAGCATAGGATAATGTATATGAACTGATGCAAAGTGAAGTAGGAAGAACCAGTAAATAATATACACAAGGACTATAGCAATGGAAAGGGAAAGAAGAATTACCCACAAAACAATTGAAACGGAATGGTAGGAAGTTATAGTGATCAAGGTTAGCCCCAAAGCAGTCAATCACCCCACCAAAAATGTCACTTATTAAGCACCTACTGCAGGGATGGTGTTAAGTGCTAGAGACACAAAAAGGCAAAAGGCAATCTCTGACCTCTCAGTCTAATGGGGAAGACAACATGTAAACACATATGTACAAGCACGCTATGTAGAGGATAAATAGGAAGTCCTTATGAGATATAAGAAGACACTTCCTTTTGCTTCTTTTCAGAGGTGGGGTACCATGGGTATGGAATGCTTCATAAATATCAGAATATTTAAAATATTTTGGTTAGGTTTGCAGAACTATTCCTATTCCACTCTATTTAAATAAAGTATTTGAAACGTAGCTCTTGAACTCTTTCTACTGTACTTCAAGGGGCCATCTCCAGTTGTCCAGATCTATAATTGGCCACTGGACCCAGATGACTGTGAAGGAAAAAGTAAGGCTAATGTTTTTGTACAGTCTTTCCTCACTTAAATCTAATTCACTTGTATGTCATGGCATAATCTTCCTGATGTCATGGTCTTCTTCCAGAAGGAAGAACAAACAACTGTACTTCAGCCCTACCCAGAAGCAATATGGTATAATGGATACACAGTCAACTTTGAACCCAAGAAGACCTTGGTTCAAATCCAGTTTCCAGCACCTACTGATTGTAACGTGGGTAAGTCCCAACCTCTCAGTATTGTAGTGTAGGTGGCTGGCATTGGTAAAGGGAGCTTCCTATGCCAATGCAATGACAGGTCCAATGACTTTTCCTATTTGGGGGGATGAGAGGAGGGAATGGTACAATGAGAAATAAAAGTGGTGTAAAAACTAAAGATAAAAATTGATTTAAAAATTTAAACAAACTCTGCAAGGTTCAAGGGCTTAATACAATCAGTATAATGTGGCTACGAGCAGCTGGAGGACCTCACCAGCTCTAGGGAATCCCTCTTTGGCCCGGACTGTGAATGAATCTCCTCCATGATCTGACTTCAAATCCTGCCTCAGACACGCACTGGCTGTGTTACCCTGGGTAAGTCCTTTTACCTCTCAGGGCTCAGCATCCTTATCTGTGTACCACCTACCTCCCCCAGTGGTCATGACGATAAAATGAAGTAATCTATGTAAAATGCTTTGCAAACATAAATGCTCCATTTTTCTCTTTCTCTCTTTTCTATTTTTGTTTCTTCTTTCTTATGGTTTTTTCCTTTGGTTCTGATTCTTCTTTACAACATCATTATGACTCACGTGGAAATATATTTAATATGATGTACGTGTATAGCCAACAACTCCAGGAGAAATGTCAGGAGCAGAACAGAGGTCTGTACACAATGTTTGTGGATCTAACCAAGGTCTTTGACACTGTTAGTCGTGAGAGCTCATGGAAAATTATGTCAACATTTGGTTGCCCAGAGAAGTTCATCAATATCATACATCAATTTCATGATGGCCTGTTTGCCCAGGTTCTGGATAGTGGACAATGCTCCCGTGCCTTCTCAGTCACCAATGGAGTGAAACAAGGCTGTTGTGCTTGCTCCCATGCTTTTTAGCATGATGTTTTCAGCCATGTTGTCACATGCTTTCAATAAAGATGAACACAGCATCAAGGTCACCTATCGTACTGATGATAAGTTCTTCAATTTGAAAAGGCTACAAGCCAAGACCAAAGTGGAGGGAGTGTTGGTGCATGAGTTTCTGTTTGCAGATTATGGAGCACTCAATGCAGCCTCTGAAGCTGAGATGCAACAAAGTAGGGATCAATTCTCTACTGCCTGTGCTAATTTTGGCCTAATAATTAACACCAAGCAAACACAGGTGCTCCATCAGCCACCACCACACCATCCATACGTGGAACCATCGGTTACAGCAAAGGGAGAAGTTTTGGATGCTGTGGATAAGTTCGCTTACCTTGGTAATGTACTTTCCTGGGTTGTACACATTGATAATTTGGTCAGTGCACGTATTAACAGAGCTAGCTCAATGTTTGGGAGGCTCTGAAGGAAAGAATGGGAGAGAAGAGTAAGTATTAGACTGACTGCCAAACTGAAGGTCTACAGAGTCGTTGTGCCGACCTCATTGTTGTGTGCCTGTGAAACATGGACAGTCTACCAGCACCATGCCAGGAAACTGAAGCGCTTCCATTTGAGTTGTCATAGGAAAATTCCGAGGATCACCTGGCAGGATAAGGTACCAGACACTGAGGTCCTTACTCGAATTAAACTGCCAAGCATCCAAACCACACTTCAGAGAGTGCAACTCTAATGGACTGGCCACGTTGTTCGAATGCAAAATATATACTTGCCAAAAAGACTATTTTATGGGGAACTCACATGGGGCAGGCGATCACATGGTGGTCAGAAGAAGCGATACAAGGATGCTCTCAAGGTCTCTCTCAAGAACTTTGGATTTGACTGTGCAGCATGGGAGATACTGGGATGGGACTGCTCAGCATGGTGTGCCCACATCAAAGAAGATGCTCTGTGCTCTATGAGCAAAGCAGAATTGAAACAGCTCAAAGGAAATGTAGGATGTGCAAATTTGGAGTATCCATCTCACATGTTCACATGGATTATCTGTGCCCAACTTGTGGTGGAGCATTCCAACCTTGTATTGGTCTGATCAGCCACAGTCGGACACATTGAGTCTTGACTTTATTATGGTGATGTCATTTTGGTCCTCTTTGAGAGAGAAGGATACCAACCAATATGTATAGCCAATATCAGATTGCACACTGTCTTGAGGAGAGAGGAGCAGGAGAAAATTTAGAAGTCAAAATCTTATAGAAGTGAATGTTGAAAGCTAAAAACAAACTAATTAATTAATTAAAACCATAAATACTATCTGTCCTTATTTCTCTTGTTACAGCTTTCAAAGAATCCTACAGAATTTTTGACCTGAGCATAAGAGACACCTCACTGGAAGTGAGTCTTCTACCCAACATTTTGCTCTGCTTTTTCAAATACTTCTTTATAGCCAATAAAATAACAGGCCCAAGGAGATCTGATGTTCTTCACGACTTCCAGTCAGCCATATGATAATATGGATGTGTGGAACATCTCTTGTGAAAGCCTGCCTATTCCCTGCTAATATCCTCATCAAGGATATCTTTGATGTGTGCATAGATTATTCTCATAAAATTTTTATATAATTGGGAAAGTAGGCAGATGGGTTGGTAGTTATCACTTTGGCAGCTGTGTAGAGGATGGATTAGAGAAAATCGAGATTACAAGAAAGGAGACAAATTGTGTTTATTGTAATAGTACAGGGGAGAGGGAATAAGGCTCTGACTAGGGTGGTGTCTGAGTGGGGAGAGAGTGTGAATGTCAGTAGTTAGTAGTCAGTCAATGAGCATTTATGAGGTACCTAAGTAATGGGGAGAAAAAGGGAAGCAAAGCATAGTCCTTGCCCTCAAGGGCAATCTAATGGATTACAAGAAATGTGCAGATAGAAATAGGAAGACTTGAAAAAATGATTGGATATGGGCAGGGAAATATGAGAGAGAAGTGGAGGATGATATCGTGGTTGTAAACTAGGCTGATTGGAAGGATGGTTGGTGGTGCCCTCCACAGTAATACAGATGTTGGGAGGAAGGGAGGGTATATGAAACAAAGTAATGGGTTTTGCTGTTGAGGTTGTTGACCAAGGTTGTAGTAGTTGAGATCTTGGTGTTAACTATTGAGTGGAAGTGGAGTTAAGGTGTTTCTTGGGTAGGTGCCCTACGTTGGTTGCTATCTCAATGATGATTCAAGTCCCCATACTCTCTGTTCCAGCCTCTGTCATCCATAGAATGTCTCAGCACTTTTGAAATGGAAGGGTGCCCTAGAATTCATTTGATCCAACCCCATCCAAGGTCATGAAATTTAAAGATGGCAGAGGTTTTAGAAATGAGCTAATTGCAGAGCACCCCCAGATCCCCAATGAAGTTAAAGCTGGAGGAATTCTGTGCTACAGTGGGCCATGCGGATCAGGTGTCCTCCCAAAATTCAGCATCACGATGGTGAGCCCCCAAGCTACTTAAACCATCACATCATCTAAAGAGGGGCAAACTGGCTCAGATTAAGAAATAAAGAGGTTAAAGTCCCTATGTCAATCAGTAATTCAGAGTCCCTGAACTTCCAGTCTGGGGGAGATGGAGAGAATTAGTCTTAAAAAAAATCAGCCCATCATAGGATCATTTATATATATTAATAAATATTATTTTATACATTATAATATATTATCATATAATATAACAAATTATATTATTGCATATAGATATTGTATGTATAATATATATGTGGGAGTGATTATTATTACATGGCACATATAGTATATATCATTTTATTATATACCATAAAGTTATATTATAATATATACCTATATTATATATCAACGTATGTATAATATATAATGTATGTATGTGGGAGTTCTTATGATTAGCTATCACTGCAGGACCTAAGAGCTAGCACTGGAGTCAGGGATAATTTGGGTTCAAGTCTCAACTCAGAAACATCCAGGCTGAGTGACCCTGAGCAAGTCACAGAAACTCTGGCTGCAATCTCTCTAAAAGTATAAAATGCATGGGGAGCTTCTGCCTGCCCAAACCAGGAGCTCTTTTGCTAATGAATCACAGTCCCAGACCATAGGAAAAAGAACCATAGAACTCAAAGCTGGAAGGGTTATTAGAGATAACCTAGTCCAACCCTCCCACTACCCTTTTTTTTCACAGATGAAGAAATATAGGGGTAGAACAAATCAAATCCAGCCAATTCAACAAATATCTCTTAATCACTTTCCATGTGCCAGACATTATGTTAAGAGCTGGGGTCATAAAGAAAGGCAAAGACTCCCTACCTTCAGGAAGTTTATATTCTAATGGGACAAAAACATGTAAACCACTAGATATATACAGTTTATAGAGAGAGAGTAGGCAGAAGGCACTCTGGGAAGGGAAACCATTTGCTTGACTCTTCATAACCCCATTTGGGTTTCATTTGTTTGTTTTTTTGGCAAAGGTAATGGAGTGATTTGCCATTTGCTTCTCCAGCTCCTTTCATGGATGAGGAAACTGAGGCAAACAGGGTGAAGTGACTTGCCCAGGGTCACCAACTAGTAAGTATTCAAGGCCAGATTTGAACTCAGGTCCTCCTAATAGGCCATCTCTGTTCCCCTCGCTGCCTTGAGTCACAAGCAGGAAACCTTGTAGTTCACCATGACTCTTCTCTCAAGTCCCTTCTCCCTTGGCTTCCAAAAAGGGAATCATCTCACTCGTAATTCTGCTGTCCAATCTCATCCCAGGCGTCTTTCAGATTACAGCCCACCTCTTTCAGGAATTCAAGCTAACAAACATTCATTAAATATCACTCTGTGAAAGGCACTGTAATAGGACCTGGGGATACTCAGGAGTATACTGGAGGCAATTCATGTGTCCAGGAAGAGCAACGTGTTAAATTTCCGGTGTGAGTATTTACACCTCAGAAATCAGCAAACAGTAGAAATCAGGGATCACTTTGTTGTTCTGTTGATTGTTAAGACTTAAGAAAGTAATGGAGAAAATGGATAGATTCCTCTTAAAAGCGTTTCATGTGTATTTTTTCCCTGGAGAGGCAGATGTTAAATATTTACCAGTACATTCCTGCTTTATGATTTCATCAAGGTCAGTATTCCCTCCATTCATTCAGACTATGTTCGATCCAGGTCTGCCCATCCCAAGTCACTGGTGTCCATGTCTTGCTCACTGTGCTAAAGCTTTTCGTAGAATCCTAGGCCCAGAGCCAGAAGAGACCTAGTCTCATTTTACAGACAAGGAAACTGAGACCCAAGAAGGTTTTGGCACTTACCCAATGTCACACATGAGGTCATAAATCTCTAGCTGCCTCAGTGATTGAACAGTCCAACCCTCTTGTTTTTTACAGATGAGGAAACTAAGGCCCAGGAAGAGTAAGTGATTTGCTCAAAGGTAGGCAAGTATAAGCATTGGAGGTTGGATTTGCACCCAGGTCCTCTAACCTAGAGCCAGTCATCTCTCCACCAAGCCATGTCATCTGCTTTAAGTTAGACACAGACAGTCCACGCAATGGTATGAGAGTCTTCCTTGTCTTCCCTTGACATCAGGAGGACCGGTAGAATGTTCAAGCTGTTCTGAAGTTATCCTTTACTCTGGCTGAGGATGCAGATTTCAAAGTCTGTGGAGGGGGTGTACTCTAGGCACAGAAATGGGAAGGGGCAGAAGAAGAGCCAGTCTGGCTACAAGAAACATCAGTGGCTTCCTATTGAATTGTGGATCAAATTACACAGTCTGGTTCCAGCCTAGCTTCCCAGGCATTAATAGCCCTTATGAGTTCTATGTTCCTATCCAACTGGCCACCTGGCTGATGTTCAAGCTCCACATCTTCCACCTCTGGACCTCTTCTAAGCTATCCCTTCCACACCTGGAATGCCCTCCCTCCTCCTCTCTGACTCAGCTCCTGAACTCCCTTCAAGCTCCTCTGAATGAAGAGGTGATCAGTAAACACATTTTATGTTGCCTGTGTACTGGCTGGTTCCCCCAGGAGAATGAATTCCCTTTGTGGATAGCAAATGTTTACTTCTGTCTTCGTATATCTAGCACATAGGACAGCCTCAGACACTGACTAGCTGTGTGACCCTGGGCAAGTCATTTAACTCCATTTACCTCACTTTCCTCATCTATAATAGCATCTCCTTCCCATACTTGTTGCAAAGACAAAAATGAGATAATATTTGTAAGGTACCTGGCACATAGTAGGCGCTACATACATTTTAGCTCTTACTATTATCTAGTACACTTTCTGGCAGGGCAGCTAGGTGGCACAGTGGATAGAATGCCCAGCCTTCAAATCTGGCCTCAGACACTAGTAAGTTGTGTGACCCTAAGCAAATCACTTCACCTTGTCTGCCTCAGTTTCCTCATCTATAAAATGAACAGGAGAAGGAAACGACAAATCACTCCATCATCTTTGCCAAGGAAACCCCAAATGGAGTCACTAAGAGTTAAACATGACTGAAAAATGACTAAGCAACAGTGTCTGACATGCACGCATGAATGAACATTGAGACCATAAAAACGGGTATCATAAAATTACCCCAACCTGTACCTGAACAAGAATCCCCTTCATAATCCCTAACTGAACCTCCAGTCTTTGCCTGGATGCCTATAATGATAGAAAACTCACTACCTCTTGAGGCAGCCCACTGCACATGGACAGTTCTAACCATAAGAAAAAGTATATCTAGGTCTTTCACCTCCCTCTGTATGCCCTTTCATTATCCTACCTAAAACCTTCCACCCAGAACTGAATCTAATTTTCCAGATCATTGGATCCTACATCTAGAAGGGACCTTGGAATTTAAGCCTTCCCATTTCATAGATGATGAAAGTGAGACCCATAAAAGGTCAATACCTTGTTTAAGGTCACACAACTAATAAGGGTCTCCAAGTTCACTGCTCTCCACACACTGTCCAGAGCAGACTTTTCTTAAAAGACGCTTTCCATCTCATCCTCTATGTAGTATTTCAAATTAGCCTTTTAGCTAACTGCCTTAAAGTTATTTTTGCTTCCTGTACCTCAGAGAGTGACTCCCTGAAGGTCACACACACAGTGAGATAGTAATAGATGGGGGGTTCCCCCTAAGACTAGCCCTGTCCACCCTGGTTCTCTCCAGACTTTACCCAACACAGGAAGAAGAAAGGGTCAGGCTAGAGCCTCCTTCCTAGCTCTGGCCTTACCTACGAGGAGTGGGGTGGGGGCTGGGGCAGGGGAGACCTACCTGAATAGAGGCTGAGTCAGCAAAACCAGTAACAAACATACTACCCCCCTACTTTTTCCAAGAGGCATCAGCAGCTCCTGGGGGCCCCCTTCTCAGGGAACTCGGAGAAGATGCCAGTGTGAGCATTTTTCATCTCCCAGCCAAGCCCCTGTGATGCTCTTTATTAATTAACCAACAGATGTTATTTTTGTGATGCATCTTTCATCAGAGGATGGTTTGTTACTGAGGCCTTCTTATGTCAGGAAGAGCCTGAAAATATTCCCCACCCCAGCAGCCCCTCTGGGCTGGTCAGGCCTCTTCTCCTGCTTTCCCTGGCCCTGCCCTTGGGTGCTCATGGCCCAGCTGCTCCTCCCTTCACCTGCTGGCTCCATAACAACACTGAGAGGCAGTGTTGCATAATGGGCATCTCACTGGGCTGTGGGTCAATAGAGACCTGAGTTCAAATCCTGGCTCTCTGTGACCTCAGGTAATCACTGTAGCCCTCAGTTTCCTCCTCTGTAAATTGTCAGTCATCTCTACAAGAATCTTATTATTTTACTCGACTCATGCCCAGTTGACCTGACCAGGCCTACCTTCTTCATGGGTTAGACCATTCCGATTCCCTCCCCCGACTCCCCCAAGAAAATTTTCCATTCCATATCCCTTTTCCTCAGGCTAAATTCCATACCAACGTGCTCTGTTACTGCTGGTCAGTTAATGGGTTACAACTAATGTGTAACTTATTTGTGTCATTAAGACCTTCCACATCTTAACCCTCATTTAAAGTATCGTAGTAGGAAGAGTAATGGCTAGATGGTGCAGTGAATAGATCACCAGCCTGGAATCAGAAACACTCCTCTTCATGAGTTCTAATCCAGTCTCAGACACTTCTTAGCTGTGTGATCCTGGCCAAGTCATTTCACCCTGTTTACCTCAGTTTCCTCATCTGTAAAATGAATTGGAGAAGGAAACAGCAAACCAATATGGTATCTCTGCCAAGAAAACCCCAATGGAGTCATGAAGAGTTAGACATGACTGAAAAACAACTGAACAGTAACAATTTTGAGATGGAGAATGTTAGTCACTCACCGTAGCCATGTACCTCCATTGCTTGCCCAGAAAGTTGGTCCTACTGGTGAGGGTACCACCTAGTCTGTCAGTCATACCAGACACACCAGAGGAACTCAGGCTCCCATCTCCCCAGGAGAGGTCCCTGGAGAAAGCACTGAAAGTCCTTCACTTCACACATCACTCCCCTTCACATAGACAAAAATGAACTGGCCTCTGCCCTCAAGCAGATGATTGGCTTTTTAAAAGGGAAACAATATGTATACGTGTTATTCTGTACAGAGTATGTGCTTCACAGATACATGAATTTAAATTGAAACAGCACGTGAAACCCCATTGTATCCATTTAAACTTTTAGTGAGGTCGAAAGCAGCCTGTTAAACTCAAAGTATTGGTTAGTTCTGGAAGCACCTGGATGAAATCAGGCCAGCAGCTACTTTCTTACATAATTAGGCAAGTTGTTTTCTAAAACACAGACTGTTTCCATGAGCTGCAACTAGGATGGGGTAATGGGGCTTTGACCTTGGGTGCTGACATCTGGAAGTGCACCTCCTCTCTAAGGTCTTTCAGAGACCACTCTGATGTCCGCTTCAGACCTGCTCCATCCTTCTTCTGGCTCCCATCCCCTGGGTTATAGTACCATCACATCTTTTCCCCTTCTCTCCTTCCCCAACCCCGCCCCGCCTCACCACCACATTGTTTTTGCCCCAGGTAAAAAAATTCTTAGTGATCACTCTGATGTTTTCCAAACACTTTGGTAAGGGTTTAATTCACCCTGGCTGTTTCAAACCTCCTTGTTTACCTGCAGGTGTGGTCCTGATAGGGACAAATGAGCACTGTAGAAGAAACTAGCTGAGCCGGATGAGGGAGGATACTTTATTGGAGGGGTGAGGGTCATTTCCTTCCTGCCCCTTTATTGCTCCAAACCTCTTCCCCAACAGCAAAAAATAACAGCAGGTCTCTATTAGCAGGCAGCTCATACATGGAGCCCTGAGCACGTGTCCCTGGCCTGCCGTTTCCTGGAAAGCTGTAAATCCAAGCTGATGTCCATATAATCTCCCTCAAAATATATGTAAAGCTATTACCCAAGGTTATTATTTTCAGCCTGATCATATATGCCATCTGATAAACAGTTGATTACTTCTCCTCCCAGTTTGGATTCTGATTTGCATACAATAAATATCACCATAGGAAGCGTACTTGCATGTATGCATGTATTGGGAACCCAAGCATGCCTCTCGGGTTATTTATGAGGGATAAACACCAGATCAAACTTGCATAATCAACACATATTTAATTGTGTCCTTAGTCTGGTCTTTGATTTTAATCAGTCAGCGGATGGCGGCAGGGGGTTTGGAAGGGGGGGCGTTGATGTCTGGGGAAGATGCGCACAGCTGTTGGCGCCCATGAGTCAAGGCGTGGGTATATGAATGCATTTATAAACACATGTGTGCATGCCAGGACATGCATAGGATAATCACGTAAAAATGTTTTCTGTGAGCCATCGGTCCCAGCTCCTTCCCAGCCGCAATGGCCCCATCCATCAACAGTGATAACAAGAGTTTAGATAATGCCATAAGGCTGGCAAAGCATATCACAAATATTGTCTCATTTGATTCTCCCAACAACATTGGGAGGTAGATGAGATTATTGCTTCCATTTTACGGAAGAGGAAAGTGAGGCTGACTTGCCACAGCTAGGAAATATTTGAGGCAGGATTCAAATTCAGGTCTTCCTGATTTTTAGGTGGGTATTCTATCATTACTGTCACTGGACTTTCTTGAACAATAAATATTTATCAAATACCTATGGTATGCCAGGTACTATGTGAAACACTGGGAATACCAAAACAAGAAGGAAACAATCTTTACTCTTCATGAGCTTACATTTTGGAAAGACAACAAATACGTATATAAGTATTTTTAGCAAATTTAAGAGAAGATACCAATAAATATAAGTTAGGGATGGATGACACTAATATCTGGAGGTGGGGCGTAAGTCCTTATATTTAGTCCTATTAAATCTCATCTTATTAGATCCAGCTCAGCATCCTTAGACCCATCAAAATCCTTTGGGAGGTTGACTATGTGACTTAGTGGACTGGTTTTACCTTTCAGCTTTTTTCCATCTCCAGCTTTGAAAAAAGATGCTTTTGCCAGGTCGTTGTTCAGAATGTGAAGTGATATAGGTCCAAGCATGATCCCTGAGTCACTCGGCTGAAGACTTTCCCAAGGGGATTGGATGACAGAATCTGAGGTTCGCAGATTTAAAGGAGAAAGGGCTTCCTGAGGTCCTCTCATTCTACCTCCTTTGTTTTATCAATGAGCAAACTGAGGTCAAGAAACATTAAGGGATCTTCAGATATTAAATGGCAGAGACGGAACTTGAATTCAGGTCCTTTGATCCAAAATATGGTGCTTTTTCCACTGTGTCATGATGTCCCTTTACTAATGGATACTCTTTGGTTTCTGTCATTTGAATCCACCTGATTAGACTATATTACCTTGCCTACAATCACCATATTTTCCAAAAGAATATCATGAGAGACTTCATATCCCACTAGACCATGTGCTCCTTAAGAGCAGGGACTGTCTTTTGTCTTTCTTTGTATCTCTAGTACTTAGCACATAGTAGGTGCTTAATAAATGTTTAGTGACTGACTGGCCAATTAAATTTTTTACTAAAATCTAGGTAAACTATGTCTATAGTGTCCTCTGATCCATGAATCTAATAACCATGTCAGAAAAGGAAATAAAATCAGTCTGATATTATCTGTTCCTGCTGAAGACATGTTGCCCCTCTGTGATCACTGCTTCCATTTCTAAATGTTCACTAACCATCCCTTTAATGGTATAGTTTATAATTGTGCCAGGAATTGAAGTTGGTCTTCTTGACCTATTTATTCTCTTTCTTGAAAATTAGAGGAACATTTGCTCCATTCCTGATCTACCTCTTTCATTCTCCAAGATCTTTCGGAGACCTTGGACAGAAGCTCTGGAGGCAATGACATCCACCAGAACTTTCAACACCCAAGAGTCTATCAATTTGTTTGAGTCAGGTGAACTAGAATTCATCAAGGGCAGATATGTGTTTGCTTACTACGGGCTCATCTAGGGTATGCTAACCATTTTCATTCATCCCTTTACAAACTAATTCATTCTGGGCTCCTTGTTTATATATCAAATAATAGGATATTTGCATAGATCTTTAAGGCTTGCAAAATATATGTATTTCATTTGAACTTCATGATGACTCTTTGTGGGAGGATAAGGAGATTAATATCCCCAAATTATACATGAGTAAACTGAGGCTCCAAGAAGTTAAATGTGGCTTACCCATAGTCACATAGCAATTATCCAGGGTGGAATTCAAACTCAGGTCTTTCTGACCTCAAGCATAGCACTCCATCCAGTCTACTATACTCTCTGTGGTGATACTTCACTGTCTTTTTCTGTACTTGCCAGAACCAGAGGGCATGGACCATAGCTGCCAGATTTTTCCCTAATGCATTTGGCGTAGCTCCCAACATTGTATATGCTTAAAAAATAATATCTTGATGATGGAGATTTTGGTGTTAGTAATGGGAAAGATGGAAATGAGAATGATAGGCATGGGCATGGGGATAATGGAAATTGGGGTGATGACAAGAATGATGAAGATGGGCTAGGGATGAAGGTGGGAATTCCAGATATGGTTATTGGAATGCTGGAAATGATGGAGATTATGGAAATAGTAATGAGGGATGATGGAGATGTGATGAAGAGGATAGAGGGGATAACATGAGAATGCTGGAGATCAGAGTTGGGACAAATAAAAGGGGTGATGGTCATGGCGATGAGGGTGTGGAAGATGATTGAGATCATGGTGAAGGTATGAAGGTTGTAATAGCGTAATAAAGATGGCAACCAAGATGAAGATGTTGATGATGATGGTGAAAATGATGAAGCATATGCTAGAGATGAGGATGAAGAGAATACAGTAGGAATGATGGAATAGTGATGGAAGGAAGATAAACTTTCTCCTTCTCTTGCCTCAACATTGGGATGTCCCATTTCAGCCACTTCGGGGGGTGGGGGAAGTTGCCTATTGTGAGCAAAACCATAGGAATAATGGGGTTGGAAATGAACAGATCTTCTGCTTTGCAATTCAGCCGTAAGGTTTTTCTGAGCTTTGGATGCAGCCCAAGGCTTCCCTCCCCCACCCCTTCAGCCCTGGAGGGAATGAGACCCATTCATCCTTCCCAGAGCACCTGAGAAGGAGCAATTGGAAAATAACAATGACAATAAATGATTTCAGCTGCATTTTTCATGCTGGGGTCCAGGCTAGTTCCCATCATGGCAGGAAGCTGCTTCTAGCTAGCACAGAGAACTCTTGGGGACCCTCTGCCTGGTTCTCTTGTCCACTTTAACCCCCTCCTTAGCTTCAGAGTGTATGCCATATACACACATGCAGACACACACACAGACACACGGACCTTGCACTCATGAGCACACACAGACACACTTAGACCATGCTGACCTAACATGGAGATCACCTAAACACACATATACGCAAACACAGAGACCACATATACATTTATGTGCACCACCCATGTGAATGTATTCACGTGGCTCATGAATGCATGATTCCCAAGAGACCAGACACTGCTGACCTATATTTATCATTCTTCCTAGCCCGAAGGTTCGTGTTTTGTGATTAGATGATCCATTTCAGCTCTAACATTCTCCCAGCTCTGTCATTCCCTGTTCTAAGCTCCTTCCCAGCTCTGACATGCCTTGTTCTGTGTTCTAAGCCTCTTTCCTGCTTTAACATCAAATGTACTTATGGTTCCAAGGTTCCTTCCTACTGTAACATTCTATGAGCAGCACTCAGGATATCCTTTGGCTAGAACTAGAAATGCAAATAAGAGTCAAGATTAAGGGCAAGGGTATCTTCCAAGCTTAGTCATCAACCTCAGCTTAGTGCACTGGATGCAGAGCCCTGACCTAGGCACAAAGTGGGGTACTGGATGGGAGGAAAATGTAATAACAGCTACTTCCCAAGGTGGTTGCAAGAATTAAACAAGATGGTCATTGTAACATGCTTAGCCCAGTGCTTGGCACACAGCAGGTGCTAAATAAATGTTCACTATTGCCTAGGATGCTAAGTGTTAAAGGCAGAAATTGAACCCAGGTCCTTTGACTCAGGAACTGGTCTTCTTTTGGCTAGGCTTGTTGGATCAAATTACTTGAAGCAGCTTGGAATAAGTGAGGTTGGTCTGGGAGGGCATCATGGAGGAGGAAGAGTTGCCAGAACTCTATTTTTGAGAGGGAGACCAGAGGTGCAGTGGAAGATGGGATGCTGGGGCCAAGGTTGGGGTCACCCAGGCCAAGAGACAGTCCATATTCTCTGGCAATTGGCAGGTGTTGGTATTGGGGCGTGGAACCCTGCACAGGCTGGGCTGAAACATCCCCTGGGACCATGTTTGCCAGCTCCTTCCCTACTGCAATCACCGGCCATTCCTGTAATCATCAGGAAGGAAGAGCAGCCTGCAAGTTACAGATTCTCTGGCATGGCGGGCATGCTGTCAAAAAAGGTGAACAGTTCAGTTTTATGAATCTTCGTTAACAACCAGGGGAGAGATATTTCACTTTAAATGTCCTCTTTTTGCTGAAAAAGACAAATCAGCTGGAATGTAAATGGGTGCATGAATCTATCGAAGGGCAGGTGGAAGGGAGGCTGTAGCGGGGCCCCATAGGAGGATGACCAGGACAGGATTCACAAGGGCAAGCGATGACTTCCCTGAGTCCTTCCCCTTGGCCCTGACATGGCACAGGCCAGCACTACATTCATCTGGGAGGATGGTTCCACAAGAGTCTAGAATCTGGAGCTAGCAAAGACTTGGGAGTGATCAAACCGAACCCTCTGACTTTGCAGAGGAGGATGTTGAAGCCCAAGGAGGGAAAGGACTTACCCAAGGTCACACAGCTTCAAAGATTAAAGCCTAGAAAGGTCTTTAGAAACCATGGAATCCAGTTCTCTCCTTTAGCGAGCCTCCAGTTGAGAAAGAGCTCACGTTGGTCACTTTAGTCTCTTATTTTCCAGATTTTTCTTGATCTGCCTGATTTCAACTCCAGGGAACAAGATGGCCTTTCCAGGACAAGCTCATCACCTCTGATCTCCTCACTGTGCCTTGACTGACACCACCTCTCAGCCTCATCTTCCCTCTGGATGGAGGGCTCAGTGAAGGAGCACCAAACTTTTCCTAATGCCTTCCTTAATAGACATCAGAAACTGGACTCCCAGCCCCCTCCACTTTGCATCTGCTTGACTCCAACTCCAGAAAAAAAAGATTCCCAGGCCCAAGTATTGCCTGGTGCACCTTTACCCCCTTTCCTGCCTCCTTTTGTATGTCAGATTGCATTAGATAGTCCCTGAGGTCAGGGACTGTCTTTTTTATTAATTGTATACCCAGCACTTAGTACAGCACCTGGCTTACAGTACTTGTTCAATAAATGTTTATTGAATAGATTGTGTGTCCAGCGCTTTAACCATCATTCCCCCTAGAATACTCAGAATTCTTTATCTTTTCTTGGTGACTAGACCTAGGGACGTTTTGTGTTTGTATTTGTATGATAATTGGCATATATTTGTTTACATCTGATGATACTTAGAGCTGGCGGTGAGGTTTGGTGTAAGACACACTGAGTTGGAAGTAAGGTGACCTGGGTTCAAGTGTCCCTTTCTGCCACTCATCACATGAGGGATCTCTGATAAAATGAGTGTATTGGACTGGATGGCCTTTAAGGTGGAAAGGACATTAGAGGCAAAGTCCAGTGCCATCAATAAGTTGTTATATGGTGCCTACTATGTGCTAGACACTTTGCTAAATGCTTTTATAAATATTCTCTCATTTGATCCTTACAACCCTGAGAGGTAGGTGCCAATATTTCTACAATAGAGGAAACTGAGGCAGACAGAGGTTAAGTGACTTGCCCAGGGTCACACAAGTAGTACATATCTCAGATCCAATTTGAACTCAGGTCTTCCTGACTCCAGGTCCAGGGCTCTATGCACCATGGCAACCCCTGGCTGCCTCCAGGTGAGGATGTGTGTGTGTGTGTTCGTCCTTCATGGCCAGAAAAGACCATGCCTTCAGAGAAATGATGACATAACTGGCACTTGACTTTGTTTTGAATGAAGGAGGGCTGTGCAGGTCACCAGCCTCACTTCTCCTCCAGAGCCATCTGAATCCAGTCACCAGATATTCATCAGGATGACTGGAGATGACCCAGGATGAGGTGGGTTAAGTGACTTGCCCAAGGTCGCACAGCTAGTGAGTGTCAAGTGTCTGAGGTGAGATTTGAACTCAGGTCCTCCTGACTCCTGCACTAGTGCACCAGTGCACTGCACTGCACCACCTAGCTGCCCCTGATATTGAAGACTTGGATTCCATACTGCCTCAAATGTGTAGTAGCTATGGGCAATGCACTTAACCGCATAATGCCTCACTTTTCTTCTCTGTAAAATGTTGGACTCAATGGCTTTCAAGGTCCCTTCTGGCTCTAATTGTGACCCAGAAACGAGGTGTGACTTACTCAAGGTCACTCAGATATAGACAGAAGGACCTTAGAAATCACCTTTCCGACCCTGTCATTGTACAGATGAGAAAGCTGAGGCCCAGTGAAAGGAAGAAACTTGCTCCAGGTCATATATGGAGTAAGTCATAGAGCCAGAATCCAAGAACCAGGCCTTCTGACTCCTAGTCCATTTTGTCCCCCATCACACACCATTTTCTCCCAGTTCTAAAACTCTAAAGTCTATGATCTGGGAATGGACCACCATCATCACTCAGAGTTAATTCCCCAGTCTCTGCATTTGGTAAAGGCAATATGGTATTTGGTAGGAGTAGTGTTGGACTTGGGACCAAAATACCTGGGTTTGGGTCTTGGCTTTGCTATTTATCAGCTCTGTGGCAAGAAACAAATCATTGCCACTTTCTGGATCCCATGTATGATGTGCAAGAGGTGGAAGAGGTGGGGAAAAGATGATTAGATCCAAAAATACCTGGAGATTTTAATCAGCTGATGCTTCAGGATGAGATAACAGTGTGATGTGAGAGCCAAGAAAACTAATGAGAACTCCGAATAGATTAAGAGAGTCATCACTTCCAGGAATTAAGAGGTGACCGTCCCACTGTCCTCTACCTTGACTGGATCTCATCTTGTTTTGAATCGTGGTCACTTCTGGGCACCACCATTTGGGAAGGACCTAACTAGAGAGGGCCCAAAGGAGGGAAACAGGATGATGAAGGGTCTGAGTGAAGGATGAGTGCAGGAACTGGAGATTTCTGGAGAACGACATGATGTTATCTCCAAGCATTGGAGGGGACATCAAGTGCAAGAATTACTATTTGACCCCAGATCATGGAACCATGATTGGGGGTAAAAGTCAAAAAGAAGCCTATTTCTGGTCAAAATATAAGTAAAAAAAAAATCCTGACAAATAGAGCAATCCAAAAGGAAAATGGGTTGCCTCAGAAAATAGCGAGTTTCTTCTCACTGGAGGTCTTTATGCAAAGACATTTTGTTGTGAGAATTCTCTTTGGGGTGTGATTGGGAGTAGACCACCCCCAAAGTCCCTTCCAATGCTGAAATTCGAATCTCTGTGATTCCTTTGAACTTTGACTTTTAATTTGGGGATTTGGGAAGGCAGTTTGGTGGGGGAGGAGGTAACACCTGAGAGGAGCCATCAAGGAAGAAATCTAGGGATCCTTGGAGGTATGGCTGAGGAGGGAGTGAGATCCAGGCATGGCAGACAGCCTGCTTAAAGGAATGGATTCAAAAAATGAATGTCCATGTGGGGGAACAACGGGCAGGCTAGTCTGGCTATATATTTCAATTTGTTCATTCAACAAACATTTATTAAAGGCTAACAAATGTTGGCAGAGAGACATGGAATTAATAGATAGAAAATTGGCCTAAAAGCCAGAAAACCTTGAGTTCAAATCCTGAATCTGACACATACTAACTGTATAACCCTGGGCAAGTCATTTAACCTCCTGGTGCTTAGAAAACTATCTAATACTTTAGGTTTCAGAAAAGGTTCCAAGCTACACTGACAAAGGGAATTTCCTCACCCAGAGTGACCGGTATTAGTGAAATCATAAACCCAGTGTCTTTGTGTATGCCAGGAACTGTGGTAGGCAGTGGGGATACTGAGGCAAAGACAATAATCAGTTTACTCAAGGAGTCTGTCAGCTAGCGTTTTTAAGCACCTACTATGTACCAACAATTATAGTAGACACTGGCAATTCAATAACCATCACTTCACTCAAGGAGTCAGTTGTCTACCGTTTATTAAGCACCTACTATGTGTCAGCCGCTGGGCTGAGCAGCCAGGATACAAAACACCATACCCTGCTCTCAAGGGACTCACAATATAATGTGGAAGACAACATGGTAACAACTATGTCCAAACAAGACACAGACAGGATAAACTGGGAATAAGCACAGAGGGAAGGAGCTTCTGTTCCACTGGAAGAAGTGACAAATACATGTATAGAATAAGGGGGATAGGAAAAGACCTTAGCCCTTGTAGGAATCAGGAAAGGCCTCCTAGAAGGGCTGACATTTAGCTGAGTTTTGAAGGAACCTGGGGATTCCACGAGCCAGAGGCAGGAGGCTGACTCTCACATGTGGAAACCAAGTGGCATAGTGATAGTTTGGTGCTCCCAGAGAGTGAGTGAGGGAGTGCACCTAGAAGGTGTAAGGAAAGTACACTGAAGTCAAAGTCAGTGGTTTTGAATGCCAGGTAGAGACAAGAGTGAGCCATGGAGGAGTTCTGATGAGGAGATTGTGGTCAGATTTATAGTTTGGGAAGATTTCTTGGGCAGCTGTGTGTGGGGTGGATCGGAGAGGGAATTGGATTCCTCTCATATCTCACTCCCCTTGTTTTATCATGTCTCATTTTTTTCTTTCCTGTCTGTTTCTTTTCTCTCACCTTTTCTTCCTCTCTCTCCTCTCCAATCTCCTTCTCCTCTCCTATTTCTCTCTCCTCCTTTACCTTCTCTCCTATTATAATGGTCATGGCCAGAGATGACAAGGCACTGAACTTGGGTCATGGTCATGAGAATGGAGAGAAGGGGAGAGATAAAAGTTGTATCCAGACTTGAAATCCAGACCAGAATTTTCTCTACAACTTTCTGGGCAGTTCTCTTGTGGTAATATTGGAGTAGCTGGGGCTGTTTAACCTGGAGAAGAGTAGATTTGGGGTAGACCCTTACCCCACCCACCTAATAGCCAACTTCTTCTGGTTCATGTCATAGGAGTGGTGGGTGCAAGTTACGGGGAGACAGATACCAGCTTTAATAAAGACTGATGTCCTAGCTGTTGGAAATGTTTGACAATAGAATTAACTGCCTTGTGAGAGTGAGCTCCTAGTCACTGGGCATGTTCCAGTACAGATTGCCTGGTCATTTATCAGGACTACCGTGAAGAGGACTTCTATGAGAAGAGAGAGGTAGGTTTGCTGGTCTCTAGGGTCCCTTCCTACTTGTAAGATCACATATTAAGCCTGGAAAGAACTCTGGAGATCTCACAGCCCTCTCCTCAAATTACTTTTGTCTAGGATATATACCCAAGAGAATGAAAAGGAAAAGCCAAAGGGACCAGAGATGCCCTAATGACCATTGCCAAGTTCTTTTCCCAGAGCACCATGACACACACACTATCACACTCAGTCACACATATACATACTCATACACACTCACATTTATACACACACATTCACCATTATACACACTCTTACATGCACACACATGCACATGCTCACATTCACACACATTCATATTCATACACACTCATACACTCAAACATGCATTTATACTCATACACACTCAGACTCATTTACCTTCACACTAACACACATACACACATACACACACAATTCTGAGCTTGTGTTCCCTCAATGTGATTCATTGAGAAAACAAACAGAGGCAGATTGGTGAGCGGACAGCAGGAACAGTGCAGGGGACGGGGAATGGTAGATAAATCAAGTCCGTGTCTCTAGGGGTGTCTCCAGTTGAAGGAGCTGAGGACTTGCTCTCCATCAGCAGAAAATCCATGAGAGTAGAGTTCCAGCTCAGCTCAAGGCCCTTTGGTCCATGGACCTCTGAGAGAGGAAAAGGATGAAATGGGGGGCCCTGAGCAGACTCAGGAAGTTTGAGGCCTCTCCTGGGACTGGGGCCAATAGTGTAGTGCAGCTTGATGTTGGAGGTGGCATGGTGCCTTAATCAACAGGCATTTACTATGTGCCTACTATGTGCCAGGCACTGGTGATAGACATAAATGAAATAACCCCTGCTCTCAAGGATCTCATAGTCTGGACACCTCCCCTCGCCCCCAATCAGGGCATGTAACATGTATGCATGTAAATATATACAAAACAAATACAAGGTAAAAATGAATACCCTCTATTGGAGAGGGACCTGGCGTCCCCTCAAAGGTACCTCTTTCCTACTTCCTCCCACTGCCCCTACTTATGTCCTTAGGAACGCCCTCTTCTACCAAACAGGCTATCCAAGAGTAAGGAACCATGTGACCCTCTAGGTTCTCAAGTGTGACCCTTTAACTGAATCCAAATTTCATGGAATGAATTGTTTTATTAAGGGAATATTATACTATCCCACTCCCAGACTCCTCTTCTCCAGGCTACACATTCCCAGTTCCTCCAATTGATGCTCATGTGGCATCATTATCCTGACTGACCTTGTCTGTCTTAACCATGTCGATGCTTCCCATGTGGGCTAAGGGAGAATACAACAGGGCTGTCATAACCCTCATCCTGAACATGGAGCATGGCAACTTTCCTCCTGAACTTTAATGATCCTTCAATCTGCCTAAATGCCCAGACCTTCCTTTAGACAGATTTCTGTTTAACTTGACCTTCCCCTCTGTCATGTTTGGGAAGCTGGGGAGTAGAGGGGAAAACTTGGGTAAAGTCCAAGAGTAAGACTTTGCATCAGTCTCTACTACATTCCATCTCTTTGGATCTGGCCCAATGCTTTAGCCCATCAGGATCTCTTTGGATGCCAAGCTTGTCACCTGGTGAGTTAACTACATCTCTAGGCTCATAATCTTCTGCAAATTTTATCAGCATACCATCTATGGTAGAGGCGGGGCAGAAAAGGGAGATGGTGCCATGGATAGAGTGCTGGACCTGGAGTCAGGAAGACATGAATTCAAATTTAGCCTCAGACACTAGCTGCATGACCCTGGACAATTCCCTTAGCCTCTGTCTGCCTGTGTTTCCTTGATTGTAAAATGATTGTAAAATTTTCCAAGGTTGTTATGAGAATCAAATGAGAAAATATCTGCAAAGCTCTTAATATAGTGACTGGTACATAGTAGGTGCTTCATATATGCTTATTTCCTTCCTTTCTCCTTCACTCCTTTCCTCTCTCTCTTCCTTTCTTCCTCTCTTTCTCTTTCCCTCCCTTTCTTCATTTATTTCTTCCTTCTTTCCTTCACTTTCCTTCCTTCTTTTCTTCCTTCTTTCCCTCCTTTCTTTTCTTTCTTTTTTCTTTTTCTATCCAAGCCACTGTTAAAAACATGAAAGACTAAAAAGCCATGCCCAGACCTCTGAGTCACGTCCTAGAGGTCTCCTTTCAAGTTATCATTGACTTATTAGTGACTTCCTGTTAGATCTGGTCATTCAAACAATTTCAGACCCTAACTGTACTATATTTTGAACCACATCTCACTCTCTTGTCTATAGTATGAAAGACTTTTTCAAATGCTTGCTAAAACCTAGGTAAGCTCCATCTTCTTCTCCAGCATTCCCCTCAGGTGTATCCAAAAAGATCATAAGGTTGATGGGACATGGGCTGCTTCTTTGTAGTTACTGCTTCTGTTTCTCTCTGTTTACTGATCATCCCTTTAATAACATGTGCTAGAATTTCACCAGGAAATGGAAGTCACATGCACTGATCAATAATGCACAAGTTCTGTTTTCTTCATTTGCTTGAAAATTAGATATCTACCCTTCTCCAAAACTATAGTACCTCCCATTCTCCATTTTCTTTCACTGACCATGGCTCAGCAATCACATCTGCTGATGCTTTCATTTTCTCTTCTACTTGGCTATCAATTCTCTATTAGCCACTTTTGTTCTCTCCTTTCCTGTCCAAAAACCATTCTCCTTGCCACAGAAAACAGAAGAAAAATACCAGTTGGATGGTTTTGTTTTCTCTTTGGGTCTCGTGGGTCATTATCCCATTCACCCTGATCTAAATCACATTTCTTCTTTGATCATTCTCTTTTTCCCTTCCCAATATAACTGGGAATATACCTGACTTTTCATCATCCTCTATATTCCTAGCCTCAGCTCCTTCTTATGGGATCATGCCTTGCTTTTGTCTTTACATGCTCTTATTGACCTTTGCTTCCCATGCCCATGTGCCCATGCATGTTTCTCAGATCTAAGATGGCTGGCAAGTTCCTTGTGTAGCCTCATCCGTCTTTTTAGACAACTCCTCCATTCAGTCTCTTCACAATTGTCTGTCTTGGTGAGTTTAGAATTTTGTTCTTGAGCATCTCCCGTGTCTCCTAGACTGATTCCCCTGTATGACTTTAGTCCATGGAATCCTTTCTTTGAACTCATTGAGACATACTCTTCTAATTTCCAGGGATTACCTTAACTGACCGAATTTCCTCTCCTTCTCTGTCTCAAAATCTAAAGTGCACTGATCACTTTCTCCCTCCTCCTCCATCCCCACCAAGATGCCCACATATTGTATTTCACCAACCATTTCTGCAGTGGGCTCATCTGAAAAATGAGGGAATTAAATTAACTGTTCTCAGAGGTCCTCTCCAGCTCTAGAGTGATGCCCTGATGCTCTTGACACCACTGGAAGTTTCTTTCCTTGATTTCTTCATCTTTCAAAGAATAGAAGTAGCATGACAGTAAACCAGGAAATTTTTCTCTGTTATGTTTCTGATAGAGAAAGAAAGAGAGAGGAGGGGAGAGACAGAAAGAGGAAAGGAGAAAGAGAGAGATGGGAAAGGAGGCAGAAAAGGAGGGAAGGAGTGAGAGAAACAGAGGGAGAGAGACAGAAAGAGGAAGGGAGGGAAAAAGGGAGAAAGGGAGAGAATTGCCATGGCTCTCCGGATCATCAAACTCACTTCTATAGCTTCTCCTTCATGATAGCCTTGTAATCCATTTCTTGAACTTTTCATCGATTTCCTCCTTCTGACTAAGTGGTCTACAACTTCTGCCTCCATTACCTTTGGTCAAATACTTCCCTCTGTCACATTCCTAGATTTCCTCACATAAGTCTATCTTCTTCAGACACATGCTGCTCTGAGCTGCTTTTCACCTGTCTTGTTTTTTGTGAATAAGGCAGAACACTTCAGAGTCATACTGAGGTCCTAGGTCCCACCCCACCAGGTTTTGGGAATACCTAGGAGGTCACAACAGTCTCCCTACATTAGGACTTCTAGTTGATCTTGTTTGTTAGTTATACTCTAAGCCTTTGTCTAGAGACATCTGAGGTCTTTTCCTCCTCACTCCCAGTCCCAATCTCCACCAGCTAGTAGTCTTAATTCTCAATTGCATGCTTCTACGTGAACATGATTTATTTTCCCCAATCACTCAAAGAGGGTGGAGAGAGAGGGCAGGTGAAAAAGATTCCACTATGCCCATTTTCCAGATGAGGATACTGAACCCTAAGATCTTTTTGGGCCTCAAACTCACAGAGATTACAGGGATGAAATAAATGGGCAAAAGAAAGGGAAGACGAAATGGACATGAGAAAGGGGGATGTAGAGGACCTCCCCAGCCCACAGGAGTCAATCCTCCTCTTTTCTGGTTTGTGGTAGAGCATTCAGTAGAGCATACTGCTCATTTGAGAGTTGCCTGGTGTGTGTTAGTTATCTTTCCCTGTCTCCTTGTTGATTGATTCATTGATTTTTTTGCCTTTCCCCATCACTTCAACCTTGACCAAGCAACAAAAGAATGGCCCCTTAACTGGATTTCATCAGGCCCTAGGGAGTAAATATTGGTCTGGTCCCATTAGCCCAGTGTATTCCTGAGAATAATTTATTCCCCTGGGATGCTACTGTTGTATTAAATACAGTTCTTTATTCCTTGTTCTTAATTTTCAAAGCAAGGGAGTGGAACGCTTTGCATTTCTTTATAGGAAAAAACAAACTTTATTAAGTTGCTTTGTATTTGTATATGACTTTTGGTCTATTTTTTTCCCCCATGGATCAGTGATGCTGGATAGGAAAGAAGCTTCTCTAACCCTGTTTTAAATTCTTTACCTGGCCCTTCAGGGCTCAGTTTACCCCTCTGCCTTTACTTGCATTCAAACATTGATTGAGTCACTCTGGACAGCCTCTTCCCGAGAAACCTGTGGACTATAAGGCACCAAAGGCTGAGGCTGGTGGTCCTTCTCCCCAGTGGATTTAGGGAACATGGCCCCTCTCTGGATCCACAGAGAGCTATAGTTGCTGGAAAAATGAATTGGCTGCTGCTATTTGGTAAAGAGGAGATTAACTTGCATTCCCTGCATTGGAAATCTGCAAATATTGTATTTGGGAGAGGGTAGCAGTGCCAACTGCTGTTAGAGCAAGCAGGTGTGGCATGATCAAATATAAACGAATAAACAGCTTTAATGCAATGCATCCTCTCTGAAAAACACTTCCTCTCCTCTCCTATTGCTCTTCCCCTTGTCACCACTTTCCTCTCTCCTTTTTTTATCTCCTTCTGTTTTTACTTTCCTCTCCTTTCTTACCTCCCCTCTCTTATTTCTTTCCTCTCTCCACCTCCTATTTCTTTCCTCTCCTTCGTCCTTTCCTCTCTCCTCTCTTCCTCATCCCATATTTCTCCCATCTCCTATTTCTTTCCTCCCTTTTTTCTCTTCTCTCTCTTCTCCTGTTATTTCTCCTCTCTTCCTCATCTTCTGTTACTCTCCTCTTTTTCCCTCCTCTCTTCCTCTTTCCCATTTCTCTCATCTCTTATTTTTCTCCTCTCCTTTTTCTCTTCTCTCTCCTCTCTCACTCCTCCTCTCTTATTTCTCTTTCTCATATCCTTTCTTTCTTCTC
This sequence comes from Potorous gilbertii, assembly GCA_028658325.1. NCBI lineage: Eukaryota > Metazoa > Chordata > Mammalia > Diprotodontia > Potoroidae > Potorous > Potorous gilbertii. The sequence continues at coordinate 233,589,089 of CM053773.1, forward strand.
TTTCCTCCTCTCTTCTTTCTCTCCTCTCTCCCTCATCTCCTATTTCTCTCTTCATCTCCTATTTCTCTCCTCTCCTTTCTTCTCTCCTATTCCTGCATCTATTTCTCTGTCTTCTCCTACTTCTCTCCAATTTTATCCTCCTCTCTCACTCCCTTCTCTTATTGCTTTCTTCTCTCACCTCCCTCTGCTCTCCTGTTTCTCTTTCCTTTCTCATTTGAACTAAATGGCTGCTGAGGTCTTTTCCAGCACTCTAGTTCTGTGGGTCTGTTTCTTCTTACATCATTCTCCTCTCCCTTTGTTTTTTTTCTCTCTCCTCCCTTCTCTCTCTTGCGCCTACTTTTCTTTCCTTTCTCACCTGTATCTCCTTTCTTTCTCTCTTCTTTCTTCTCCTGCTTCTGCCTCTCTCCTCTCCCTCTCCTCCTCCTCCTTCTCTCCCCCTCCCCACCCCAAGAACCCTGCTGACAGACTGTACTGAGAGGCAATTTATAAAGCAGATGTTTATTGCAAGGTTTCACGGGAGCTTGGTGGCTCGCCAAACATTATAGTAATTGTAGGCTGCGTTTAATTACTGATCAATGTAAAGTTAGGGAGAGATGGGACAGAAAATTGCCTTTGGTAGCTTGCCTTCCTCCTCTGCCTCGGGAGGAGCTGGGGCCCTCCTTTCTCTGACATCTCAGTATAGCTGCCCTTCTTCTGGGATTCGTAGGAGCTTGATGCTGGACAGCTGAAAGGATGGTAGGCTTTTGTTGGCAAATAGTCACTTGCCTACTGTCCACCAATGGAGGGACCATCTCTTTGACCATGCGAAGTAGTCTTGTCCAGTGGAAAGAAGTCGGACTCTGTGGTCAGAGGACCTGGGTTCAAGTTTTACCTTACTCCTTTGGGAACAGAGCCTTTATGGCCTCAGTTTCCTGAAAATGAGAAGGATGGATTAGATTGCCTCTGATGTTCCTTCCAGTTACAAGATTCTATGAATACTTCTGGGAACCCACAGGAATTCTAAGTCCTAGACAAGAATCCAGTAGTTGAGGCAGCATGGGACTATAGTCCAATTATATTACCCACGTGGTGTCTAGTAGTGTGTTCAGTTGCATTAGTCAACCAACAGGTCTTGAGTTCAGCCAATGCACTCTGGAAGAATGAGGGAAAGGCCTCAAAACATTAACCCTCTTCACAGGGAGTTTACAATCTCAACAGAGGAGAGAGTTTTGAGATTTACGTTTGTAAGGATGAGTTCAATCAAATTACCCCCACCACACCTTAAGTGATAAAACTTCATGCCCCTGGTACTTTTACTTAGGAAAGAGTCTTGATTGAATCAAATCAATCAAAGGCATTTAACTAAGCGTAAAAGGTCTTAATCAATTTAGGTGGATCTGCCAGGCCTCTGGATGAACTGGAAGTGACCATTGGTACAGGTAGATTATTACTATTTGTCCTTCATTCTCAAAGAGAACCATTCTCAGAGAGGTGATACTATGACTTGCATTTAATTGGATTTAAGTGAGGCAGGGCTGTGCAAAGTCACCAGCTTCACTTTCTCCTCAGGAGTCATCCGAGTCCAGTGGCCAGATATGGATCAGGACAACTGGAGATGACCCAGAATGCGGTAGGGAACCTTGGCCTTTTCAAGCTAAGGTCTTTAACAGGTCAGTTTGATTTAACAGGTCTCAGTTTGACTGAGGTAATACCCATTTGGTGATTAAGACTTTAAAAATGAGGCAAAGAATGTTCGGATTGGCTGAGGAAATTTGGTCCTCCTCTGGAGTCATCTGTAAAAAAGAAATCAAGTCAATTCAGCCTAAGAGGTTAGGATTTGTGCAGGTATGGAGCAGCAGAAAAGAGAGTCATTTCTGAGAAGGAATCACTGGAAATGGAGAGAGGATGAAAGTACTTTGATTTCAGTTCTTTACTCACCCACATCCTGCCTTGGCTGGAGGAGGACCTTGTAAATATCATTGATCTAAAGGATCTTCCATGGTCTCATCAGAGCCCTAGCTGTGTCCCTGGAATGGCTGAAGGTAGTGTTTACATGAGGGAGCTAAAAATAAGGGAAAGCAGATTCCTAAGTCCACAAGGATCTCAGAAGAGAAGCTAACCTGGACTTAAGGGGAACTTCTTGAGCACCCAAGGAAGGGAAAAAAGAGGACTTTCAGCAATCAGAAGCAATGAGTTACACGTTTGCCACATATACTCTCTAAACTTGAACATACTTTTCCCTGTACTCTGTACATACTGATGAAAGAAGGATCACAGAGTTTAAAGGGATGTTTTATGCCATCTTATTATATATCCTCTGTAAATACCCCTTTCTAAAAGGTTATTTAAGTCTGGTAGACTAAATGACTCTCAACTGATTGGTGTCCATTCTTAAAGGGAATTAAAATGATATGACTATATTGGGACCAAGCTCCAGTGTGTCTCACTGTGGCTGATCAGACCAGTACAAGCTCAGAAGACTCTACCACAAGTCAGGCACAAAAAATGCCCATATGAACAGCTGCAGTGGAAATGTCTCTAAATTTACACATCTCACTATCAGTATTGCAGGAAGCACACTGGTGGGGGCTCATGAGCTGTAGCACTAGCATAGCTACCACCTTTAACCCTACAGGGCTACCCCCGAGAAAACTCAAAAGCCATATACTCTGGGGACTCAACTAATCAGTGAGAGTTGGCATAGTTGCCACAGAGTTTGTGCTACACATTCATAAAATAATTCAATATGTTCAATTCAACAAACGTACTAAGCTCCAGGTACTGTGCTAGCCTTTGAGGATACAAAGAAAAAGGCAAAATATTTCTTTCCATCAAGGAGTTCACATTCTATTGGAAGCTTCCAGAAAACATTAGCAAACAAAACAAAACAGTGTATGATTAGCTGCTGAGAAGAGTAGTTGGAGCCATAAATGTTTTAGGATTTCATGGAGATTGAAGGAGGTGCAGTAGTCAAGAAAGGTGTCATGAAAGAGGTAGACTTGAACTGAGCTCTGAAAGGCAGATAGGGGAGAGAAGGAGGCAGAATGAGAGAAGGTGAGGGGGAAAATGAGCATGGTGGAATGAACCAAGCAAGTGTTTGATTTGTGACAACAATGAGATTTTGTTAGCGCCATTAGGGAGTTAGGCTAGCTGATCTATAGGTCAGGAAGGCAGTATCCATCACCAGTAGCTCTGACAAGGACACCAATTTTTTTTTTTCCATTCTGAGGTTGAATACAGGAAACGTATAGAAGTAAATGGAGCTGGAATCTCTGGGCTAGGCTGGGCTATTTTACTCAGGTAATGTATCCTGGAAGGAGAAACAATAAGAAAGTCAAGGGAGACCTCTTGGTGGCAAAGTAAGCTAGCTCTAGGGAACCTGGTTACCTAGGTGGCTTCTTCTGGTTGTCTGTATTTGTAAGAAACCCATGGGGAAAATGTATTTCACCTTTGGATTTACAGGGGACAGAAAAGTTCCTGGGAATAGAAAATTAGAATTGCCCAAGAAAAAGCAGCATTAGTGAGGGGGTCAATCTATACCAGAGATTTTCTGCCATCTCCAATCCAATCTCTTCTCAACCGTTCACAGAACTATGGGTCAAAGTTGGAAAGGGCATCAGCGGCCACTGAATCCCACCCAGATCAGATCAGGACTCCCCTCATAGCACATAGTGGTCACCCACTTGAAAACCTTGGCTGAGGGGTGCCCAGGCCCCTTTTTGAGGCAACTCAGTCCATTTTTAAATAGCCCTAATTATTTAGAATTTTTCTGGCATCAAGTCTAAATTGATATCCTTGAAATATCTACCCATCATTCCTGGTTCTACCCTCCCAGACCAAGTAGAACAAATCTAATTTTCCTTTGATAGGGCAGTCTACTGAGCCCCAAGCCTTCATACCATTGTTCCTTCTATTAATTCTCAAAGGACACACTGTGCTTGCCCTTCTCCGGATACTCTGTCCTTTACTAACACCCTTCCTGAAACTGTAGCATCCAGTGCTGGATACACAAGTGTGCACATGATTCGATCAGCTCAGAGGGCAGAGAGTTTATTACTTTATTCCTAGAAGTAATGCCTGTCTTAACGCAACCACAGATAGCACCATTAACTTCCTAATGAAGTTAGGTCCAAAGACTGGTCCAAAAGTGAAATGGGATGCCTCAGGAGGTTGTAGTTAGTTCCCTTTGCTTGGAGGTTGGTTGACTGCCTGTCCAGTATGTGAGGGTGGGTTTTCCTTTTGTCTACTAATTGGATTAAATGGCTACTGACATCATAAGGGATCTCCCTCAGCCTCCTAGTACCATCTATTGAAGCTTCTCATACCACGTCTTCCAGCATCTTGAGGCTGCACTTGGCCTTCCAGGCCAAGGTTGTCCAATTCTCCTAAGACTATGGCAGCTCATTTCTACTGTAAAGGCCAAAGGATCTTTCTGGTTTCTTGGTCTCCCTGCGAAGTGTAAGTCTCTGTTCAAGTCAGGCTGCCTATGCTCTAGAGACTCACTCTCTTCTATCACTTTTTTTAGATATTTCTATGCCCCAGGTACAAACAACCCAGATCTCTCTGAACAATCTGGAGTTCAAAGGATCATAGATTTAGAAATGAAAGGACCTTAGAGACCATCAAACTGAACCTCTTCATGTTAAAGATGAGGAGGACGAAGCAGAGACAGGTTCAGAGGGAGAAAAAAGCTCAGAAGTCATGGAATCCAACTTCCTAATTTTACAGATGAGGAAATTTGGGCTCAAAGAAATCATGTAACTTGCCCAGGGTCTCATAGAAGCAAGATTCGAACACAGGTCTTCCTGACTCCAAACCCAGGACTCTATCCAATGTACTCTGCTGTCATGCTTGTTCTCGCTACCTGTAACATCAGAAATGGGAAACCTGAGACAGATCCTGCCCCGTCTCTGTAAAGTTCGAACATCTTCACTGTTTTGGCTGAGTTGTCCTGGTGTGGTAACGAAGAAAGCCAAGGGTCCCGCCCATCCATTGGGAGTTGTGACAGAGGTCTAACAGGAACCTAAGTATGCCATGTACAGGGGAAACAACTTCCAGGATTGCTGTCAACACCCACATCCTCGTTCTGCTGCAGCCTGATGTCTGTCACTCAGAGTATCCTTGCTCATCCTAGACTGAAGCCTCAGGGTCTCAAGTCAGGCCCTAAGCCTGCCCTTGGAAATTGAAAAGCATTGTAATGGAGTGGATTTAGCATCACTGGTCTGTCTGACCCTTATGAAAACCTTATGAAACCCCAAAACCAAGGAAACAGAAGAATGAGACACTCACCTAACTTCCTCACATATCCTTGTATCTGCTCCCAACACAGAGCCATCCCCACTCCCACCTCCTAACTCTCCTTGCCTATATACTGTATGTCGCAGTGTAGGGGAAAACATATCGGACTGGAAGTCAGGAGAGCAGGGTCTGGTCCCAACTCTGTGCCAATGCACATGCCATGCAAGGCTTGGCTAGGGCTCAGGTTCCTCATCCATAAAATAAGGAATGAAATGATCTCTCAAATCCCTCTGGTTCCAGTGTTCTTTAGTCTGACCTTTTCTATGCTCTGTGATCCCTCCCACCTCTGACATTCTCTGTATTAAAGTCTCTCCTAGCTCTGACATTCCCTGTTCTAAAACCCCTCCCAGTTCTATATGACATTCCCTATTCTAAGGATCCTCCCACCTCTGAGTTTTATGAGTATTTCTACACCAGCTGGTTTGTTCTGGCTCCAGACTTTCCCATGAGAACTTTCACTGAAACAAAAGCTCAATCCAGTCACTAGAATGGTTAACTAGTAGGTGAGGTGACTGCCTGTTAGTGGTGCACACCTACAAGGGAAGAAGAGATGCTAGACTGAGAGACTCATCACACACACACACACACACACACATACATGAGGTCACACACATGCACACTGCACACACACATGAAGATGTACCACACACACACGTACACACACACACACTCATGCACACACTCACACATATAGTCCTTTGACACCTGCTCTAAGGGATTGATTCCCAGGCCTAAGGGTGGAAAATGGAAGGGATCTTCAAAGTCACCTAATCCTGTTCCCTCATTGGACAGAGCAGCAATCTGAGACCCACCGAAGGTCACATGGGTGGTCAGTGAAAAGGTCTCAGTTCCTCTGATTCCAAGCTCCCTCCCCTTTGTCATCCTGCCTGCTACCCAAAAGTCTTGGTCCATGCCTCTCCACATAATTTTGAGCAAGTCAATTCCTCTCCCCGGACCTCAGTTTCCTTTTCTGTAAAAGAAAGGATTTAGATCACATGTCCCATGGCCCCTTTCAATTCTAGTGTCCTGTGACCTGTGAGGTCTGCAGGGATTTCCCAATAGAGTTCAGTCCAGCCCCCCCAGTCTAGAGCCAGTTTCCAGGAGAACCTGACAGGAGAGAAGTTGGGGCAGGGGAGGATCCACAGCTCCTGACCTAGCAGAGGACAAAAGGGACAGCCAGAGCCTGACGCAGGACGAGGGCAAGGGGCTTGATGCATTGTGCTAAACTATGTTAATTACAACAGGACCTAGCAGCTTAATTTGTATCCTGGTGATGAATGTCTGCGTTTTCAGGGTCTGATTGCCCTATTTACATTTGGAATTTGCTGATCTTTTATTAATGTCTAGGGGCTCCGAAGTTCTTGACTGGGGCAGTGGGGATGGAGGGAGGGGAAGGTGGACTGAGGAGGGCTCTGTCTGGCCACCTGCTGGACTCCAGGAGGCTCCTGAGAGGACTGCCCAGTGCCCACGGTCTTCTGGGCAAGGGGCCAAGACATCACCACTGAAAGAACAATTACTTCATATTCCAAAGGGAGCCCCATCGCCCTGCTCGGTCCCAAGGTTATTACCACCCATCCCAGCTTACTGAGGAAGCTCTTTATCAGACAGCATAGTGGTACCAACCTAGACTCTCTTCCCCCCAATTCAGGGAGGCAGTGGCTAATGTTAGGAAGTGGGTGTGGAGTTAGGAAGACCTGGGATTTAATCCGACTGGGACAATTCCCAGCTTTGTGACCCTGGGCAAATCCCATCAGTCACAGTTTCCCATCTGTGAAATGAAGGGCTTGGACTCAGTGACCTCTAAGGTCTTTTCTAGCTCTCAGTCTACGATCCTATGAATAAGAGAAGGGAAAATGATTGTCTTTATTGATGGTTAAATTTGTCAGAGTCCAATGACCACTGGCTTCCAAGTTCTCACAACCTAAAACGTAGGAAAGAGAGTCAATCAATTGACAAGCCTTTTATAAGGACCTACTATGTGCCATGCACTACGCTAGGCACTGGAGGCTCAAAGACAAAAATGAAAAGTCCTGCCCTTGATACACTTACCTTCTCTTGATGGAAAGAAAAAGGGAAGGCTTAGAAGTCATTATTAAGATGTGGCTGTTATTGGCCTTGGACAGAGAGGTCCTCACTGCCTACAGCCTCTAGATATGAGACTCTCCCCTCACCCCCTCCAGGGTGACTAGCCACTAGATTTCACAGCTAGGATTAAGCTTCCCAACCCTTTCCAGAGCTACACATGTCTTTGAGCTGGCCAGGCACATGCACACACACACACACACACACACACACACACACACACATCCCATACACACGTTCACATTTCTCCCTACTCTTCTGCTGGTAAATCTAACCCATCCTTCAAAACCTGACTTAGACAACACCTCCTCTAGGAAGTTTTCCCTGATCTTCCCAGTCTAGAAAGGATTTCTCAGACACCACCTTCACCAGGAGGTTGCCTTCCCTGATCCTCTCACTTATTAGACCTGTCTCCTCTATGACTGTATGTTCCTTGTATATCCTTAATAGAACATACAGAGGCAGGCACATGTTACATTCCTCTAGAAGATGGTAAGCTCTTGAGGGCAGGAACGTCTTCATTTTGCGTCTTTGTGCAAGAGCCTTGTTCCATAATTTAGATAGTACTTACAATGAATCAGGCATTGTACAAAATGCTTTACAACTATTATCTCATTTGGTGCTCACGCCAGCTCTGGGAGGCAAGTGCTACTCTCTTATTAACCCCCATTTTGCAGGAAACAGATTAGTTGACTTGCCCAGGGTCACAGAGCTAAGCCAGATTGGAACGAATCTTCCTAACTCCAGGTTCAGGGCTCTATTCACTTTGACATCAGCTGCCTCTAATATAGAAAGAATGTCATGTCTAGTCATAAAGGGTCCAGGATAAAGACATGGGAGCCATCTATGGTAATATCTCACTTCTTCACCTCATCAACTCGCATGGATTCAGTTAGAATCTCTCCGGGATCTATAGATTCAGCCCAAACTCCAGTCCCGCATCACTAAATGCCTTTTGAATATATATATGGCAGACTGGATGTCCTCTAATCATCACAAACTCACCATGTCTAAAACAGGGATCATTATCTTCTCCCCTCTTTCTATCCACCCTCCCCTCTTCTGAGCTTTCCTATCCCTGTAGAGAAAATGATCATTGTCCCAGTAACCCAGGCTCATAACCTCGGCCTCGTCTTCACTCACACCACATTTACCAAATTGTCACTTCTATCTTCACAATGTCTCTTGTATGTGTCCTCTTGTCTCTACTCAGAGCCACCAGCCTGAGGCAGGCTCTCATCAGGACTGCTGCAAGAGCCCCCTAATAGTCTCCCTGCCTCCAGCCTCTTCCCACTCCAGTCCATGCTTCACTCAACTGTCAAAGTCATCTTCTTAAAGTCCAGGTCTGGCCATATCAGCTCCCTACCCAGTAAACTTGAATGACTCCCTATGACCACCAGGACCTAAAATAAATTCCTCTGTTTGGCATTGGCCATAACCTGGCCTCTTCCTATTCTTCAAGTCTTCTCACACTTAACTCCCCCCCAATACTGGGCCATCTCTAGTCATCATGATCTGTATCTGGCCACTGGACCCAGATGGTTCCAGGGGAGAAAGTGAGGCTGGTGGCTTTGCACAACCCTTACTCACTTACATTCAATACAATTAAAAGTCATGACATCACCTTCCTGATGTCATGGTCTTCTTGAGAACAAAATACAAACCACAACAACCCCTCCAAGAATTCTCCAACTTCCTGATCTCTCATACAACACTCCATCTTCCATCTGTGCCAACCATGCCTGGAATGATCTCCCTCCTTATCTTTGCTCCTTAATTTCCTTCAAGTCTCAGCTCAAATCCCACTTTCTTTAGGAGGTCCTCTTGGTTCCCCCTTCCCTCAGTGCCTTATCCTCTGAGATCTATCTACTCTTTGTGTATATTGTATGGACGTGTTAATTCACTATCAGAATGTGAGATCTGAGGGCAGAGGCTATTTTGTTGCATTTTATCTCTGAATCATCAGGGCCCAATACTTAGTAGGCATGTAATAGTTCATTTTTGGTTTGGATTTGAGTCAGTAACATGTACATGAGCAAGTCGCTCCCCCATCTGAGTCTCAGTTTCCTCATCTGTCAAGTGAGGCATTCTTTGCAACAATCCTGTAAAGTGTGAGTGGTACAAGTACTATTATTTCCATTTTACCCATGATTCCTATAGACAACATGTAGTCTTTTAAACACCCCTGGAGGTACTAAGGATACTTGGACAGTGACCGAATAACACACAAAAGCTTGTGAGCTGCCTTCTTAAAGCTACAGAAAGGCAGTATCTCACATCATGGTTTATAACCCATGCTATCTAGGCTTATCATTTAGTCATGGAATGATAAGGAATATTGATTAAAAATAAAAAACATAGATTCAGTAACTCTGGAGCTACTCCACACCATCAGCATCTTCATAGGGCATAGGTACTCAACGTGCTGTGGCCACATCTATAATTTACTGAACATGTCACAGATGAAAAGAAAACAACATAGAAATTTCTGCCTCCAAACATCTCGTAAACCTCCTCCTGCTTATTCTCCCAGATCTTTGGGGCACCTGGGGAAAATTCCACAGCATCCACACACCCCCCATGGAGGACAGAAAGGAATAAGGGCAGACGCTGAGTATGGGACCCTGCCTTAGGGTCAGGATCTATAAACAATGCCATAGGAGACATCTGTCCGATGTTCTATTTTACATCATCGTTATCGTACAATAGCTAGTATTTATAGAACACCTACTATGTGCCAGGCACCGTACTAATGCTTTGCAAATACTGTCTCATTTGATTGTCACAACCCTAGAAAGTAGATTCTATTATTACCCCATTCTATAGTTGAGGAAACAGAGGTAAACTGAGACTAAGTGACCTACCTAAGGCCATAATGCTGGTAAGTGTCTGAGACCGGATGTGCACTCAGCTCTACTTGACTCCAGACTCAGAGCTGTAACCACTGTTTCACTAGCATCCAGATGATGAGTTTTTCAAAAGCCAATGGGTCCAGTCATTCCAGTCCTATCTCTGCTCCCAGCTATGACCCGCTTCTAACCCCTCAGGGTCAAGGGAGCACTGATCACAGTTTTAATTCATTCCCTTCTTGTCTGGTTGACCAACAGATAGATTCACAGGTCATGACAGCTTATGGCTGCTGCAGCCCAGTCAGACCCAATGTCCAAACCTCCGTCCAATCCTAGCAACAACGGATTGCTTTCTATGGCCTACCTCTTTACCACATCCCCCTCTGCCCACAGTGACCAGAAAGTTCCAAATCTCAAAGGCAAAGAGAGGGGGAAAGGCTCCCACTCCTGTACACCTGAGCAAAGATGTCCCCACTTCCCCATCCTTCTTGTTTATTGTAGTCTCCCACTCAGAACAGTCTCACTAATCCAGCCTGTCTGTCTTTGATTGGCTCAGAGCACTCTGATTTCCAATGAGATCTCACCTTCTTTCTCTGAAAAAGGAACTTCCAGGACTCTTAAAGAGGCCCCACAAAGACGAAACAATGATAACCTGGCTATCTTCCAAAAGGGAAACTGAGGCTGAGAAAAGCTAAGTGATTTGTTCATACTCACAAAGCCAAAAGATGGGTTTGGAATCCAGGCTTTTCACGCCAAGTCTACCTCACCATTCCCAGCATACTGTCTCAACGACCTCAAAGGTCTCCTTCAGCTCCATCATTCACCTTCAAGATTTTCTTGACCTCATTCCCTAACACCCAGATCCTGAATGTGTGTGTGGGCATGTGTATGTGTATGTTTGGAGTCAGGGGACAGAGACAGAGTGTCTCTCACTTTAACTGTCATAGGAATGCTTCTTTAGGACTAGCCTGTACTACCCATGGATTCTTCAGCTCACCAAGGCCATAAGGACAGGCATATAAAGAGGCAGCAGGTTATAGAAAAGATGTTGCCAAAGACAGGAAGCCAGGAGGCCCAGGGGCCCAACTATGGACTTGGTCAGTGCACATGCAACCTCAGAGGACTCATCTGTACTTGCTGTTTCATTCTCTATAACATGAAAATTAGACTAGATAATATCTAAGGCTCCTCCTAGCCCTGACATTCCTTGTTCTCAGGCCCCTCCCAGCTCTGACATTCCCTGTCCTAAGACACCTCTAATGCTCCATAAATCAACAATTTCCCAGTCCCTCCATGCTCCAACATTCTGTGACCTGTGAGTGTTCCTATGGTCTTCTCCTTTTCAGGCTAACTTCTTTGCTTTCTGTAAGGTCCCAGGCTCCTTCCACCCAGGTCACTCATTGTGATATAAAGGCTGGTAGGCAGAAGGAGGATATTAATTACTACTGGGCCCAATGCCTAGTGATTGTTGGGGAGAAATAGAAAAACTAATGAGATGGCTGAGATCTCAGATTCAACTTGGCCTTTAGCCCTGGGTGAATGACTCCTTGTCCAAATCAGAACCATGACATCAGCCCCATTAGGGTCACAATGAAAGAACAAGACAAGAAGTCCATAAAGAGATAGGGAGGCTGAGACTGATCCTGAGCTGTATTTACCAACGTTCAGTGTTGTGGTGTAGTAGGAGGGGCCGTGAGGGGATATGAGGGGGTTGGAGGTGGGTTTGTTGAGGATAAAATCAGAGAATGTTTATAAAATATTTTGTAAAACTTTTAAGGTATAATTTAAGATATATAATCATTTGAGCTGCCCAAAAATAGAAGTGGATTTCTTGGCAAGTAATAAATTTTTTTCTACTGAGGTATCCCCCAAAGAAGCTGGATGATTACTTCTTTTGGATGTTATAAAAGAAATTCTTGATTCAGCTACAGGTTCAAGGGCACCACCATCTTCCCAGTCCCCAAAACTCACAGTCATCATGGACTCCTCATTCCCCAGATCCAATATGGTGCCAAGATCTGTCAATTTCATCTTTGTAGGATCCCTCATCAATTCACTTGTGCTGCATCTCTCATCAACTTCATCTCTGCATCATCTCTTGAGCACACCTTCTTCTCAAACACTGCCCCCACTCCAATACAGGCTCTCATCACCTCATGCTTGGATTATTGCAACAGCTGCTGGGTTATCTGCCTGCCTCAGATCTCTCCCCACTCCAGCTTATCCTCTAGTGACTAAAGTGATTTTCCTACAGCTCAGGTCTGATCATGTCACACTACTCCACAAACTCCAGTGGCTCCCTATGACCTCCAAGATCAAATACAAAATTCTACGTTTGGCATTCAGAACCATCCATGACCCAATCTCCTCCTACCTCTCTAGTCCTCCTACACCTTCAATTCAGTTACCATGGCCTCCTGTCTGTTCCACTAACAAGACACTCCCAGGAGCTTTTCTCTGGTTGTCCCCCATGTCTGCAATGTTCTCCCTCCTCGTTTTCACTTCCTAGGTTCCTTCAAATTCCAGGAAAATGCCGCCTTCTACAGGAAGTCTTTCTAGGTCTCTTTAATCCTAGGACCTTCTTTCTGTTAATTATGTCCAATTTATTCTTATATTTTCCTTATTTGCACATAGTTATTTCCATGAAATCTCCCCTGTTAAATTGTAAACTCCTGTCTTTCTTTGTATCCCCAGTGCCCTGATTCCTATTGAATGCTTAATAAATGTTTCTTGACCACCTTACCGGCAAACTGAGCTAGAAAGCTTTGGGGATCTCCAAAGTAAGCCAGCCCCTGCCTGGGATGAGACACAGAACCACGGAGATTCAGAGATTCTACCAAAAGCTGTAGGTGTAGAAGAGAGGGGGAAAGGGGATGGAAATGAATTTTCAAAGTGGCAGCACCCATCCCTCACACAGAGTTCTTTTGGGAAGCTATTGAATCCCTGAGTCCAATGTCAGTCCTGGAGGTAGAGCCTCCCTGAGAGGCAGAGGAGCCCTGACTTGGCAATAAAAATTTCTGACATCTGTGTTGACACTATTTTCCTTCGACCTTGGGAAAGGTCGCTATCTCTCTCTGAATCTGACTGTTCTTCTACGAAGGGAAAGGAGTGGGACCGGATTATGTTCAAGGTCTTTTTTAAGTTCCAGTTCTGTATTTTTATACTTTTAACAGATCCTCCTACTTCAGGACAAGGAAGGAAGGAAGGAAAGAAGGAATGGGGGGGAGAGAGGGAGGGAGAAAAGAAAGGAAGGAAGGAAGGAAAGAAGGAAAAAAGGAAAGAAGGAAGGAAGGAAGGGAGAGAGGGAGGAAAAAAGAGAGGGAGGGAAGAAGAAAGGGAGGGAAGAAATAAGGGAGGGAGGGAGGAAAAAAACAAACACTTATTAACTACTCACTATAGTGCCAGGCACATAGTAGGTGTTTAATACATGTTTATTGAGTATTATTGATGTGTTAGGTACTGTGTTTAGAGCTTTACCAATATTATTCTATTTGATTCTCACAACAACACTGGGTAGCTAATGCTTTTGCTATTCTTTACATTTGAGGAAATTGAGGTAGCATAAGTTAAGTAACATCTCTAGGGTCACACAGTGTCTCAGGTCAGATCTGAATATGAATCTTTCGGACTCTAGGCTCAGGGCTCTTATCCACTGGACTGCCCAGCTGTCTTCAGTCATCAGGCACATGTGAGGCAATAGGAAAAGAACACTGGCTTTCAAAGGAGAGAATCTGGGTTTGAATCCTGATCCTGGGCTTATTGGCTATTTCCCTGGGAAAGTTAATTAACTCTTTAAGCCTCAGTTTCTCTCATTTATAAAATGGGGACAACAATAGCGCCTACCTCATGCCTTTGTAAAGATCAAACAAGAAAATGAACATGAACCCATTACAGACCATAAGCACGATCTAAAGATCACTTTCAAGGGCAGAATGAATGCAGCAGATAGTGCATTGAGTCTGGAGTCAGGAGAACCTGAGTTCAAATCTAACCTCAGATACTTACTAGCTGTGTGACCCTGGTCAAGTCACTTAACCCAATTTGCCTCAGTTTCCTCATCTGTAAAATGAGCTAGAGAAGGAAATGGCAAACCACCCCAGTATCTCTGCCAAAAAACAAACAAACGAAACAAATGGAATATGAGGAATTAGACACGACTGACCTGCTAAGTCTCTTTCACTTCTTTGGGAATCTCTTTCCTTATCTGAAAATTAATTAAAGGAAGCAATAGAAAGAAACTTAAATTTAGAGGTTGCGTGAGGTAGGAGACCGAGCATTGAATCCTTGGACTAGAATCCCATCTTGGGCCAACTGCGTGACTTTGTACAAACCATTTGACTTCTGTGACTCAGTTTACCCTCTCCAGAAAATTAGGTTGGACTGATAATCCCTATAATCCCTTCCCTTTCTGTGTCTAGAGTCCTGAATCAATTTCCTGAACCTCAGTTTCCTCAGCTGTAAAATGAGAGGGCTGGACTCAATGACCTCTGAGGGCCCTTGCTCCAATGCAACTCTCAGATCCCATGAAGCTCCCAGGCCAGCTCAGCAGCTGCAGGAAGCTGGGTCAGCCCTCCTCCGCTATTCCAGAAAAAAACTGGCTCGATATTTTCATGCTAACGGGGGATGTCGGTTAGCGAGCACATTAAACAGGGCCATAAATTCGTAATGAGGGCTTGGAAATGAATGGTGCTTATCATTTATGGATGGAATAATCAAAGACAGTGTACTGGGAAGTTTTATACAATTTTACTAGCAGTTTCTCAGTCTTCCCCCTCTTCCAGTATCGTTGAGAATGCCCCTTCTCCAGTGACCTACAAGAGACCTTCACCAGGTCTCTTGGGAAAGACTCACGGGCCATTTTCTTTGGGGCAAAGGGGTCAGACTTCACCTCTGCCCCCAACTACCCCATGTTGTCACAAGGGACCTAACAAATCACTGGAAGTCTCACTCCCTAGACTCTGTACCAGGTGTCTCATCATCTTGAACTGCAGGATCATATGCTTAGAGATGAAAGGGACCTTGGAGAGCATCTCATCCAACTCAACCATGTCACAGATAAAGAAACTGAGGCCAAAATAAGAGAAAAGGGTTGATCAAGGTTCAATCAGCTTAGAGCTAGGGAGGACACCAAAGGTCATCTTGTCCCACCCCCATCTAGTCCCATTTTACAGATGGGGAAACTGAGACCTGAGATATTCACCATCAGAGGGTCACAGTTTTAGAGTTAGAAGGGAATTTTTGGAGATCTAATCCAACATCTAATTCATCTTACAGAATAGGAAACTGAGGCCCAGAGAAAAGCAGACGTTCATCTAAGACAGAACCAGAAACAAAAACTCAGGCCTCCTCTGGTCTTCCCATTCCTGACAGCAAAGGCTGAGAATATCCCGGATCCTGTAGTATGGCGATCTCTAGACTGTCCTGAAGATGGTCCAACTTGATCAAAACCAGAGCATCCCTGACTGGAGGAGGCCTCCCTCCTTTCCTGGGGAGGGTTTGGGTCCTGCTCCCTCCCCATCAAAAAGAGCCCATCGGTTGCCATGACAACCGGTGCAGGTGAGCCTCATTACCGTTAATCCTCTAATTACCGACTACCTCTTCAATCGGTTGTAATTACTTCGGGGACACAGTTAACCTCTCATTAGGAACGCATGGCCGCTTTCACCAAAAGCCCAAACAGTGACATGCCTAGTAATTTACCACCCCGGCACTCAGGGCCCCGCTTTGTGCGCGGCTCCGGCGCAATCTCATCCCTGTCATTACCCAGGCTGGTTGTCATGACGATTAATCATTCAATCCCTCATCAGCAACTTTTGCCAAATGTCACCCGACTCTTGATCAGATGAGAGCGGGGAGACGAGTTGCCGGGAAAAATCTATCCAGCATCCCAGAGCTGGTTGGGGGCTAATGGCTCAGAAATGGACCCCCGAGGGAAATTTTCCCTAAGTTTGGGTTTCTGTTGGACTTTAGGCATAGGAAATGAGGCTCTGCACAGAGTGGGATTCAGACAGCTAGCAGAACTCGGGTAGCTTGAAAACAAGAAGAACAAATGTCAAGATGGAACAACTTTCACAAAGTGAGATTCAACCCAATTCAGTTCATTCATTCAGCAAATGTTCTTTAAAAAGCATTCTAGGAGGAGCATCGAGGCATCGTGGATGGAGATCTGGCGTCCAAGGCGGGAATGTCTAAATTCCAATCCTGTTTCTGACACCTACCGGCTGCGTGTGAGGGGAAGGGCAAGAGACTGCGTTCCAGTAAGATGAAAGAGGCAAAAGGTAGACCGGTAAAGTCAGAGAACAGAAAGGAAGGGCACCTGGTCAAGCATTCAATCAACAAGCATTTATTAAGTGCCTACTATGTGTCAGGCAATACGATAGACCCTAGGGATATAAAAATAAAATCGGATCAATCCCTGCCCTTCATGAACTTATATTCTAACGGGAGCACAATGTGTTAAGGAGAGTTGAGAAGGAGTCAGAGCAAACAAAGCAAACCATAGGGAGCTAGTGAAGCAAATTGTCCCAGCGCCAAGCTACTTTAGAGAACCATAGGCTCTCAAAGCTTAAAGTGTCTTCAATGGTCACCCGGTCCAACCCACAGCACAACAAGAACCCCCTCTAAGAGGGATGTGACTGATGACTCGCCAGCTTCAGCTCAGACTGTCTCCACTGATGAGCAACTCATTTATCTTATGAGGCAGCCCATCGAACTCTGTTGGATGGCTGTGATTGTTAGAACGTTTGTCATTATGTTTAGTCCAGGATCATAGGATCCTCGATTTAGAGCTTAGAGGTCATCACAACCAACATCCTGATTTTACAGATGAGGAAACTGAGACCCAGAGAGGGGAAGGAGCTTGAACAAGGTCCCGCAGCTAGTAAGAAGCAGCCTTGGATTAGAATCCAAGACCTCTGGCTCCAGATGCAATACCCTTTTTCTACTGTACTACGTTGCACCTCCTCCCATTCTCTTATCTTTCCTCTCTTTCTTATCTTTTCCCTCTCTCTCTTCTCTTTCCTCTCTTTTCTTTCTTCTCTCTTTCTCCCCTTTTCTCTCTCCTCTCATATTTCCTCTCTCTTCTCTCTTTCTCTTCTACTTCATCTCTTTTTTTTCTCTCTCCTCCCTCTCTCTCCTCTTTTCTCTTTCTCTCTCTTCTCTTTCTTCACACTCTCTTTCCGCTCTCCTTTTTCTCTCATTCTCAATCTTCTTTCCTCACTCTCTTTGCCCTCTCTCTTCCCTTTCTTCTCTCTTCTCTCTTCTCTTCCCCCCTCTCCCTCCCTCCCTCCTCCTCCTCTTGTCTCTGTATCTCTTGCCTCTTTCCCCCTTCTCTCTTCTTCCCTCTGCCTTTCTTTCTCTGTCTCTATATCTGTCTGTCACGTGTGTGTGTGTGTGTGTGTGTGTGTGTGTGTGTGCATTCCATAAGTTCACAGCAGATTGCAAGCTCTTGGAACTCTATTTTATTCTTGTCTTTTTAGTCTTGTGATGCCTAGCCCAGAGTAAGTGTTCAATCAACACTTATTAGAATTGAACTAAGTCTTCTCTTCACCCTTTGGTAGCCATGCCTGCCAAGGTTACCGCTCAACTCTGGAACGCTCCCCTGGATGGCACTCTGACACATTGGCAGGGCTATAAAGAGGAGCTTCAACCCCTGAGACAAATTCTGTTGAGTCTGGAGGTGGCCTTGGGGTATGATCAATTTAGTTCAATTCAATTCAACATGCTTTTATTAGTCATTTACTAGGTACTAGCAGGACAAATACAGAAATGAAACCAGTCCCTACCTCAAGGAGCTTTAGTCTAGTGTGTGTTTTTGACTGTCAGAGAGTGCTATGTCTCAGTCCGAGCACTCCTGTGCCAGGCTGAGGTAGATGGGAATAAGAGGTCAAGGGAGTTGAGATGGTTCAGAAATTAGAAGGTCAGGAGTGTACAAAGGGGAAAGGGTTTGTGGTGTCTTTGAGTCCAGGTACTAGACTTTTTGGAGAAGAGGGAGAATGGGTTGGAGGTCCATAGATGGTAGAAACAAGGATCTGGACAGGATGAAGTCAACTTTAAATTCAGCAGTTGCTGAATGATGGTGACAAAAAAAAGTCTCTGAATACCATCAGGAAAAAGGAATAAGTCAAATCCTCCTCCTCCTGAGCCCAGCTGGTGTGAAGAAAAGGTCCTGGGTGACAGAAAGAGCAATATGATGCCTTCAAGAGGGAAATATGTTTCAGTGAGCATAAAAAGATGGAAAGAAAGTGAGAGGATGAGATTCTGCTGTGCTCTTCGATGATACAAAGGGGCTTCAAAGGGCACAACAGAAGAAGAGGGCTAGAATTATTGGGGTGGGATGGAGGAGGGAAGCAGTGAAACATGGTACCTGGGAAACCACCTGGTTCTCCTTTCCACTGCCAATACATTTGACACAGGTCTTTAGGACAGGCAACATATTGGGGGCCTAAGGGAGAGTAGTCTGTCCTGTTGAAAAAGATAAAACATGAAAAAAGAATTTCATAGAGATGGGGGAGGGGGGACAACTTCAGGAAGTTGAGGGGGAAAAGTAGGGTGCTTGACCATTCTGCCAGAGGGAGAAAATGCCCTTCAAAACATCAAAGTTGGAACAAATCCCCAGCTGCCCCACATTAGTTTCAGCCTGGCAAAATGTCCAGCCTTCTTTCTCCCCACCCACCTAGAACACTGTAGAAAGGACCAATAAAGTAGCCTATCCGCCCAACAGCACAGACATGCTGCAACCTGTCCATTTCAGTTCTCTGTGCCTCAGTTTCCTTGTCTCTGATATGGGAATAAAGATTATCATACCTCCCTCGCAGAGCTAGTGTGAAAATTCACATGCGATGATGCACATAAAGCACTTGGTAACTTGCATCACTATGTAAATGAGGATTATTATGGCCCTACTGACTTTGGGAAAGTCAAACCCTTTGAGCCTTAAGCAGAGGTTCCCCTGTTTAAGGTAAAATGACTGAACTAGGTGATGGTCTAAGGTCCTTTCTAATTCTAAGCCTATGATCCCATGATTGACTTAGGAATCCTAGGAACATAGATTGAGAACTGAGACCTTATAGGTGAGTTGGTCTTGGGTTTGGGCAGGGATGGGGGTGGGAGGAGTGGTTAGACAATAGGTGTAGTGGGAGGGATTACTATCCTTTTCCACATCTGCCTGTGTCCTAGAAGCACCCCCTCCGCTTGCCCCTAAGGGGAAAAGGCCAGTCACACTTCTCCAGGTTCCTTTGAGCTAGGTCTGGGTAACATTCCAGAGCATCACCAGCGGCCAGGAAGGCTTGGCCGCCAAAGCCTGTGTTTGATGTAATTACAGCACGCTGTAAATGGTATTAACAAACTGTCACAGCAGCCACATGATATTAAGGAATAACTCTATCTTCATAACGGGAGACTCCACGGCTGCCGCGGCTTGCTAATTTACAAAAGGGGACCCCTCCTCCGAGCTTCAGGTTGGGGATAGCTACCAACATTTCCCAGGAGATTTTCAAGCTTGAGAAGCCATCCCCCATGATCTCATCTTGGGCCAGGATAGCCTGTCAGCAGCAGGGGAGATTGATTGCCACCCCAGTCAATTACCCAAAGTTCACAGTGTCTTTGGGGACCCGAGGCCATGAAGTGAGATCAGAGGTTCATGCACTTAAGATCTTGGAGGCCCCTTAAGGGCTCTGAATCCTTCATTTTACAGATGGGAAACTGAGGCCCAAGGTCACAGAGATAGTAAGTGATGGAGCTAGGATTTTAACCTTGATTCCAAATACACAATCAATGGTCTTGATGTATATTTGAGTTGGAGGTTTCTTGATCTGACCTCAAGCTCAGCACCAAAAAGGCAAGTCCTAGTGCTGAGTGACCTAGAACCTAAGTGCCTGTGGTTCCCTGCTCCAAGGACTAACTAGAAAATTGAATTTGAGCAACCTACTGTCCAGCTTCAATTTCACTTTCTAGCTGTGTGACCATGGACAGGTCCCTTATTTCTCTAGCCTTTAGTGTCCACATTCATGAAAAGAAAATACTGGTTATTCCCCAGATTATCAATGTTCGTTCTCCTCAAACTGTAGCACCCAGAACTGAACACAATACTCCAGATGAAATCTGAGGAGGACAGAGTACAGAAGGACAGTCACCTCCTTTCTCTTTAAAGCCATGGCTCTTCCATCTCACACTGCTAACTCCAACAGACCCTGTAGCCCATTAAGACCCCCAGCTTACTGTCTTACCATGCCTGTCCCACTTTGTATGTATGAAGTGGATGCCTCCTGATTTCCAGCTCCCATCTCTTTTCTCTATCATCTCTTTCTGACTGTGTCACAGCATCTGATGTCACCAACCACAGAGGAGAAAGGGCTTTCTCAGGTGGTGAGCTGGTAGGGATATCTCACCCTGCTGGAGCAGGTCCAGATACCTCATCCCCCTCCCTTGCCCCTCCCTTTGGGGATCTTAGATTTATACCATTAGGTTGTAAGGTCCTTGAAGGCAGGGACTGTCTTTTACCTCTTTTTGTATCTCCAGCACTTTCCGTAGTCTGTGGAACAGAGTAGGCACTTAATAAACATTTATTGATTGTATTTTATGAATGTCCGTCAGGGTGGAGGCAGAGTGATGGGGGGCCTTCTCAATGAATAAACAAATTTCTTACTGATCTGATCCTATTTTATCCTGAGTCACCAGAGCCCCCACCACCAAAGCTCATTTGCTTACACCCTGTTCAGACATTGGTGCGTCATCAGAGAGAAATTCGAGATCGTTAAGCCCTATGATCTTTTAAGACTGGAAAGAAACTCTAGCCCAGGGAAGGCAAGGCTGCTTTGACTCTAGGATCCCCACCCCGCTGTCCAAGAGACTGGTACCACTCAGTCCCTTCCTGCCACACCTTTATGCCCATGACAATAAAAATAATAGTGGCATCTATCTATACAACACGACATTGGCAGAAAGCTTTACCCTATTGGAATCCTTTGAGACAGTCTCATAGATATCATCATCATTTCCTTTTGACAGGTGAGGAAACTGAGGCCCAAAATGGTTCAGTGATTTGCCCATAGTCTCGTTGCTAGTGTCAGAGGTAGATTAAACCTCCTGGACTTAGAGGTGACTCTAGATCCAGGATTCTTCTCAAAGGACCACACTTCCTTTTGCTTGCCCAAAACCATAAGGATCATAGACAAGGGTTGGAAAGGACCTTAGAAATGCTGGACTTGGAGTCAAGGGGCCTGAGTTCGAATGCCACCTCTGATGCTGACCATATGTATGACCCTGGGTCAGTCATAACCTCCGAGAACCTCAGCTTCCTCATTTGCAGATTGAGAGGTTTGAACTTGACCATCTGTATCCTTTTTGGCTCATTCTAAAATTGTCATTATACAGGTGAGACAATGGAGGGATGGAGGGATTAAGTGACATTTTCCTGTTCTTTCCTCTCCAGGCATCACTTCTAACCCTCCCAAACTGTAGGAAAACCTCAGGCCACCCTGGCCGACTTCTCACACTGGACCCTATGGCCTCTGCCTCTGACTGGCTGGTTTCTCCCTTGTAAGTCAACTAGGTCTTCATCTCTCCCTTTCTCTAGGGGAGAGAATATTCTGTCATAGCTAAAGATTAATGTAGAAAGTAAAGAACTTTCTTTACCATGTTCCTGTGTCATCCCCACATACCATTCCTGTTTTCTGCTCCCCCTCTAGAGTGTAAGCTCCATGAGAGCAGAGAATACCTTTCTTTCTGCTTGTATTTGTATTTTCAGCTTGGCACAGTCCCTGGAACATGGTAAACCCTAAAGAAATGCTCGTTGACCTGCACAAGGTTGCACAAGGAAAGTTCCGGATTGGTAGCTGTTTATCAAAACAACCTGAAAACAAGGAAACAACGTGCCAACTATACAGTAATTAAAGTTGTATCAATAAGATGAGAAGGTAGTAACCTGGCAGAAGGAGAGAAAAAAATGCTCAAAGCTTTTACTCATGTCCTCCCCCTGTACTGTGCCCATTCAAAGGGAGGCAAGTAGTGAAGTCAAGGCCTCTCATTCCAAACTCCATCTTTCTCTGTTTCACCTCACAGCCTCTCATCAGTTCATGAAGCCTATCTGGGTCTCAGTTTTTCCATCTGAGAAATGGAAGGGGGTAGTTCATCATTTGACTTGACAGTCCCATCCAACTCTAGGATCCCATGATTTAAGTCAATTTGATAAGCATTTAAGCAGCCCCTACTGTGAGCAAGGCCCAAGGAAGCAAAGATGGAACATGACAATCTCCCCCTTCCCAGAGCATGCATCAGAGGATCAGAGGAGGGAAAGGGGCATAACAACGAAACAAACCCATTGACTACAAGACAGAATGTAAGAGAGGCAATGGGGAGAGGCGGCTAAAGGGTCAGGGGAAATGCGAGTCAATTTACTACAAAAAGAGATCTTTGAGGTTTTCAGCTGTATGGAATTAGAGGAAAAGTGATGGACTTGGAGTCAAGAGACCTGAGTTCTAATATTGTCTGTCACACAGCAACAGATTCGGGGAAGACTGAGGAAGTAGAAAAACCAAGGGACCCAGAAGTCTGGCATTGGTTGGGCCTTGGAGAATGGAATAAACTTCACTAAAGAGGGCTGGAAAGGGGAAGGGAACAGCATTTCCAGATTTGTATAGTACACAGAAGGATGGAATTGAAATCAGGAAATATCTGGATTCAATCCTCTCTCTAACACTAACTGTCTGACCGTATCATCCAATATTCAATCTCTACCACTGGGAGGAAGAAAGTAACAGATAAACTGTTAAGCTTGGGAGTCAGGAAGACCTGAGTTCAAATTCAGCTTCTGGCACTTAATTATTTCACTTCTCTGAGACTCAGTCTCCTCATCTGCAAAATGAGGATATGAGCAGCACCTAACTTCCAGGATTGTTGCAAATCTCAAACAAGCCAGATAATGTAAAACCTTCTGTAAAGCAGCATAGAAAGGTCATTTATTGTTACTAAATTCAAAGCTTTCATTTCAATAATCAGGGCTGCCTGGAACTACATATGTGGGAAGAAGGAATCTTGCGTGGAAAAAGAGGATAATTATTTCTTCAGAAATCTAATTCCCATAATAAAGAGCCTTTCCTTAAATTTGGAAGATCCATGATCACATATATTCTTGAATTTTCTTATCTCACAGTCCGTATCGGACCTCAGCCTCGTGGTCTCTCCCTAGTCCCCTAAACAAACCTTCCCTCTCCTTAAAGAACCAACCCAAGTTCCATCTCTTTCATGAGTATCCCTTGAAACTCCAAACCATAGCCAGAATTTTAAAATCATGGGTTGAAAAGGACCCGTGATGGACTCCTTTCTCCAGCATTCCCAAGAAGTAACTGTTCCAACTCTACTGGAAGACAAGCCTCTTCACCATCCTGTTTACCCATCTCTGAATGCTTGGTCATCCCTTTCTGCTCACCAGGACTCAGTCTCCCAATATGATGGTGAGATGGAGATCCTTTCCAGCTCCAACATTCAGTGATTTAGTATCTGGTTCTTCATGGTATCATGGAGGATAAGAATGACAAAAGAAACTTTTCTTCTAATAGCAGATAGAACAAACTCCCCAAGAGGTCAAGACTCATCTACATAATGTCTAGCCTTCTGTCTTCCATCTCCGAGACTCCAGCCAGACTCCATACCCAGAGCTTCAGCCACCCTCATTTATAGACCAAAGAAGCTCTATCCAGATGCAAGAGTAAGGAAATGAAATTTCTAGAGACTTCCCTCCACCAAGTTCTGTGGGTTGTATGACTTCTTGGTCAAATCTTCATGGACTGGGCCCAAGAATGCTGCCATGGCCAAGATTCTCCAGGAAAAAAGAGATGAGTGTGTGTGTTGGGGATGGGGGGCAATCATTGGATCACAGACCCACAACTGGAAGGGACCTCAGAGGTCTCTTCATTTTACATTTTACAGATGTGGAAGTTGAGGCCCAGGCAAGCCCCAGAAAGTGATAGATCATGACAAAATGGAAAATGACTAATCCATCTCAACCAGCATTCGTTCTTACTGTTGGTGTTGTATTAATAATAATGGTAGCTAATATTCCTATAGTACTTTGATGTTTGTGAAGCACTTTATAGAAATTATTCCATCTGATCCTCACAATAGCCCTGTCAAGTAGATATGATAGTTATCCCCATCTTCCTGAGGAGAAAACTGAGGCTTATTAGGCACTTATTGGGGAAACTGCTCTGAGATTCTCTCCCACCCCATGGATGCTATGGAGTTCTCTAAACAGATCCGCTCTAGTTTTGGGGAACAGGGAAGAGTTATTCCTATAACTGAGCTGTGATCATGGAGGACCTCTGGATCCCAGGTAAGAAGCCTGGGCTTACCGACCCGTCATTCCTTCTTTTGGGAGACACATTTGTTGAAATGGGGGGAATGCGGAGTCCTGTCTGCTCAGAGTAGGGTTCCTGAAAAGGAGAAACATAAGAAAGCGAGGTGAGAATCAGATTGTAGATGACCTTTAATGCCAGTGGAGGGAATTTGTATTTTATTTTATGGATATCAGGAAGCCATTGTTTTTTCCTCTGCCCCCCTCTTCTCCCATCCTCCTAGGACTGTCCTTCCCAAGGCTTTGCTAGGGGTGTAGAGAACCCACCCCATCTCCACCTTCCCTCAAGTCTTCCTGCCTTGGAGCCGAGATGAGGATCTGGTGGAGAGAATGGGGAGCAGTTCTGGGCTGTCCCTCCCCTCTCCTCTCCTCCTCCCTGCGTGATTAATTCCCCCAAATCTGCAGTGAGAAGATGACTAATCAGACTGGCTCCCGTTAATTGGTGCACAGCAGTACTCTGACAAATGGGTTTGCCTGTGCAGTTCCAAGGCAGGGCTGTGTTAACATCTCACGCCCTGCTGAACCCGTACATTGGCTATCAGGGGGAATTAAAGGGGTTGAGAAGGAGAACAGAGCTCAGTGGTGGGGGGAAGGGGAGGAGAGAAGGGTCTCTCTGGAACCAGCCTACTACTCTTCAACATCCTCTTTACGGAACTGTCCAGCACTTGGTCATTGGGGATAGGATGGGCTGGGGACCGAGGGCCACTGAAGTTGACTGGGGTGAGAAGGCAATTATCTCATGATTCAGCACCAACTTAATCATGCAGACTACACTTAAGGCACTATGAAAGGTACTGGGGACACATGAAAGTGATAGATGCCCTGCCCTCCAGCTGTTCTTAATCTAATAGAAAGATAGGAAGCACAGAGAGAAATAAACAATGGAATGATGGAGCAAAGATTTCAGACTGAAAAGGAACTGGAAATATGAAACTGAGGGAGTTGGAGCTTGAAGGAATTGAAGACCAGAGAAAATAGAACATGAAATGTCAAGGGCTGGAAGGGGTCTTAGAACAGGGAATGTCAGAGCTGGGAGGTGCCTTAGAGCAGAGGATGTCAGAGCAAGGAGGGAAGACCTTAGAAAAAAGAATGTCAAAATCAAGAGGAAATTTGGAATTTAGAATGGCAGAGCTTAGAGGGACCTCAAAATATAGAACATGAGATGAAAGACCTTATTATTATACTATATATTATATTATCAGCAATAATAAGTAACATCATAGCACTTTTAAGGTTTAAAAAGTTCTTTATAAATATTATCTTAGTTGATCCTCACAACAGTCCTGTGAAACAGGTGCTATTATCGCCCCTATTTTACAGATGAAGAAACTGAGACTGACTGAGGTTAAATTATTTGCCCAGGGTTACAGAGTTAGTAAGTGTCTGAAAAAGAATTCAAAGTCAGGTCTTTCTAAAACTCTAAGTCCAGTACCCTATGCACTGCACCACCTAGCTTCCCAGAGGAGGGAACCAATATGCCCAAACTGTATTCTGCGTCCTCTTCCCAGGAGGCCTGCACTTTTTGTCTCTCGACCTCATCTAGAAGAAGATCCTAAATTCCAAAGCAACCTTGGGAGAATGTGGATGAGATATGGAGACTCAGATTTGTCTAACTTCATCCAGAGAAGTCAGTAGGAAAATTGATGCTCACTCTTAGTAGCTGAGTCAAAGAAGATAAGAAAGGTCTGGACCTTGCCCAGCACCATCACAGAATCCTAGACCTTGAGAGTTAGAAGGGATCTCATTGGCCATCTTGTACAACCCACACACCGAGGCATATCCACCGTAATACTGTCCTTCTCCTGGCTGTAGCCACTGAGACACTGTGACCTGTGAGAATGACCTAGCTCTGGTTCTTATAGAGACCCCTATCTGGGCAACATGGGGTAAAACTGGGGTGAAAATGCATCTAGCTACACCCCAGAGAAATAACATCCAGGGAGCTTTTTCCAAGATTTCTCCTAGATTAAATCAAGACTTCTAGCATCAAAGGTATGTAGAGTTTGGGCACTTCTTGAGGAAAGTATTACCATTCCTCCTTAGTGGCCACTGCATATAGGATGCATGAACTTTGATACACAGAACTATGTGAGATGGGAGCGGAACATGGTAAAGATTTGAACCCTAGGTCCTCTGACTTCAAAGCCAGAATTTTAAGGTTTGTAACCCCAAATGAGGTCATGAAGAATCAGACACAATTGAAATGACTCAACCACAGCAACAAAAATCACTTTACACTTATCATCTCATTGTCATCTCACTGAATCCTCTCAACTACCCGATGAAGGGTCATCAGAGACACAGCTATTATGACATCTTATTTTGCAGGGAAGGAAACTGAGACCCAGAGAAATTAAAATGATTTGTTCAGGGTCGTGCAGCTAGGAAGTGTTGGAGGTAGGACTTCCAACCCACGTCCTCCTGGCTCCCAAGACCACCCTTCTATTCTCTAACAATAGCACCTACTTCACAGGGTTATGGTGAAGACCAAATGAAGTGCCTAGTACACAGCCTGGCATATAATAGGGGCTTAATAACTGCTGGTTTTCCTTCACTTTTCTTCTAATATGCCCCCAAGCTGTGTTGTTTGATTCAGATGATTGTAAACTCATTGAGGGCAGCTTGGGTCTTCTCTAAACTTTATCTGTCCCCAGTACAAGCTGAGAGCTTCTCACAGTAAGAGTTTACCATAAATAATGACTTGTTACACTTTGAAAGACTTAAGAGCTTTAATTAACACAATGATCGTGTGTGTGCGTGTGCATATGTGTATATATACACACATTATATATAATATTTGAACATGTGGGAATTAGTTTTATCTGACTTCATATTGCTATGAGGGTTTGGTTTTTCTTTTTGATGGTGGGTGGAGGGAAAGAAAATAGATTTTTGTTCATTGAGAAAATAAATTTTCCTTTAAAATGTTTGTTGAATGAATGAATGAATCAGTGAGTGAATGAATGAAGATGGGACTGCATTGAGCAGGATTTCGATAAGGAGGAGAAGTCTGACTCCGTGTTCCAGAGACTCTGCCTCAGTGGGTCAGGGCTGATTCTCTGCCTTGTCCTCTCACCTGGCAGCGATGCTGGGACTGGTGGGGGTTTCTCTCCTTCCGCTCTCCAGGGACCTGGCTGGCTAAGAGCTTCATTGAGTCCATTTGATGGGCTCCCTGCCGCCGCAGGCTGAGTGCTTCCTGATCAACATGGTTCAGAGAATTGCCCACATCCCCATCCCTTTGGCAGCCAGTGCACCAGCAGCGCCCATAGAAGCAACTGTAATTAATGCAGGCCTCCTCCTCCTCCCCCCTGCCTCCCTTCTCAAATCCATTTATCCATCCAGGGCTCCCTAGGAGGCAAGCTCTTAGGCTGATTTCCTCCCTACATCTTCCCACTCTTTATTCTCCCCTCCTCCCCCACCATTCAGAGGTGACTGTGCAGTTCTTTTCAATGTAGAGATGGGGGGGGGGAGAGACAGAATGGTTGCTTCTGGGAGATACCCCCCTTCTTCCTGTTGGTCCCAAGCAGTAAGCATGGGAAGAGTTGCCTGATCCTAACCCATGTGGTTGGGTCAGGAGCTGTCCTGAGATTCTATGGTAGAAGACCCACTCACCCAACCAACCAACCAACCTGCCAAGGACGACTCAGGGAGACAGGTGCACTCACACAGCTCTATAAATACCGCACAAAGATGCAGGTATACACGCACAGTTCTACAAGGACAATCCAGAAAGTCACACACACACACTCCTCCAGAAAAATAATACAGTGACTCAGATACAATTCTACAGGAATAACCCACAGAGACAAGTATATACACACAATGCGAAAACACATATACACAGAATTCTGTGAAGACAACTTACAGTGACAGATGGGTATGTACAATTTTACAGCTATGAGAGAGACAAGGACACATATATACATACATGCACACACACACACACACCTCTCCAAGGACAACTCACAGACAGGTGACAGGTATACACTAAGCTCTTACAGGAGCAGACTCACACACGTAAGTTCTACAGCCGTAATACAGAGAGGGACACACACACACACACACACACACAATCTCACATGCAAACTCACTATTTATTTCACATACAACACCCTGAAGATTCCCTCCCTTTGAGCTCCAAAAGGGGCCTCAAGGAAAGCTTGCCTCCATTTCTAGTTGAAAGGTAAGATAAAAATGAGTGAAAATTAAGGCCAGAGGTAATAACTGTAATTAGTAGCCTCACTGGAGGGGCCCTAGCCAAAGGAGGAAGGAGAAGAGGATGGGAGAAAAGGAAAGGGCAGAAGGGGAGAAGGAATGGGAGACAAGGGAAAGGGAGGGAGGGGGAAAGGAAGAAAGAAAAAAAGAAGAGGATGGGAGGGAGAGAGAGAGAGGAAGAGGGTGGGAAAGAGGAAACCAGGCAGGCCCCTACCTCAATACCCTTTACCCAGGAACTCCCTCAGCTTCCTCAGCTCAGAAACTTCTCCTTTCCTGACCTGTGCTCCTAATTTTTCATCTGCCAGCACACTTCTGCCTCCTAAAAAGGCCAGAGAGGATGGATCCGGAGGAGCTCAGCAGGAGGGAGATGTTCAAGAGAGAGGGGGGTGGGAGGCAAGAAAAGGAAGGACAGGAACCTAAATCTAGTGCTGCAGGCACATCACTTGTTTGATAAAGAAACAAGTTCTGGATTTGGAGTGGTGGGGGCAGGGTGTGCAGGGATTGAATCCTGGTTCTACTACTCGATGCCCGTGTGACCCTGGGCAAGTCACTTAACTGTTCTGGGACTTGGTTTCCTCATCTACAGAATGAGGGTGGTTGGCCAAATCTAAGGTCCCTTTCCATTCTAAATCTGTGACCCTTCCCACTCCCTTTCACATATCTATATCCCCCCTCCAGCCTTCATGAAGACCCAACTTAGGGCTCCCTTCCTCTATGAAGCCCCTACTCCCCTCTCCCTCACTCCCCCCTGATCTATGGGACCAGTTGTCAAGACCCCTGAGAATCTATACTATCTCAGTGTGAAAAAAGCACCTTCTTTAGTTCTCAAAGGTCCTTGGGCCTGGCCCCTCCATTCCTCACGTTCTCCCTGAGTAGAAGAGAAAGAAGCTCCATGAGGACAAGAATTGTCTCACTTTTGCCTTGATATTAGGGAGTGCTGGGCACATTGCCTGGCACAAAAAAAGCCATTCTGACCTCAGTTTCTTCATCTATAAAATGGGAATAATAGCACCAACTTCCCAGGTCGTTATAAGGATCAAATGGAATAATATTTGTAAAGTGCTTTGCAAGCCTTAAAGCACTGTAAAAATGTTACTTACTACTACTACTGCTACTGCTACTACCACTACTGCCACCACCACCACACCTTCTCTTCCTCTTTTTCCTCTTTCTCCTCCTCCTCCCCCACCACTACAACAACCACTGTTACAGAATGTTTAATAAATATATGCTGACTGATTCCTGGAATGCTTTCCATTCTCTTCTCTGCTTTCTTTTTAAATTCAGCCCTGGGAATCATCTCCTACAAAAAGCCTTTCCCAGGCCCTTTCCATGCCAGTGACTCCCCCTCTTAAGATTAGCAGCAGCTAACCCTGTTTGGGTCTCATTTGCACATGGCTGTTTGTGTGTTGTCTCCTCCATGGAACTCTGTATTCCTTGAGAGCAGAGACTGTATTGCCCTTATTGTATTCTCAGACCTTAGCACACAAGCTGGCATATAGTAGGTGCTTAATAAATGCTGACTGACAACTATTTCCCTCTTCCTTCCATTTTCTAGATGGGAACCTGAAGCTTGTGGAGGGGAAGGTTGCAGAGCCACCAGGTAACTGAGGTGGCCTAGATACCAGGGGCTCTTTCTTCCACATAGGCAATAAGATCACAAAATCTAGAGCTTGGAGGGTCCTCAGGGTCATCCTCCCCGCCATCTTACAGAAGAGAAAATAGTAGTCTAAGGAAGCTGAGCTCAGCAAGAGGGTCCACTGAGCTAAGCAAGGAATGTCCACCTGCCCTCTGCCCTGGTCAGATCCCAGCGTGGAGCAGGATGTTCACTTCTGGGTGCCATGTTTTAGGAAGGCCATTGATTATTTAATTAAATAGTCCACTGAATCAGTCAACTGTGTTAAAAACTTACTCTGGCCAGGCAGTGTGCTGAGCACTGGACATACAAAGAAAGGCAGAAATTCATGCCTCACAAAGTCAGATACATACACTCGACCATGAAAAAACAGAGACAGACACTCAGATGGAGTGAGGAGATCTCTTCCTTAGAACTGACCCCAATCCCTCTTACTGTGGATGAGCTGCTGCAGTAGGGAGGGGACATCAGTTCCAAAGGCAGCTGAGGTCTGGAGGGTATGATTTGGGGAGCCAGAGGGTCAACTCAAGGGAAGTGATTCAGGGATAAATGCCACCCACCTACAGATGTCTGGGTAATATATATTTGCCCCCTCCCACAAAAAAAGAAAAAATACACACAGAAGGAATTCCCCCTCCTTCCCTTCCCTACCCCATTGAGGGTGAGGTGGGGAATCACCTCATCCCCCCACATGATGCTACATTAACAAAATGAGACAGATGTTCAAAACATCTGGATACCAGTGAGATCACTAGATTTGGACTCTGGAGTAAGAGTAATTTGGTAGAGATTTGGGGGGAGGGGAAGGATTGGGGCTGAGAGATCTGAATTCCTCCCCAGTGTAGCCAACAATCAGATCATTCCCCTCTTCCCCCCAAAACCTCTACCCCCCCCAGGCACTGAGAGAAGCCCCAGATTTGGCTGGGGATTCTCCCTCCCCGCACTCTCCCCTTCCCCCACCTTTCCCCCCATCCCAATTCCTCCCCAGGACCAGAATGTCTGGGACACTTTCCATGAGGCTAACTAGAGAACCGATCGGCTCCCCGGCCTGGAGGTGACTTCAAAGCTTGCCCTAATCCCGGGTGACATTTAAAGACAGACGATGTTTGTTTTTTTATGACCCGGATCAAAGCCGGGAGTTTTATAAATAACCCTCATAAAAGCAGAGGGGCTTGTAAAGTTAAACAATAAGTCACCCAAAGTGTGATGTCTTTAGGGAAGGGAAGGAAGTAGGGGCTCAGCTGGCCCCTCAGAGTCCTGGGGGAGGGGCGGTCTGGCTCCCATCAGTCACCGCTGGGAGGAGGCTTGATGGAGGACAGGCTTTTCCTGCGTCCAGCTATGGGAGAGGCCAGAATGGGGCTAAGGCAGGGTTGAGACTTGTCACCAGGTGGTCAATGTCAGGGCTGGGAGGGGGCTTAGAACTTGGAGTGTCAGGGCTGGGAGGGGGCTTAGAACAGGGGATGTCAGGGCTGAGAAGGGCCTTAGAACTTGGAGTGTCAGGGCTGGGAGGGGGCTTAGAACAGGGGATGTCAGGGCTGAGAGGGGCCTTAGAACTTGGAGTGCCAGGGCTGGGAGGGGGCTTAGAACAGGGGATGTCAGGGCTGGGAGGGGGCTTAGAATAGAGAATGTCAGGGCTGGGAGGGGGCTTAGAACAGGGATGTCAGGGCTGGAAGGGGCCTGGATCTGCCACTAACCAGTTCACTGAATGACCTTTGATGAATCTCCTTTCTTTGGCCTCAGTATCCCTATCTGTAAAATGAGGAGGTCAGATGAGATATCTAAGGTGTTTTCTAGTACTAACATTCTACATTTTAAGGTCCTCTGAGGCCCTCCCTGTCTTATGAAAGAATTCAGTTCAATTTAACCAACATTTATTGGACCAGAAAATCTCCCAATTCCCTTCTAACTCAGGTGCTCTATGATGCCACTCTTTTCTCTCCATTTGGGGCAGTTCTGATCTTCAGAGATACTGACAGGTGGCCCTGCCCTGAATAAGGGCCTTACCTTATCCCATCCCCCAGAGTCTCATTTCTACCCTGACCTCATTAAAGACTGTGACCTGGAAGGAAGGGTCCCTGGGGGCGGATGACTCCATCCCAAAAAAAGAAAATGATAATGGGGTTCAGTCACTTCGTTAAGGCCGGGCCTAATTGGCATCAGCCCTGGGGAAGCGTGCTACTTTCTCAGAGACAATCTGACCATCCTGAAAATGCAACCCAGGGCCCAACCTGGCCACGTGGGCTCTCTCCTCCCCAGGGCCTCAAGACACTCAATGCCTTTCTCTCCTTCCATCTTCTCTCTCATTTTGTCTTTCCCTGACTTCTTGGCTGTTTCAGTGTAGACAGAATCCATTTAAACAACATTTTAAAAGGGGCCTCTGTGCATCAAACACTGTGCTAAATTTGGAGGATATGAGGAAAAGTGAAAGCATTCCCTTTCTTTAAGGGGTGGAGGAGACAAGGAGCTCACCATTATATACAAACCAGATATAGATGGAAGGAGCTGCAGGCAGTGTCAGAGGGAAGGTCCTGGGGTGAAGGACCACCAGCAGGGGCTTCTTGAAGAAACCGAGATTTTAGCAAACCAGGAGATCACTGGGAGGAGGTAGAGCATTCAAGGCATGGGGTGGAGCTAGTGAATATGCCTGGGTCTGAGAGGCAGAAATGTCTCCACAGGGAGAAAAATCAGTGGAAGCCTGTGTGTCTGGATCTTCGAGTCCATGGAGGAAAGTTTTAAGATAAGTAAATACAAGATCTATTGATATAATAGGCAGGGGATGGGTTGGAGAGTAACATGAGAGAGATCCAGGAAAGCCACCATCTTGTCAGATGTAGTGGGAAGTCTCTATTCCAAGAGACAGGGAAGAGGAGAAACCCCCTTCTTGCCATAGGGAAAAATCCAGGACTTGCAAAGTCCTGGAGGTGGGAGATGGGCATGGAGTGAGCAAGGCATTAGTATGGTAAGGAGACATGCCATGGTGACCATAGGGGAGCATGCCCTGGAAGGAATCATATGGAATCAGCCTAGAGAGAGAGGCTGGACCCAAATGGGGAAGTGTTTCAAACGTCAAAAGAATTTATTTATTTGTCCTCATGGCAATAGGGAGCCACAGGAGAGGAGTGGTGTGGTC
Organism: Potorous gilbertii; assembly: GCA_028658325.1. Taxonomy (NCBI): domain Eukaryota; kingdom Metazoa; phylum Chordata; class Mammalia; order Diprotodontia; family Potoroidae; genus Potorous; species Potorous gilbertii. The sequence goes on from CM053773.1 coordinate 233,622,628, forward strand.
AGGGAGATGGGTTTCCATATTTCTCCCTGAGTAATCCTGGCTCTTCAACTACCAGCTGGTCTGACCAAGAAGCTTGACAGGAGTGGGAAGGGATGGGTGCCTCTGTTTCCAAACCTTGGGTAGGACATAGATACACTAACCTCTGCACATAGTGTGCTACTGCCTTCTTGTCTTGAATCTTCCTGTATCATGGAAATAGGGAAGGGATGATTGTCCCCATTTTTCAGATTAAGAAACTGAGGCTCAGAAGTCTCTGGCCTACACAGGATGATGCAGCGTGTATGGAGTAGTGTCAGAAATGCCAAGGTGAACAGGATGGAATCTGGCCAGGATGTCTAAAGTCTTAGTCCTGGCTGGGTTTGAAATTTGAATTCACAAGTACTAGATTGGGGGGGAAGCGCTGCAGCAAATGAGTGTGACCAGAGAGGACATTTTAAGGGGGTTCAGGTGGGGTCCTGCCCATGAGGGCTAGGAGATAATAGGGGGTATTACCCAAGGAAGGAACAGAATCTGTTAATGAGGACATCTTTCATGATTAAAGGAGATTTCCATGGTTAGGTAAAGATTATGTCGATGGTGATAGCTTTGAGGTCTGCAAAGCACTTACATCTTCACAACAACCCTGAAAAGTAGGATCTGGTATTATCCCCAATGTCAAGATGGAGCCACAGATGCAAGAGAAGGAGTGACTTGCCCAAGGGTCACATAACTAGGAAGGCGTTATTCAAACTTGTCTTCCTGACACTAAATCCAGCCCTCTATCCCACTGTGTTACCTACCTGCCTCTAACTCTATGGGAAGAATGCTTTCCTCACAATAACTCTGCAAGATAATGTGAATAACCCCATCCTACAGATGAACAAACCAAGGGTCAGAGACATTAAATGACTCCTCCATGGCCACAGAGCTAATAAAAATTATCCTCAGGGTTCCATCTACCCCAGAATCCTAGACAATATGCCTCATAGGATTCTATGATCCCAGAATTCTGTAGTCTAAGAATCCTAAGAATGTGGTCCCCATCCCCCACAGTTCAGTTTCTACCCTTCCCACACCCCCAGCCCCCAAACACACAGGCATTGAGGCTTGGTGAGCTCCAGACACAGCAGCTGGTCAGCACCATTCTGTTTTCTGGGGGGATCATTTATCATACCAAGGGGGGTGTCTCTGCCTGGGGGTCCCCAGGGACCACTCTTCCGTGGATCTAGCTGATTGAAATCCAGGGCGGGCACAGGCTCTGAACGGGGAAGCTATCCCCGGGTTGCTAAAATAAATAATAAAGAAGGCAGGAGACACAAATCTACCACTAATTACTAACTATCTCCTGATTAAATGGGGTACGTAAATAAATATTTAAACTCGGAAAATAAATCGTAGAGAGGTGTGCTGAGGTTAGCTGCTCCTCCTGTCCCAGAAGCCAATGGCTGACATTTTCATTTTTTTTTCCTCTCTCGATCTCTAGAGTCCTGCTTTTCCTAGAAAGCTGGGTAGAGCAAAGGGAGGAGCCCTGAACTGGCAGTCAGGAGACCTGGGTTCAAGTCCTGGTTCCATCACTAACCCATGACAAATGAGAATAGGATGTTGTCCCAGTTTTCAAAAAAAGAAACTGAACAGGACCTGCAAAATATAGCAAACTTGATTTCAATTCTTGGAAAAAAACTCTAGGACATGATTAAAGGGATGGTTGGCAAACAAGTAGAAAGTGAAGTGTTGATCACAGGGAGCCAATGTATCTTCTTCCAGAGCAGTTCATGCCAGACTAACCTCATTTCCTTGTTTGACAGGATTACTAAACTAGTTGGTGAAGCAAATGTTGTGGTTACAGTTCACCTAGATATTAGCAAAACTAAAATTCAATATCATGTTCTCTTCTTGGGGAGATGGAGTGATGAAGATAAGACAGTAATATGGGATGAATTCAGAAATGGTAATGGCTGGTTCAAAGAATGGTTCCATACCAAGATGGCAGGAGGTCTCCAATAACTATGCCAGGGTTCTTTGCTTGGCCTTGTGCTACACAATCTTCTTATTAACTTAAATAAAGGCATAGATTAACATATTCATAGAATTTGGAAGAGGACACAAAGCTGGGAGGGTGAGTTAAGACAGAGCCAGCATCCAAAAGGACCTAGAGCATAAGTCAGTCAGTCAAGAAACATTTACTGAGCACCTACTCTGTGCCAGCACCATGCTAAACACGGAGTTGTAACAAACAAGATTAAATTCAGTAGAGATAAATATAAAGACTCTCCTTTGGGTACTAAAAAGCCAAGCTCCCAATTATAAGCAAACTGATTAAATTCCCTGAAGTTAAATGTAAAGACTGTTTGTTACTTGGTTACCAAAAGCTAGCTTCCCAAGTACAAGATGAGAGGGGCATAATCAGACATCAATTGTTCTGAAAACGATCTAGGGGTCTTAGTGGATGTGCAAGCTCAGTATCAAGCAGTGTTATATGGTGACCAAAAAAAAAAATCTCAGGTGACCTTGGGTTGTGTCAAGAGAGGTATACCTTCCAAGAATGGGGAGTTGAGTGTACCCAGGGCACATTGTGCCTTGCCCTTTCTTTAGACTTTATTTAGGGTATTATCCTGAGTAGCATCATTCAAGGGGGACATTAATAAGCTCGTGTTTCCAAGAAGGTAAAGGATCTTAAGATTATATCATATGATTATTGGTTGAAAGAACAGAGGATGTTAAGTTGGGAGAAGGGAAAACTCAGAGGGCACATGACAGTTGAACCCATCATCCCCAACTTGGCAATCCCAGCTCTATCAGGAGCCACTCATCACCTAGCAGCCTTGACACTGTCTGCTACTCAAGGCTGTATTGCTTCTACTTGAGGAGAGGGTGCTCTTGGTGCAGAGGGGAAGTCTCCTGGAGAAACAGAAGTCCTCTTCTCCAGGACCTGGGTGGTGAGATCCATAGACAAGTGCTCAACCAACTAGAGGCTAATTCAGCTTTAATCCTGAGGATCTAAGGCCATTTGGGGGAGGAGGAGGTGGCAGGCTAGTGGGAAGCACATAAGGTAGAAGGAGTGTATGGTAATTAAATAAATAAAACCTGGATTATGTTTCTAAAAACTGGGAGATGAATCAGTCTCGCTATTTACTTCCTGTTTGACCTTGGGCAACCAAGATTTTCCCCTTTCCCAGCCTTTGTTTCTTCTTCTGTAAAATGATTACCTCTACATTCCATGATCTGATGAGTCTATTCCAGAGGAGGGTCTCAGAGACCTCAAAGTCCAGTACAAATGAATGAATGAATGAATTTTATTCAAGTATTAATTCATTTATTATATATTAATTCATTTAAAAAGCATTTATTAAGCACTCACTAGGTGCTAAAGACTGGACATCCAAACAGAAGAGGAAAATGATCCCTAATCTTAAAAAGCTCTCCTTCTAATGGGGGGTAAAGGGAGACCCCCATATGAGAGAATTCAGCTGCATATTGGATAGAAAGGTATCCTATGACTTGGGAGGGTGCAGCCACAAAGCAGATGGCAATGCATCTCCTTTAGTATCATTTTCACTGATAGAATCCTATCTGTTTCTGATGGTGATCCACTTGATAGTGCCAAGGACTTGGGTGAGCAGTGAGAACTCCATTTCCCAGTCCTCTGTAGCTGTGGCTGCTAAAATATTTGCAGAGACAACCATCAGGTCACATCTCCAAAAGAGGTGCCCTGTGGGATGTGGATGACAACTTCAGGGGTTGGGCTGACTTACATGATATTGAGCAAGTCCCTTAACTTCCTTGGGCCTCAGTTTCCTCAAGTGTAAAAGGACATGATCTCTAAGAAACCTCTAATGTTAGGTCTTTGATGTTGCTGTGATCCTCCCAGCTCCAAATCTGTGATTCTAGGCTGTATCTAGACAGCTCATTTACAGTCCTGCCTGAAGGCAGGGGGATGTCCCTTATGACCCCTGACTGCTTTCTTTCCTAAGATTCCCTTTGTGGTTATTGTGACAGCAGAGCCCAGCATGCTGGGGCCTCAGGGAGGAAAGGGATGGAGGAAGGGCTATGGCATTCTCTAAATGCAGGGTTCTGAACCATCTCCAACTAGAGTTGAGTGGAGGTCATGATCGAGGTGGTGGGGATGACTTGACGAGCTTGTCACATGCTGCTTCCTGTCTCTCTCTCAGGGTGCATTGCTGATTCAGCTGGGATGGTTTGCCTATCCTGTCGCCATCTCACATGTACATGCCTTTGCCTCTTGTCTAGATCATTCATCACCTTACATCCCGTCCATCTAGTCCATCCCCCTGCCTCCAGTCCCTCTCATTCATTCTCTCACCCCTGGGCGGTAGAAGCCCAGACATAAGAGGTCTAATGTTTTTAGATAGTAATTTTGACTTATTAGCTCATGCTTCCATAAGGAAAAAACTCCTAGAGCTCTATATAAGGGGAGCAGGGATTGGAAGGAGAGGGAGATGCTAGTGAAAGAACCCCTACTTAAACAGCTCTGCCTATTGTGACCAGGGTTTGAAACCCAAATCAATGTCTAGGGTCCCTATTGGAAGATACTAGACTGGTTGCCCATGTACTCAGAAGGGAGACATATTCTGGGGCAGCCTGGGCTGATGACCCCATCCCTCCAGTGGGCCTCCTCCAGTTGGTGTCTGAGTGGCAGCTGGGCTTGGGGCTGGATAGGAAAGCAGGCAGGAAGCTGTGATCCAGCCTATCGATGGCAGGGGCCAATCAATGCTATCTCTCTGGGCCATGCTTGGGCAACCATTGATTTCTGCTGCTGTTTGTTAACTCTCTGTTTATGTAATGCCTGAACTTTGCACAACTGAACCATTTAATGTGCAGGAGGGGGCCCTGTTGCCATGAAAACAGCTCTACAAATGACAAGCCTGAGTGTGGCTGAATGTATTCTAACCTTGATAAGTCAATAACTTTTCCTATAAAGGGAGACCTGGGGCAGCCAATCTGGGGAAGGGGGGGTGGTGGGATGCCAGTGGCGGGTGGTGAATTGTCTGTCTTTCCACTCACCTTAATCCCTGCAAAGGTCCCTGAAGCCCCAGCATGCTGGGCCCTGCTGTCAAAATAACCACAAAGAGAATCTCAGGAAAGAAAGCAGTCAAGGGTCATAGGGGACATCCCCCTGCCTACAGGCAGGACTATAAATGAGCTGTCTAGATAGATTTAGAGCTGGGAAGACTACAGGAGCATCAGAGACCTAAAGTTAGAAAGGATCTTAGAGATCACCTAATTTTACACTTGAGGAAAGTGAGGCCCAGGGAAGTTAAGGGATTTGCACAATATTGTGCAAGTAAATAATTGTAGAGATGGAATTTGAGCCCTGAGTTTGTAAGTCCCAGAGGTCACCCAGACAGAGGCAGGATTCAAACCCAGATCCTGCAGCTCCTGAGGGAAAGTTTGTTTCACTATAATGTACTTGTCTGTGTGCACTGAGCTTAGGGGATGATAAAGGAGATGGTGATTTTTCCATATTTTTCAAAACTTGGGTCTCAATTTCCCTTAGCTACAAATTGAAGATGTTGATCTCTATGGTCCCTTCTGTCCTAGCGAGTCTATAATTCTAGGGTGTGTGTGTGTGTGTGTGTGTGTGTGTGTGTGTGTGTGTGTGTGAGTGTGTGTGTGTGAGTATGTGCGCATGTAGTGAAGCTAGGATCAATTTTCTCTTTCTCACTTCTTCCCATTTCCCTTAGTGCCCTCCCTCTACCCACAGCTCACCAGCTGTACTTGGTGCCTCCCCTTCCCCCACTCTGAGCCCCTCCCCCTCAGCCCTCTTCTTTTCCTTCCCCCATCAAAGGCCCCAGGAGCATTTCAAGGTAGCACAGGTGGGGGGCTTCCCTTGGTGAATAATGATGTTATGGTGTGTGTGTGTGTGTGTGTGTATGTGTGTGTGTGTGTGTGTGTGTGCTTCCAGAGGAGTATAAAGAGCTCTTTCTTTCCTGCTTATTAATAGCCCTGATTAAATTATCTCAGAAAAAAATCTAAGTGCTGCTCACCAATGGGAAATGTCTTCTCATCTCTGGCCTAGATTGTGGCAAGGAGGGCAGGGGAAAAATAAGTCTCCTGGCCTTCAACGAGGGCAAGGATGTAAGGGGAAGGGCAGAGAGGACATGGAGATTAAGTGGCCAGGAGCCAGCTCAAGTTCTGAGACCTCCTAGGGCCACTCCTGGAAAGGCCTGGTGCCTGGTCTCAAAATTCCTAATGAGTTGGGCATGGGAGGGGAGGAAGGGCAGGTCTTAGCTCTCATTCCACCTACCTCTCAGCCCCATGATTGCCCTCTGGGCTCTCCATAAGGTCCGGATATGAGCCTGAGCTCATTCCACTGCTCAAGTCATGCCCTCAGATCAACACCTTCTACCCACCCTCCCTAATCCTCAGCCCTCCAAGACATTTCTTCTCTCCTCTCACTACATCAGGAATATTAAAATCGTAACTCTAGACCAGGAAGTGACCTCAAAGGCCAGTCAGTCTAATCCCCTTGGTTTTGTTGGTAGAGAAAATGAGGCCCAAGGAAGTGAAATGGCATGGTCAAGGACACTCAAGACTTCCAGCCCCAGATAGTGCTGGAACAGAAATCTCTCATCTTTTAATGATTCTTGGAGTGTGGCTTTAAAGGTGGGAAGGACTTCACAGGCACTGAGCCCAACCTCATTTTACAAAAGAGGAAGCTGAGACCCAGAGAGATTGACTTGCCCAAGGTCACTAAGGCAGAGAGCAACAGAGCTGGGATTGAACCCAGGTCCTCTGACTCCCCATGTTCTTTCCAAAATGCCACAGTGACACGTGGATCCCCTTGCCCTCCATCCTGAGCAAAAAGGACAGCTCCTTCTCTCCTAGTCTGGAAGTTACCCCCGACCAACCGTAGCAAATCCATCTTGACATGTCTCCCTCCTAATGCTGAGTTATAGACTGGGGAGACAGAGCAGCCAGCTAGTTTAGACCCTGGGGCAGGCACAGGAGATGAGGGGGAGAGGGGACACTGGGGAGAGAGAGAGAAAAGGAAGACATTGGCAGGAAACCAGAGGAGCCCTTGGTCTCGGGATCAGTGAGTGACCTGCTTCCTCTCTCTTGCAGTGACCTCAAGGATCTGGTGTGTGTGTGTGTGTATGTGTGTGCGCGAGCATGTGTGCATCTCTGGGTGGATTTGCATATGGGTGTGTCTCTGTGTGGATTCAACCTAGTTCAACAAAGGTTTAGCTATCATCACCCACTGGGTGCAGATTCCTATGCTCTGCCATGGAGATACAAGGATGAAAAGCAGACCAGTTCCAACCCTGGAGAAGGAAGAGCCAGATGCCCAAGTGTATCCCTGTTCCCTGTGGGGCAGAGTCTCTCTCTAGGCAAGTGGCCCCCAACAGTGTGCATTAGAGGGTTCTCTCTTATACCCAACATAGGAATTGATTAAACGGTCCTCAATGATTGTTGATATTCAACTTGGGAAGGGGAAGGTTAAAGTAGCATTATAACTGTGCTGATTATTTTTTCCTCCATATCCATTGGAATTCCAGAAAGAATTCCTCCTCCCAGTTCAGATAATCTCTCCCTGCCAGGTCAGAGAGACATTTCTCTGTGCTAAGATCCTTTCCAGGTCTGAATTTCTTTGCCCAGAGGTCCTTCCCAGCTTTTATTTCTCTACCCTAAGGCCCTGCCAACTCTGACATTCTCTCTATTTTAAGATCCTTCTAGCTCTGACCATTCTCTAGTTCTAACACCCCTCCCAGTTCTGACATTCTGGATTCTATGGTCTTTAGCTCTGACATTCTCTGTTGTAAGGCTCCCCACCACCACCACCAGCTGCAACATTCTGCCTTCTAAGGTCCCTCACAGATCAAATATTCTGGCTTTGCTTTAAGTAGGACCTAAAACACTGACCTGCTCAGCCCAGCTGTGGGTTTCCCAGGTTCCTTTGGGAAAGCTGACCAGTGACCTCTCTAGCCACCATCTCTCTCTTTCCAGATTGCCTTCATTTCCCTTCTGCCAGGGCCATCTGGGTAGCTAGAGTGCCTGCCCTCCCTCCCCGCCCCTGCCTGGGCTCAGGTCACATGCTCACCTGCTGCTCACTCCCCACCTGTCAGAATCCCCCACGTTCCACATCACACTCATCTCCACAGCAACCACTTGTGATGTCACATGCAGAGGCTGGAGGGGAGGGGAGGAGGCAGCTGGAGTGGCTGAGCTCCTGAGGCAGAGACAGATCCTGTTTCCAGGTAAATATCCCCCAAGGGGCTGGATGGGGGGAAATAGAGCAAGGAAAGAAAGAGAGGGAAACTAAAAGGTTCTAGGGAATCTCAGCTCAGCACTTTTCCCGAGAGGGGAGATTCAACCATCTCAGCACTGACCTGAAACAAGGGCAGTTTCTGCCCTAAATAAATGCAGATGTGTCTTATATGGAGGCTTAGCACCAGGTAGATAGTTTTTTTTCAGCCACAGCACCCCCTCTCCCCACAAGACCATCTCCCAAAGTCATTGAGTGATCATGGAGGAAAAACACCACACTGCCAAAACAGATCACACATAGATCCTGGAAGCAGTGAGCCTTGTGAATTACAATGGGAAGGGTGCTGCAGCAGAAAATCTGGGTTCAAATCCTGGTTCTGCCCGGGTAATGGAGCAAGGCATTTAATCTCTCTAGTCCTCAGTTTCCCTCTCTGTAAAATAGGGAGAGTAGATCACATGGTCTCTAGGGTCTTCTAGCTCTGTCTATTGACTCAAAAAGATAGTCCCCTATGATCTTAGGATCCTGGACCAATGTTCTTTACAACAGACCTTACTTTCAACTGTCCTAAGAGTAGGGCATTTTCTTTCTTTTATTTTTTTCCCTAAATAGGCAATATAACTGAACCTCTTGCCTTAATAGGAGATAAATGTAAACTCCTTGAGAATAAAGATGAAAACATTTATTTTTACCACCCCCCAGTACCTAGCACAGTGCCTGGCAGATAGTACATGCCAGGTGTACAGAGAACCAGAGTCTGAGTCAGAAAGACAGGAGTTCAAGTTCCACTTTTGACGTCTACTGGTTGTGAGATCCACCTTGGACAAGTCACAATTTTTCAGGGCTTTAGGCACCATGCTAAGGCACACACAATTGCTGTTCTGCATTGACTGAGGAAGGGAAAGGATTTCCTCACAAGGAGTTCCCTACATGTGTGAAACTCCAGGTCTATAACAAAAAAATTTCAACATGATTGTTGCCCAATCTAATGACCTTATCTCAGTTCTTATCCATGAATTCTCTGCAGCCTCCAACATGATGGATTATCTCCTTCTGCTGAACACTCCCTCCTTTCTGGGTTTTGGTGACACTGTTCTCTCCTGGTTCTCCTCCTACCTGCCTGACCACTCCTTCTCAGCCTCCTTTGATGGATCTTCATCCAGATCAAGATCATTAATTATAGAGTCCCAGGACTGTGCTGTTAAATATTTAACTACCAACTCCCAATATATATATATGTGTGTGTGTGTGTGTGTGTGTGTGTGTGTGTACACCCACTTAAAAAATTTCTCCATCCTTTCTTAAGTCTAAACAATCAACAAAACAACAAATTCAGCCCTGATTTATAGAATCTGCCAACTTCCAAGATAAAAGTGCTCACACCGAAAATAGAACAATCACCTCTGAGGAGCACTCACTACAACACATTCCTGAGTATCCTGGGCTCTCTTCTTTCTTATTTCCTTCTAAACTTTCTCTGTGGGTGAATTCAAGTCAGTAAACATTTATTAATAACCTACTGTATTCAAGGCACTGTACTAAGTGCTGGAAATTTGTTTTTAAAGGCATAAATAAGGTCTCTGCCTTCAAGGAGTTATAATCTATCAAGGCAGCCAACACGTACAAGCAAGATCTGTACAGAAGACATTAGAGATAATTAACAGAGGGAAGCCACCAAAGTTAAAGGGGATTGGGAAAGGCTTCTTGCAGAAGGTGAGATTTTAGCTGACACTTGAAGCAATCCAGGGAAGTCAGTTCCCCTGGGTCCAATTATCATCTGTATGCTACTGATTCTTAGATCTACCTATCCAGCCCTAACCTCTCTTCTGACCTCCAATCTTGGATCTTCAACTGCCTATTGGACTAACGATGTCCAATATCTGACTGATGATGTCCCATAGGCATCTCAAGCTCAACATCTTCAAAACTGAACTTATTATCTCCCCCCCCCACCTCCACCAATCCGTTTTTCTTCCAAATTTCCCTATTACTGTTGAGGGCACGACCATCCTCCAGGTCACCCAGAGGCCTACAGTCTCTATCTCATTCTCAATTCACCTCTTGCACTCACCCTCTATGTCTAATATGCTGCCAAGGTTTGTTTCTGCCTCCTCTTTCATAACATCTCTTGTGTACACACTCCTTCTCCCCACTCATATATTCATCACCCTACTTCAGGTCCTTATCACCTTCTGCCTGTACTATTGCAATAATGTTCTAATAGGTATCTCACTCTCTTCTTCTGCTTACCTTCCAAAGTGAGTTCCCTAAAGATTTGATTTCATTACCACCATACTCATTAAACTTCAGAAGCTCCCTATTGCCTCCAAGATCAAAAATGAAAGCCTTTATTTGACATTTAAAGTCCTTCACAACCATATCTTCCCACCTTTCTGGTATTCATGCTTCCTGCACTTCTTCATATGCTCTCCAATCCAGTTACATTAGACCATTTGCTGTTTTTCCCATATTATACTACATCCCCCAGTTCTATGCCTTTTCACTGGCTGTCCCCCATCCCTGGAATGCTCTTCCTTCTCACTGTGCCTTCTCACTTCCCTGCCTGCCTTCCTTCCAAACTCAACCCAAATCCCACCTTCTTCTGCAGGACACCTTTCCCTGACCACCTCGCCCCCCTCCCCAGTGCTTTCTCTCTGGTATCACCTAACATTTATACTGTATACATCTTGAATATTCATTTTTTGCATGTAGCCTCCACTAGAATGTGAGTAGCTTGAGGACAGCAAGCATTTTCTTGTCTTTGTCTCCTTAATGCTTGTGCCTAATATGAGACTGTCTGACATGGAGCCTCCAAAAAGTTTCATGATTTGCTCAAAAATGTGTTAAAGTGTGTTTTTAAAGTGTGTTTAAGGTGGGTTTGCATATGTGTCTATATATATATAAATATATATATATAGACACATACACACACACACATATATAAAATGTGTGTGTGTATTTGGAGAACTGATAGTAACGGTAAGCATTAGGGCCAGAACACCTCCAGAACCCTGTCTCCAGAACGCTCTCTCTGTCACTGCACACTAACCCTTGCTCTACCTACCTTGTTAAGTCAATTAAATGAAATAGCAGACATGCAAATACTTTCAAAGCAGTTCTATAAGTACAAAGTACCATTTTTATTCAGACTTGATGCAGGAGAAAGGGTACTGGTCTGGGATTCTGGAAACCTGGACTCCCCAAGCTTTGTTCTTCAGTTGGCCAGTTCTGTGGCAAGTCACTTCTGCCTAAGCCTCAGTTTCCCATCTATAAATGAAAGGTTTGGACTAGCTGGTGTCAAAAACCTCTTCCAGCTCTAAATCCTCTAATCTCTAAACCCAGTGCACTGCCCAAATTTCAGTTTCAGGGTTAGGACAAGGCATCTATGTACCCCAAGGAATCAAGATTTGAAATTTCCAGCACTCCTCATATACCATCCATCAAAGACTTTGAGTCTCTGAGTTGTATGTAGGTTGACATCCCAAAATAAATTCCTTCAGGTCATGGAGAGTAGAATTTTCTGGCACTTAAAATGTGCATTTCTAAGAAGTTGCATTAAACACAAACACCTTGACTGTCCCTAAGTGTGACTGTTTGCCTTACCTACTCAAGTCCCAATTCTGTCCTTAGTCTTTCATTCTTTACCTCCTCCCTCATCTTGCTACTTTCTCCTTCTGTTTTCCCCAATCCTCCCAACAGTCATCTCTCCCCTACCCAGGGATGTGCTGGAACGAGCTCCAATAGGAACTGATTGTGAAATCTTCATTGTGAGCATTTACCCCCTTGAAAAGCTGCAATATTGTTTTGTTGATTGTCTAGTCTTAAGAAAGTGGAGAAAAGGTTATTCATGCCAATAAAAACATGCAGTTCCATTTTGGGGGGGAATAGTTAATTGTTAAACATTTACCATTAGACTTCTGTCCCTAGTCCTATCGATAGACAATGAGTATAAATTTCAGCTTTCAATAAATAATATCTCTCATTCAAAAGCACTTTAAGATTTGCCGAGCATGTTACGTATATTTTCTCATTTGATTCTCCTATCAACCCTGTGAGGTATATCTTGCAAGGAAAGACCTGAAAATGAAGACAAAATCACGGCCTCCAGTAGCAAAGAATGAGACTTTCACCAGAATTGAGAGTCAGTGTCAAGAAACTGAATAAATCATTTTTATCCCAGCTTCACTCTTGATTTGCTGTGTGACCCATAGCATCATCTAACATCTCTGGGCCTCTGTCTCTTATCTGTAAAGTGGAAAGAATCTTCTTTGCTCCTAATCTATGTTCTGGTTTGGAGTCTATGGGCCCCTGAGCTCAATTACTTAAGGTGTAAGTGCTAGAGGACTTATCTGGACTCCTAAAATGATCAGATAGCTTAGCTTTGTCTTGAGACCATGGACAGCACCTGAACTATCCACTATATCACAGAGGTATGTATCACACTAGTTACTAGAGGGTGAGAATGGAAAGGGAGCTGGGTGAAAAATGTAGATAACTACAAGCCAACCAAACCCATAGAGTCAGAGTAGGCTTAGTCAGAAGACTTTATTAGCCAGTTATTGAGCCAGTCACTTTCCTTTTCTAAGCTTAGTTTACTTGTCTTTCATGTCGGGTTCATACTACTTATACTATCCTCTTTCATTGAGTGTTACAAGGATAAACTGATGAGATCATGTCTACAAAGCAATTTATGACCCTAAAACCCTGTAGAAATAGCAACCATCATTGCAGCTCAGGCCAGGGAAGTCCCAAGGTGCTTGGCAATTTGCATATTTTACATACATGAGTTGGTTTGAGCTTCCCCCATGAGGTAACACTAGTATTGTTATCACCATTTTACAGATGAGGAAACTGAGGAACTCTAAAAGTTGACTTGCCTATGGTTAGTGAGCATATATTACAGTAAGATTTGAGGTATAAAGGAGAATTAAGTAGCAGAGGGAGGATTTGAACCCAGATCTTCCTGTCTCCAAATCCAGTGCTTTTATCTATTGTCACAAAGATTCTATTTTATATATATATATGTACACACACACACACACACACACACACACACACACATATATTAGCTAAGAATTTGCTAGTACTTATTTACTACCTGTGTGACCTTGGGCAGTTCGTCTAATCACTCTGAGTCCAGAAGTCTCTTCATTTGTCAAACAAGGAAGTCAGTGAGCTAAGTGGGTCTCTTCTCACAAATGATCTATAATCCTATATCTAAATCAAAGACCAGTTCTTATCTACTTAGATGAATTTTCATGTTTGGAATCCCCCAAGATAATGAAATTAGTGCCTTCTATTATTTTGTTTTTATATCCCTGATTCTGACAAAGCCTAAGGTAGTTTTCCTGAAGTACATTTCCTTGATCTGCACTGTGTATTTGTGGTGTGACTCCTGATTGGTTGAGAGAATGCTGAGCTGCAGAATAGCTCAAAGTAGAGAATAGGGAGGGGACTTGACTTCAGTTTGTGGAATAAATACTTTAAGACCTTAGGTGAGATAGGTCAAGAGGGAGAGGAGGTATAGACCTTTGAATGATGTAATGGAGCCCAGGATGGGTAGGAGAAGACAGTCTCAGTTCTCTCCCCTTGACCTCCAGTGCCTGCAGTTCTCAAGAATGCTAAGCAGACTGAGCCTTGAGGAAATCATTCTCTTGGTTTGAGCTGAGATCTTATCTTGCTCCCAGATGAAGAGTTCATGTACACTGTATATTCTCTGGCATATTTGAATCTGTAGAGGTTCTCTGATTTCAGTTTGCTGCCTTCTCTGATAAAGAAATTTACTACCTATGTGGTATGACCTTTTGTGTGACTAATAGGTAGGAATGGGCTAAGCTGGGCAAAAAGCTAAGGGATACCATTTCCCTTTAGAGCAATGGGAAAACAGCTTTCATTCTGACCAGACTCATATTCCTAGAGATATCTGAGAGTGATAGACATAATTTTAAGTCAATACCCTTTTTGGAAATAGGACAAATGGCATACTCCAGTTCTGGATCCTGCCAGTCCATCTTCCAGCTAATCTGTTTGCAGTGGCAGCATGGACCACCCTCCTATCTACAAAGGTGAGCCAGATCTCAGATCAAATATACATGGGTATATATATATATACACACACACAAGTGTATATATACACACAATATATGTATATGTATATAAACACACAACTCATGGGTGGCAGGGGTATATATGTGTATGTGTGCCCATACCACCCATGAACTGTGTTTATTAAACACAATCTACATGTTTATCTTACATTATTACTTGAGGGGTCTGAAGGAAAAATCCCAGTATATAAGTAAGCTTTACTGTTGGAGGGTGGTAAGAGGATGCTCCTCATATAAGGAGAATAGGACAGGATTACATCAGAGAGGTGAAAGGGATGAGATCATATGTGTGAAGAGTTCTCAGCTGCAGAACTTCAAGGTGATATCTGGACCTTGGAGAGGACTGAGTCAATTTCCCAGCTTCTCCTTGTCCATCTCTCCAAGCCTCAGGGGCAAGAATAGGGCCTTTGCGCTCGCAGCTTTTCCTCCATGCACTTCGTCCCAGTTAACAATGGCAATAGATCTACTCACATTTACTTAGAAAACGCTTTAAGGTGTGCGATGCTCTGAGATTCCCCGACAACCTCCCTGTTCAGTCTATTTTACAAAATAAAAGACAATTTGAGGCAAGGCATAGCAGCGGGACCAGAACACAGGAAAGGGTGGCATCCAGGCTGCTATTGCAGAACTCATAATACCGGAGAACCCACTGAGCTGCAGGATCTCGGGTATCCTCTGAGGGTTGTTAAAAAAAAAAAATGCCCCAAAGACAGGAAATACAAGTACCAGGACGCCTCACTCCGTCGTCCTGGTCATTCTCGACCTGGCGTGGCCGCAGTGCACCTTGGGAGTGGTAGTCCTCGTGGCGTCGGCTTGCTTGAGGTGTGGAGGTCGGGGCTGGAGAGCCGCCCTACTGGTCTTTGAATTTTGCCGCGAAAAGTACGCGTGGCGGCCCCTGGCCCCGCCCCTCCCGGGACGCGGCGGCGCGTCACCCTGGTAACCGCCTCTCGGCCGCAGCCGATTGGCTGTCCCCGAGGGGGAGGGTGGGGGGCGAGCCTCGGCGACCGCGGCTGGGGCTGGCGCTTGTCAGTCGGGCGGGAGCGGAGCTGCGGAGCGGAGGCCGGCCGGCTGCTAGCGCCGCGGTAGCTGGGTCGGGGACTGGGGGAAGGGTGGGCGGGCCGGCCGGTCGGCTGGCTAGCTCTCTAGCTGCTTCTTCAGCGGAGCCGGGCCGGACTGGGCCGAGAAGACCCAGTCCTCGACCGCCCGCGAGGGTCGTGGAGTCCGCGGTGCGAGGCTGCGGAGCCCGCCGGGAGCCCCGCGCGCCGCCCGGGGCCATGGGCTCGTGAGAGCCCGGCGCACGCCGCTGCTGCTGCCGCTGCGAGGAGCGAAGGAGCCGCAGGAGGAGAGGAAGCCGGGGAGCTACGCTCGCGGGGACCCCCAACCCCGCAGGCAGCCTCGGAGCCGCCGCTCGCCTGCTCCTCCCTCGGTCCCTCCCCTCCCCCACCCGCATCCTCCGGGGCCCAGGGGGAGAGAGAGGAGGGGCGCCGGCTGAACCGGAGCTGCCGCCGCGGCCATCGTCCGCGCGCCCCCCGCGTGCCTGCCGGAGCCGCCTCGGACCGGAGCGGGCCCTGCTGCGAAGGCCGCCGCGCGGCCCGGGACCAAGCAACAAAGAGTCGGGAGCCGGGGCCGCGCCGATGAGCCGGCCCGGCCGCGCCGCGTCGGAGACGGGAGCCCCCGGCGGCCGCCCGGAGGCGCGGAGCTAACTAAGTCCGCCCCGCCGGCTGGACTGGGCCCGGGGCCAGGCAGCGGGCGAGGAGGAAGGGGGCAGAGCGGCGGCCCTGTGCCGGCCGGCCGGGCCGGGATGCAGCCGGGAGCCCGCGGCCGGCCGGCCCGCAGCAGCAGCAGCAGCAGCACCAGGAGGGGCACCCCGGCCCCCGCCCCAGGCCAGCGCACCCCGCGCTAAGCCGGAGCTCCGCGGCCGGCCGGCCCCACGCGAGCGTGTGCTCAGTGCCCCGCAGCCGGCCGCTTCCGACGTGGCGGCCGCTGCCCCGAAGCCCCCGCCCGGATCGTCCGCGGCTCATGGCTCAGCCCCGGACAGCAGCTGGTCCCCGCTGAGCCCCGCTCCATCCAGCGACGACGGCTCTGACAGACACGGTAAATCCGGGGAGATGGAGGGAGGGAGGGGCTGGTGCGGGGTCCGACAGGAACCAGTCAGGTGAGGCGCCCCCTCTTTCTTAGCCCCCAGAGGGCAAAAGATCGAGCCTGCTCTCTGGGTGCTGACAGCCTGGGGCATGAGAGCCTCGGGGTGAGCGGAATCACTTACCTCCCCTCCTCCTGCCTTCAGAGTCTGGGGAACTTCCCGGGACAGGGCAGAGACCTTTCCCCTAACCTGGTCTTACCGCGTCATGGAGGGGAACCCCAGTTGCAGCTGGATGGAAGGGTTGTGACCCTGTTGGCCAGCCTGCTCCACACCTCCCCCGGCGTTGGGCGACCCCTCCATTCCCCGAGTCCCAAGGGGAGGGAAAGGAGAGATCCTTACACTCACACCCGGACCTGGGGCCCGACGCAGCATTTTTGGAAATGAATGGCAAGGGCTGTTACAGCCGAGAGAACTAGGGGGGGATTCTGTGTGTGTGAGAGAGGTGCTGAGGCTGCATTTCCCAGCGCGCGCACACACACACACACACACACACACACACACACACACACACACAGACACACATACATACACATACACACACCCAACTCTAGCCATCAAACAAAGGTCCCCGGCCCAGGGGAATCCTAGAACCTTGAAAAATAGAACATCACCTCATCCAAAGTATGTGTGTCGGGGTCGGGGTGCAAGCCAGGGAGCTCAGTGTGATACAGCCCCCTTCCCTCCCCCCTCCCTCCATGCTGATGTTAAGCAGGGGCTCCGACTCTTGTGAAACCAGAATGGGGCGTGGGGAAAAAGGGAATGCAGGTGGGAGGCGTCACAGGTGCAGCGCTGGGGTAGGTGGTTGACATCTGGTGGGGGAAGAAGGGGGGAGGAGCCCCAAAGGGGGGAGGGGAGAGAGGTGACTGTATGCACCACCCCCAACGTCTCAAGCTCAAGCGCTTCTATCATCTGGATTCTACACCCCACCCCACCCCCCCTGCCCCGTTTTGTTTTTTTTAATTAAAGTTGGTCCTCCTGACCGGGCTAGACTTGTCTAATTGTATTCAGGTTCCTAAGGTTTCCGCTACGGTGTGACGTCACAGGCAAAGGTTGTGACGTCACAGAGTGTTGCCTGGGCGACGCAGCTTGACAAATCCGACCTCGAGGGGGCAGGGAGACAGGCTAGAAAGCTGAGCTCTGGCTGGACACGGGCTGGGAGCGGGGCGGGGGGAGAGAAAGAGAAGGAACATCCCCTGACCTTCCGGCGGCTTCTACCCGTGCCTGGGAGGAGAACTGAGCTGACCTAAATCTGCCGAGAGCTTTGGCAGGAAAAGGGGCAGGCGCCCCAGTCTCTTAGCTGATCTAGGCTCAGCCCCCACCCCGGCAAGCTAAGCTTAGGGCTTTGCCGTGGGGGGCGGGCAAAGGGGATCAGCCTTGGATTGCCTTACAGGGCAGTTAGTGCTATAGTCTTGTGCCAGACTGGACTTCACCCCAATAGCAAATTTCTGAATAGTGTCAGGCTGGGATCTCTGCCTTGTTCTGGACGTGACTTATTTTTTGTAATAATAGGGGTAGGGGAGAGGGGCTTAATCTTAGAATAGTAGATCTAGAAGTGTCCTTAAAAGGTCATCTCTTGCCAGACTAGACTCCCCTGCCAGGCCCAAGAGTGGAGAAATGACTGGTCCAAGGTCATACAGAATTGGTGGCAGAAGAGAGCCCGGGTCTGGTTCTTGTCCCCTGGCCCAGAGTTCTTTCCACTCCAGCACTCCCGGAATCTTTACAACCAGAAGCAGCCTAAAAGGCTTGGCCACATCACCTCTCCAGTGAGCTTATGTTCTGGGTGTAGGCACAAGGGAACAGTATAGCACAGACTTGTCCCCTTTAAGGGGTGGGGGGATTTCGAGCTGGAGGCAACCTTTTGAAGGCCAGCTATTCCTACCTACCCACCTTATGGATGAGAACCTGGAAGCGCAGGAAACGATTTCTACCCCAAGGTCAAACAGGTAGCAAGAAGCTGGGAATTCAAAATTCAATCTACTTTCTGCTATATCTAGTAGACTCAATGGTAGTGTCAGATTCTGGAGAAACTGGGGTTTGAATCCTGCCTCAAATACTTAAGTCACTTGTCATTAGGTTCAGCCTTAGGTTTCATTGATCCTGAGGGTTCATTGGTCTAAACCTGGAAGGAACTATGATCTGTAAGGAGCCTTCTGGTTCTCCTATTTTGTGATTTAAGATGTTATTGAGGGGTGGAGGGAGATGGGAAGAGAATAGGCAAAGTCCACAGCAAAGTCAGATCTACTGGGGAGTAAGACTAACAGACACTGGGGAAGGAAGGCTTCCTCTCTGCCTCGGTTTCCTCATATGTAAAATGAAGGCTTAATGCCTGTTGCACCTATTTTTTGAGGTTATCTTGTGGATCAATGAGAGTGTAAGCAAAGCTCTTTAACTATTATATATATGGCATCAATTCAGCAAGCATTTATTAAACACTTACTGCATGCTAAGTGCTGGAGTTACAAAGAAAGGTTAAACTCCATCTATACCTGCCCTCAAGGAGCACATATTCTCATGGAGGAGACCCAGTGCTTTTGGGTGACAGCCATAATAACTTCCAAAACCTCTGCCCTTGGGTCTTTCTCCAGGCTGGGAGACTGGGGACCTTTATATTCCTTGAATTTTGAATGAAGGCAGGTTTCTGTCCCCACTGAGGGAGATCTAAGCAAGCCCTAGTTTACCACAGAACCAAATGGGGTGAAGAGAGACCTGAAGGGAAGCCTTTGTAAGCCAGTTCCTCCAAGAACTCTGATGAGATGCTTGCTTCATGTCAGAAGCCAGTGGCCCGACCCACGTGTCTCCTCTTCCCCTGAATATGCTGACAGCTTTGGAGCCTCATTTGTCGTTTAAAAAGGGATTTTCCTGAGGGCACAGTGTAGTGCCCGTTAAGAAAGGGGATTTCTAGTGGGGGCTCAATGGCCTCTCTGTATTAAGGGTGTGTCTGCTAAAAAGAGGATGAGATCTTGGAGGGGGAGGTTTCCCTCAGAGGGCTGAGAGTAGATGCAGCTCACATCCTGAACCCCCTTCCCTGGTCTCAACACCCCCCTCTCCCCAGGAGGCTTTCAGAGCAGAGAGCCCTGAGTAAACTCCCATCCTTTAGTTAGTAATCACTGCCCCCCCCGCCCCCCCCACTCCGTGAAACTGCAGCCTTCACATTTCTAGGAAAAGATGAGAAATCTGGAATAGCAGCATTAGGAAAAAGAATTAGGAAAGAATCGAGATGAACAGAAAAATAAATAACCCAGCCCTAGTCTCTAAGAACTTTGCATTTTTTCCCCAGCATAACGATCTCCTAGTTTAACAGGTCAATAAATACTATGTCGATTCTCTCCCTTCTGGCTGGAAGCTAGCTTGCATCTTCCAGCTGAAGGTAGTGGGAGCTGCCTGCCCTGGAACAAGCCGGGGCCGGAAGCTCCCAAGGCCGGGCAGCACTCTCCATCTCAGGGAGGAGCAGCTCCCCCCCAACCCCCACCCCGGCCACTGTTTGGATTCCCTTTCTTCCTGGCAGCTTTTCTGAGTTTTGAAACAAACTTGCCTCATGCGCCAGGCAGGCAGGCAGCCCCCAGAGCTGTTCAGAGAGATGTAAAAACAGGAGCAAAGCAGTTGGAGTCTCTCTGTTGCATATTTACATTTTCACCAGCCAAGTCGGAGGGGGAAAAGCTGGCAGTTTCAGGCATTCCCTTCTGTTTCTGCAGCTCTCTTGTTACTTGGAGAATTGTGCCAGGAAGGGGGGGGGAGTGAAAAGAATACCCCTGCCCACCAGGCACCCCCCAGAGCCCCTAATGTAATAAGAGAGCACTTTACATACATTATCTCATTGGATTCTCTCACCAACCCTGTGAGGTAGGGAGTGCAAAACGATTTGGCTTGGAACTAAGACCCACAAAGGCATCTCAGATGGAGAAATCACCCCACTGGGTCCCAATCCCTGCCCTAGGTGGCCTTCATCTCCTTAGCCTCAGTTTCATCATCTGTAAAACAAGGGTTGAGTCAGATGATTCATCTAGTTCTAAATCCTATGTTTCCACCTTATCCAACCTCTCCCACCCCCTCACCTCTGGCCAAGGTCATAGGATCAAGAATTTCGAGCCGAATGTCACCTCAGAAGCCTTCTAGTTAAATTTCATCATTTTACAGATAAGGAAACTGAGGTCAGGGAGGTTATAGGCACATGAAGTATCTGCAGTCATAGACATGAAATGAATGGGCAGGATTTGAACTCTGGCTTCCTGCCTCCAGAACCAGTGCTTTTCCTGCCATACTGTGGTGACAGGGACCCCTGCCTTCTCATGGTCCATGGACAGGACACTTTTCCAGTCCCTTGAGATTCTCTGCAGGAGGGGGAGTGGGTGGGGGCATGGGGACCATCCTGGCTTTTCCCCTGATCCCCAAAGAGATTTCCATTGGTTGTTCTCTGTTCTCCTCCACATACACATACATACATGTGTGTGTGTGTGTGTGTGTGTGTGTGAATGCTACCTTAGCCTGAAAGGGCCAGGGTCTGACACTGCATCCTGGGCCATCTTCAGTTGTCCTAATGAATATTAGGTCACTGGACCCAGATGGCCCTGGAGAAGAAAGTGAGGTTGGTGACCTTGCACAGCCCTCCCTCACTCAAATCCAAGTCAACTGCAAGTCATGTCATCATCTTGATATCATGGTCCTTTGAGAACAAAGGACAAACAGAAAATGACACATGTACACACACACAGCCATTCAATATGAGAGTTTCTAGAAGGGGTTTTACCTTTTATGTTGGCATAGTAGAAAGACCACTAGATTGAGATTTGGAGGACCTGGGTTCGAAAGTTCCTTCACTTTGCCACTGTAAAAGTGAGAGATCCCAGACCATTCTGTTTCCCTTGAGTTAGAATATAAGGTGGTGGTTTCTTCCCTTCTAGTAGACCAGAAGTCATTGCCATGGGTGATTGTGGATTTGGGGCAGTGTGTGGCTCTCCCATAGCAGCTCAGTTGTCCTGAGGGCCAGATTTCTCTGGGGGGAGCTGAATTGAGGACATAAGAGAAGAGTCTCCTTCCCATCTTCTTCCCACTAGGAAGGAAATTGCTATTAGAAGGTGGCCACCAGCCCCAGGACCTGGCAGAGGGGCCTTGTTGGCAGCAGGCTCTTGATCCCCGCCTGTTTTGTCTTTCATCCAGAGCTACCCCACTAAGGGGGCAATGGCCCCAGTATCATCTCCTGGATCTGTCCTGCCTCAGTCTGGGGCTCCTCCTTCTCCCCAGGTGTGGGTGGCTGGCCCCGGGGCAGGGGTCAGTGAAATTCAGAGAGCCCCTGTGGACTGTTGGCCAGACTTCAGGTCTCCTGGGGACCAGGTGTCTGGCGAGGTCCAGGGGAGCACAGGTTCTTGTTTGCTGTTTACTTGAGCATTCAGTGCCAGTTGGGTGCAGTTCTGTCCCTTGGGTGATTGGCCCTTCAGGGTAATGTGCTCAGATGAAAATTGTAGACACAGGTGCAAGCTTAGAACAAAGAATCAATAGACATTAGAATGAAAGTTTAATTGGATGGAATTTTAGAGCCCTAAGGAACCTTAGAATGTGGAATATCTTGGCCAGGAGGGGCCTGAGAACATGAAATGTCACAGTTGGGAAGACCCTTCGAAATCATCATGTGTCGATTGAGCTAACATGTCACATACATGTTCGTTCCCTATTACACACACAGAAGCCTTGAAGGCAGGCACTGTTTCAACTTTTCTGCCCTTATACCCCCAGAATACCTAGCACACTACATGGGACATGATAAGAATATAGTAAATGTTTGACGAATGAATTTTCAGATAAGGAAACTGAGGCCCAGTCACCAACCAAGACAGCAATACAATGGGTCTTCCAAACTCTCCCACCCAGAGGTGTACACACGGCACCCCCTCCTTCTCCCCAAGCCCATCTTCCCAGTGTGATCACATGCCTGTGAGCACACGTCCATTTGCATGCTGCTGCTTGCTAGGCCCTTACCCTCATCCCCATCGGGCTCCATCTCCCAGAAAGGCCCAACCCTCCCAGTGCGGGGTTCCTCCAGAGCCCCAGGTGTCGGGGGCTTTGGGAGAAAAGTCCGGATGAAAATGGTAAGCCCGTTTCCTGTTCCCTCTGTCTTTGCATTCCTCAAAAAAGCTAATATTCATGAAAGGTAATTCAATCAAAATGTGATTCCTATCAGCTAATGCAGCCGAGCTGGCTGGGGTGAGGGAGGAGGGAGGCAGACACACAAAAGCCCTGCTTTATTACCTCCCGCCTGCCTGAGAATTGCTTTTCTCCCTCGAGTGAGCCGGCTAAAGCTGGCTTTATTATGTTAACCTATTTGCGTGTCAAGAGCTATTGTGTTTCCCTTTATCTGTGTTTGTATTTGGATGCAAGGGAAAAAGGGATGAGGGGAGAATGGATGGCTGGTCACCGCTCTGCTCTCTGGGCCCCTGATTGGTTGCTAAGTGATTTTCTTCCAGGGTAATCACTTTTATCTCAGAAGGATGTCTTGTATAATTATAAGCTACTGACATTTTTTGAAATCTGCCTAATGGCTGTTTTAGTTTACGTAGGGTGGAGGATGGGGGGGAGGGTGGAATTTGTGTGTGTGGCTGTGATCGGCAACCCTCTGCCTGACCTGGGCATATCCTGGCCCCTTCTCCCTGGTCTCCCTGCTGGTCAAGGGCCCTACTGTGCTGGAGAGCCATTAACACCCACACGTAGACTGAGGAAGGAACACAATCACTCCCATATTCAAGAAGTATCCTTGGCGCTCCCCATTGCCTCTGAGATCAGGCTTACTATTCATGTGACCTTGGACAAGTCATTTCCCTGGCATATGCATCTCAAAGCGAGAGAGTGAATTAGACTGCTTTCCTGTCCTTTAGTATCCTCATCTGTAAAACGGAGGGATTTGACCAGATGGCTCCAGGTACCTGTCTTCTGTTCTGAATTATTGACCTAACTAATTTTGTACATATTAGCGAAAACAACATCTATAAAGTGGATGAAAAGGAACCTGGGGTGCTCAGGGAGGGGCAGCTGGGGAAGGACCACCTACCTGTAGGTGAGGAGGGAGGAAGGCAAAGATCTGGAGGTGGGAGCGGAAATGTTGGACCCATTGCTGGTGTGGGAGGAACATTTGACTGTGGAGGAAGGCTTCAAAGCAAGGTGGGAGTCAGGTGACAAAGAAATGGCCGAGTTGGTCTTTGATCTGGAACCAAGAGGAAGGAAGCTGGCGGAGTTTCAGTGACCAGGGGAGTGGAGTGGTCACCAGGGGCTGATCATTTTGGACAGCTTCGGGGAGGGAGGAGCGGGCTGGAGGAGAAGAGGATAAAGGATAAACTTCTTTGTCTGGCCTCTGGAGCCCATCCCAGTGCTCTGACTCCTCATCATTCCCCCCCACCCCAGACTGGCCTTGGAGCAAGCTGTGCCCCAAGCAAAGAGTTGCTCTCCCCCCCCTTACCACCCCATCTTGGAATCCCAAGCTCCATCACCTTCGATTAGTTTTGTGTTCATCTCTGTGTATATATCCTGGATGCCTGCGGTGGGTGTCCTCCTGGCAGACTGGAAGCTTCTGTGGGGCAGAACTGCCTCTGGTTTATGTTGGCATTGTTAATGCCTAGCCTAGCGCAGTACTGGCACTAAACAACGCTTAGTGACTGACTGAAGCAAGGACTTGGGGGAGAGGGGGCAGGCTTCCTCACGGTGCCAAGGTCTTCTTACTCTAGTGGGAGACTCCTGCCCTCAAGCCAGCTCTGCCACTGATTGGGGGTGGGGATCTTGGACAAACAGCCCATCCTCTGGGAGCTGTTCCCTCACCTGTGTCTCAGGACACTCTGAGACTGTGAATGAAAGGGTCAGCTCAGCACAGGGCCTCAAGGACAGGTGTGTGTGTTGTGTATATAAAGTATGTGTGTATGTATTCTATATAGTATGTGTGTATTATAATAGTATATGCATATGTATTTATAAAGTACATGTGTATGTATTATATATAGTATGCATGTGTTTTATATATAGTATATGAATATATGTAGTATATATATATATATATAGTGTGTGTGTGTGTGTGTATATATATATATACACTATGGAGAGAATATGTGTGTTATTCTACGGAGTGTATGTGTATATATTCTATAGAGTATATGTGTATGTATTCTATAGAGTATATTGCATGTATTCTATAGAGTATGTGTCTGTATTTTATAGAGTATGTGTGTATGATTATATATAGTATATGTGTATATATTATATATAATATGCATGTACTATATAATAATATAGTGTATGTTTATATAGTATGTATATCATATGCATATACACGTATACATAGATATGTACATATATTATATGTGTACATATATTCACATACAAATATACACATATACATATACACACATGTGTATAAATACATAATACATATCTATATACATACACATACACTTTTCATTTCTAGAGTCACTGAGGACAGGCTTTTCTACAAAAATCCTGGAGAAGAGACTCTCTCTGTTGTTTGACAGATGAGGAGAAGGTTGATGATGGATGGGCCCAGAATACCCTAACCCAATACCCTAACCCAAAGAAGCTAACGAGGGTCTAAGCCCAATCCTCCCAAGTCCAGGCTGGGAGACACGGGTGTGACCCACTTCCCTTCCACTTTTTACCTGAATGTGACCTTGGCAATCCCTGTGTAAAATGAGTACTGGCAGGCAGTGTGGGGCTCACCTCTGCCCCCTCTGAGTCTCACTTTCATCATCTGTAAAGTGGCGGGGTTGGGAGGACTTCACCAGGGTCCGGTCCAGCTCTAACAGCCTCTGCTGACACCCCCCTCCCAAAGGGTCTCCTCTTTGTGGCCATAACCTGGGAACAAGATGAGGAGAGAAGAGAGGGCAGACGACAGATATGTTGTGGCCCCTCTGTAGAGTAGAGTCAGGAGTAGCTCCTGTCTTGGTTCTCTCTGGCTGTTCCTCAGACAAAAGATCATAAAGGACTGGGGAGGTCCACATGTGTAGCTCCAGACACCCCCTTACTCTACACTGGCTCCCCAAGGAGAGAACTGTCTGTTCCTTAGCCCCCAAATGCTAAAAAGGAAGGAACTTCTGAAGACCAGCCAATCCTCAGCCCTCTGTCCTACCTGTCCACCTGGCCCCTGGGCAGAGGAAGGTGGACCCAGCCTGCAGGGCTCTACATGTCCTCCCCTTAGTCATCTCTCCCCTGCTTCCCCCTAAACCTGCTGCTCCTTACTTTCTTGTTTTCACACCAGCATCTTTTCCCTTACACAGATTCCAGCCCTCTGTATCATCTGGGTCCCTTCTTTCCATCTCACTCTCATCCAATCAGAGGGAAAATGCAGGAGATTTCACAAAACTTGGTATTCCAAGCACAAGTGTAATGGTCACTCCCTAGCTCCAAGAGCATCAATGGCTCCCTCCTTACTGCCTCTAGGGTGGAAAGCCCTCCATAGCCCCTTTGCTCTTTCCGCCAGAAGCACCTCCTTCAGGATCCAGCACATCTGGTCTCAGCACTGTCCTTTCCTCCAGGGTTCCCTTCCTCCTGCCTCTAACCCCTCTCTCTGCCCAATCAGACCCCAGGCTCTCCCATTTACACCTTCCTTTTAAGCTCACCTCAAGAGCCCTCTCCTCCCATCAAGGGCCTTTCCTGCTCCACCCCTGGCCAGCCCTATCACCACACTGAAAAACCTAATACTTTATGAGAAGTCCTTTCCCCCCTTTGCCTGGAGCTGGGATGAACCCGCTGCCTCAGCTGCCTCCTTTCACTTAGTCTACAAGCATTTTAAAAGCACTCACCAGGTGCCCAGCACAGAGTTGGGCCCTTATAAGGCAACCTAGCTAGTAAATGCTTACAGCAGGAATTTGAGCCCAGATCCTCTGACTGGAAAGTCAGCTGTCTTCTCTCTAGGTCCCAGCCCTCCGAGCACTCTAGTTAGGCAGGTAGTCTCACCACTCCCCCAGCATGTCCCACAATGGCCTGCCTCCGAGGTATTTAGCATCCTGTTCCTTCCCTCTTTCCTTCCATTCTCTAAGTGAGCTTGGCCTCCTCCTTTCTCTGATCCCCTTAGAGCTGGGACATCCCCTGAGCCCTCATCAGATTGTGTCCTGAAATGTATTTATGTAATCATGGCTCTCCTACCCACTTCCCCATCCCAGTTTTTAAACCATCCATGCCCCGCAGGCCCAGAGATACATCTTTGTGTCTGTCTCCCCTCTCGTGCATTTCCATGTTATAAATTAGCCTTTAACCCCCCTTCTCTGGGTCCCAGGTCTCCCTTCTGTAAGACCAGGAGGTTCTAACTCAGATGCTCCATGATGCTCCCAAGAACTCAGGAAATGGTGTGGAATGAATGATTTCTTTATGTGCCTGCTCTGTGTTCAGCAGGTGATTGAAATTATGATAAGGCCTGGTCCCAGCAGTCAGGCAACTTCCAACCACAAACCAGCCAAGACAATGTCAGATGTTTGCTTTGTCTGAAGTTATTCAGACTGGACTCCTTCTGAGGAGGCCAGTGAGTGGTCAAGTAAGCCTGGAAGATTTCATGGAGGAAAAGGGGACTTTGTGTTAGTCTTTTTAAAGTAAATCAGGCTATCCTGGGAGAATTGACTTTGTAAGGACTTTCTCCCCGCAACTCCTGTTAGTCTACTAAACTGGGTACTAAAACTTCTGCCAGGGAGAATGGGGGGGGCATAAAGAGACAGAAACAGAGAGAGAGAACACAGAGACAAAAGAAAGAGAGGAGGAAGGGAGGAAGAGAGAGAGAAAAGAGGAGAGGAAAAGAGAGGAGATGAGAGAGAAAGAGAGAGAAGGCAGGAGAGGGAGAGAGAGAGAGAGAGAGAGAGAGAGAGAGAGAGAGAGAGAGAGAGAGAGAGCAGACATAGAAGAGAGAAGACAGACACAGAGAGAGAGGAGGAAGGGAGGGTGAGAGACAGAGGGCCCTTGTCCTGTGTGTGCTTATGATCTCAGAAAGAAGACTGCCTGGGACAGATTCCGGATCTCTGTGAACTCAGTCCAGCTCTGTTGTGGGGTGCTTAAGTACAGAGCCCCCTGGAGTGTCCCTGGCCCCCTTCCCCAGCTCAGTCTTGGGCTTTCACGGCGTCTCCCTGAGCCCACCTGTTCTCTCTGGGTCAGTTGAATTCCTCCCCAGCCTCTAAAGCTTCCTCAGAATCTTAGACTCTGGAGTCGGAAGGCCCTCCAAGGCCGGCTCTTCCAATTCACACTTGAACAAGAATCCTCTCTGACAGGGTCATCCAGCCTTTATGGGAAGACTTCAGGCCAGGGGAGCCCATAGGCTGCCCTCTGAGGTAGCCCCCCTCCGTTTGGGGTAGCGTTGCTTTGTAGCCTGGTTTTCCTGCCTCTATCCAATTGGCCTCTTTGTAAACTCCCTCATTGCTCCCAGTTCTGGCCCCTTCGGCCAAATTGCCAAACAAGGGTGTTCCTTCTTTCCTGTGCTCTCCCCTCAGATCCTTAGAGGACAGCTCTCCCATCCAGTGACCTCCTGGAGCACCGCCCCTTCCCTGTGTACTTATGGAATACTGTCTATCCTAGCTATTTTGCGCTGTCTTGCTTCTTACCAGGCTGTCTTACTTGCCTTACTCTCTGAGGCATTTCTTAAATGTATGTTGACTGAATGGATAAGATCCTTGAGGGCAGGGACTGTTTTTTTTTTGTATCCTCCATCCTTTGCGGAGTGCTTGGCACATAGTAGGTTCTCAGTAAATGCTTGTTGATGGAATGTTTTATTGCCATGAAGAAGAAAGGGGACTTGGTGGTGGCCTTCAGGTCACTTTATTGTGAAACTCAGAACCCTCGAAGTTTCCCCTTCAAATGATGTTCATCAGAATGGTGCTTAGCTTCCCGGGCTAGCACAAAGACATGACCTCAAGCACTGTTGATGAGATGGCTGCAGATTAAAATGAGAGCTCATTTGTCCTGTAGGACAAAGTCCATCCCAGGTCCACCCTGGGAAGGCCAAGGACACTGTGTCTCCTTTGCTTCAGTTCAGCCAGCACTATATTTTTCAGCACCTAATCTGTATGTACAAGGTCCGTGACTGGCTCTGGGGAGCAGAAAGGTGACAAAAATTCCTGTGGAGTGTATTTATTTTACCAAAGGAGACATGGAGTCTTAGACTGAGGGTCATACACGTGGTCAGTCAGCCAGCCAGCAAGTACTTATTAATCACTTTCTGTGTGCCAGGAACTGTGCTGGGCTCACAGGCAAATGCAATCCCTGCCCTCAAGGTGCCAGGCAGCTAGTAAGTATACCAAAGGCAGGATTTGAACCCAGGTAGCTCCTTGTCTTTTGAGAAGTAAGCAGCTAGGATTTGAGCTTGAAGCTTTGTGGCTGATCTGGGACAAGAACAGTCTTCCACTATTATAGACTCTAAAGGGCCTTGAGAACCCAAAATGTTGCTGCCAAGAGGAACCTCTGATAATCAAAGCCTTGTTTTCCCATCTGTAAAATGGGGAAATTGAAAAAATGTCAACTATTCTTATCCAATTTACTGCCCTAATAAAATTTGACAGAAAGAGAAATTGAGGCTCAGAGAAGGTCAAAGCCCAGATTAGAGTCCCTGTCTTTAGACTCCTGGGCCAGTGCCCATTCTTCTTGGACTCTAGGTCATCACAGATACTGGATAGGGGCAGAAAATCAAGAAATAAAGGTGGGCGGCCTCTATCCTACCAACAAAAACTGGCATATGTAAAGAGAGAGAATCTGTGCTTTAAGGCTTGCAAAATGTGTTACGTAAATTGTGCCATGGGAGTCTTCCAACAGTCCTATATCTGAGATAGGGAAACTGAGGCCCAGAAACTGTTCACACAACTAGTAGGTGTCAGAGGTGGGATGTGGAGTTTGGAAGTCTTAACTTCCAGGTGGCCCAGTGAAGTGAGAAATCAGTGAACTGGCTAGAGGGGAAGGGGGTTCATAGGACTGCATATCTAGAACTCGGAGGGGCCTCACAGGCCATGCGATTCACCCTTTTCTTTTAGAAGGGAAGAGACTAAGGATGGCCAAAGTCATCCAGGTAGAGCCAATGCACCATCCACTGTACCATTCTGCCTGTAAGAGTCAGTTAACCAATCCAGGAGGGAGAATAAATCCCGGCTTGGAAGTGGAGGGAGGGTGAATAAACAAAAAAGGGAATGGGGTCAAATTGCCTGGTTGGAGCAGCAGAGCCTTGAGACAAAAAGCAAGAAGGGGGCTGGGTACCCAACAATGGTCCTCTCTCTGCCCACCATGGAATGGGTGCTGAGGACCCTGGCCCTGCTTAGCTTTCCTCTCCTCTTGTGCCCCTCCCCCCCCCAGCCAGGAGTCATTCCTCAGCTCTCGCCTGGCCACCTCGAGCCCGGCCTTCCATTTTCTCCACCAGGACAGGCTTGGTTGGCTTCCTGCAGCCCTGGTGCTCAGGGATATGAATGATTAAGGTTAGTGACCATTTTTTAACTCAATAAAGGCAAAGACAAGCAGTAGTCTGCAGTCCGGAGATATAATTAGTTCCCAGCAGTGGTACTTTCCCGATTCAGCTTCAGAGAGAACGAGACAAGGATGTTATACCCAATTAGCAGGAACATACAGTCAGAGCCTCAATAGGTGAGATAACAAGCTATTTTTATGACTTTTCTTTACAGACTTAGGGGGAAGGAGCCGGGTATCAGGTCTTTATTTCTTTTCATCAGGGAATAATTATTAGTGATCTAAGAATTTTTTGAAGCCAAATGATGCATTTATTAACCCAAACAATGAAGGCTTAGAGGATTCTGAGGCACAGGACCCCCACCCAGCCTCGCCTCCTTCCTGGGGGGAAACAAGAAGGAGTGAGGTGTGGGGCCCTAGCATCACCCAGCCCTAACTACTTCAACCCTATGTGCCCAAGTGGATGTGCCAAGGTACTGGGGGTTCATAGGCTTACTTCACATACCTGGGACCCTATGTGACTTAGCCTCCCTGAGGATCAGTTAAACATGTCCTGAAGGGGCCTCTAGAATCCAGATCAGCATTCTGGAAGTGGATGGGACCTTTTAGGTCATCTCAGCCCCTCAAGGGCTTTCGATTCTACTGGGAAAGTCAGCCCGGTCAGAAATTCATTAAACTGATACCATGTACTAGGTATCCTGATAAGTGTTGGGAGTTCTACGTAGAATTAAGAACAACCCTTGCCTTCAAGGTGTTCCCAGTTTAATGGAGGAGACACCGGGAAACAGCTAGTTACAAACAAGTATGGACAGGATGCATTGGAGATAATGCCCAGAAGCAAAACACGAATCGGCAAACAGGGGAAGGCTTCCTGTGGAAGGTGGAACAATAGCTGGCACTTGACAAAATCAGGAAAGCCAGGAGACAGAGATGAGGAAGCAGAGCACTCCAGGAGTGGAGCACAGCCAGTGAAAATGCCCAGAGTGAAGAAATTTAGTGTCTTGTGGGAGCAACAGCCAGGAGGCTCCTGTGACCAGATCAAAGAGGAAAGTGTGAGAAGACTGGAAAGGGAGAAAGGGGAGCACAGCATCCTCTGTTATTGCGCACAGAGACTTGATGAGGAGATGAGACCAGCTGTTCTCGGAGGGCCCTTCCAGCCCTAAAATCTATGGTCATGTTAGCAATATTAAGAATTCACAAAATAACTTCATCTCAACTGTGAGTAAAATGCTAACTGGGCCTATGGTTTCTCTAATGTGAGAACTAACTGCCTGGTGAGGAAATTATTTCTACCAACGTATTTAGAAAGAGCACTATCTAGGCCCCACCGTCTCCCTGCCCTAGGGCCAGCTCTCAGGTAATGTGGATATTATGAACCCATTTTACAGATGAAGACACAGAGGTCCTCAGAGGTTGAAACAACCTGGTGTTGTGGAAATGCTACCACCGGATGGGAGGTCAGCGTACCACTGTGCCCTCACCAGGTCACTGAACTCCAACAGGCCTCAGGTTTGTCATCTATAGATTTGAGGGTGGGATTCAGTGACCTGTAAGGGCCCTTCTAGCAGAAATTCTGTTTCTTAGCTTACCTGCCTGTGGTTGTGGAGTTATTAGTAAGGGTCTGAACAAAGATTAGAAACCAGCACCCTGAGTCTTGGGTCCCACACCCTTTCTAGTGCACCACACTGATGCTAAGTGAAGAAGGCAGCTGGGTACCATGGAGGGAGCAGGGACCCTGAAGAGAGAAACCTCAGCCTCAAAGACCCAGTGGGACACTGGGTGCCTGTGTGCCCCTGGGAAAGACATTGTGGGGCCTCAGCGTTTTCATCTGCAAAATGGGTGAATTGGACATGACCAGCTTTTCAGGTGTCTTCAGCTCCAGAGAGGGCAAAACAAGTGTTGGAAATGAAGTTCCTTCACTTCCCCCCATCTAGTGTGTCCACACACATGTCCACCATGTTGCCTGACTGCTGCTCTGACCTAGGGATCAGACTGGAAAGGTAAAGTCAGCACTCTATGCAGTCTCAGCCCTGTGGAGTTATTTTATTTCTGGCCTTAGTTTTCCCACCTGTGGAATGGAGTCTTAGGCCCTGCTTCCAGGTATGTTGGTGGCCCCCAGCCTTAAGAAGGAGGCCCCCCACCTCAACCTCGGCCTGCACATTCCCACGTCTCGGGCCCCATCCCTTCCCACCCACAATGTCCCTGTGGGTCCAGGCTCGTTGTGTTCCCACTTCCCCTCTGCCCTCCCAGTCCCTTGCCTTCAAGGCCTGCGGCTGGGGCTGATGGGAGGTGAGTGATTAGCTCCCCAAGGACTTGCTCATTACCCTGTCAGGCCTCTGGCAGGGCATCCACCGCCGGCCAAATCACCCTGACGGATAGCAGCCAAGATAATGGCCAGCCCGACCCAGCCCCATCGCCACCCAGGGACTCTTGGCAAGGGTTCGGGAGCCTTCTCCACCTCAGGGCCCTCCTCCTCTGGGGCCAGGAGCTGGCTTCTGGCCCAGTGGGCCTTTACCCAGCCCCCCCCATTTTCTGTTCCCCTTCTTGTCAGTGCCTGAGCCTTACGATCTAATTCCAGATAACTGACAAATCAAGTCATGCAAAGTGGGAATTTAATTGCAAACAGTTTTTATAGATCGGGCTTCCATCTGCGCTACCATATGCAAAAAAAAAAAATCCCAATCTCTCCCTTCCCCCCCCAAGGAAAAAAAACCAATTCCAATTTGAAAGAAAAGACAGCCAAGGCCTCCCGCATGTGGTGCCAAGTTCCCAGAGCCAAGGGCCCCAGGGCCCTGGCCCGAGGTGAACTGGGCCTGCCAATGGCAGAGCCAGGCAGGCAGGGTGAGCTAGCGGGCCTCCCCTCATCCCAGCGCCCTGTCTTTGGATTTGGAATAGGAACAGACCTTAGATAATAAAAATAGCACTTCTAGAATAAGGTTTGCAAAGCAAATGTGTAAGTTATCTCAACAGCTCTGTAAGGTAGGGGCTATATTATTTCCTAGATGAGGAAACTGACCTTAGGAGAAGTCAAGTGATTGACTACCCAGGGTCACAGGGCTATGTACTGTCTGAAGGCAGATTAAAACTCAGATCTTCCCCATTCCAGATCTGGTGCATCATCCCCAGTAGCAGCCTTACAAACATGGCACTTTCTAAAGGAATGG
Source organism: Potorous gilbertii (assembly GCA_028658325.1). Lineage (NCBI taxonomy): Eukaryota > Metazoa > Chordata > Mammalia > Diprotodontia > Potoroidae > Potorous > Potorous gilbertii. Next base: position 233,655,652 of record CM053773.1, read on the forward strand.
ACCGTGTCTTGCCCAAGGTCACAAAGCTGGTTAGCGAGCAGTAGAACTGTGGGATTCAAACTCAGGTCCCCTGCTCTAGATCCATGGCTCCTTGCCGGACACCAGAACCCTTTCTCCAGGTCCCACAAGCCTGGCTCTGCCACTAACTCTGTGGGACCCAGGCCTCTGTGACCCTATTCCTTCCTAGCTGAGTGACCCTGGGGAAGTCACTTCTTGCTCATATATAAAACAAGAAATGGGAATCCTTGACCTCAGCAGTGAGCTCTGGATCCAGTGAGAATCCAACTTGGCCATTCATTTACCTGCTACCTGGGTGACCTTTGATGAGTCAGTCCTCTCAGGGACTCAGTTTCCTCTTTTGTGAAATGAGGAGAATGGAAGAGATGACGTCAGAGAGGTCTCTTTCCGGCTCTAAATACATGACCCCATAACTTGGGTTCAAAACCAAGGCTATGTAGTAACATACCTGGGACCTGACATGACTCAGCCTCCTTGAAGATCTGTTTTTCATTTCCAAAACAAAGGTGTCCTTTATTGTGCCTCAGAATCTGGATCAGCATTCTGGGAGTAGATGGGACCTTTTAGGTCACCTCAACCCCTTCATTATTAGATAGAGAAATGTTTAGTGTCCAAGGTCAAGCCAGTAGCAAGTCCTCCTCCTGCGATCTAGGATACTGCTATGTCTCCGGGGCTCGTTGGAGAAGACCTCATCGTCCAGGCCACATCGAGATCCAGCTGGCTCCGGGGGCCCAAAGGGGGCTATGGGTGCGGCCCGAGCCCAGGGTGCATAAGGAGCTCAGGGTGATCATCAGGTTCCATTGTAGTCATTAAAACCATTAGAAAGGCAGGCGCTCTTGAAGCGAGTGTCAGACTCTCTGTACTGCTTTGCAAACGCTTACAATTAATGCCAATCAGATCCAGGAAAAAGCCAACTGGAAATCATGTCTGTTTCATCTCGTTTGTCAGCTGGTGCCTCTCCGTGTTGTACACTTTCGTACAATTGCTATAAACATAAAGGAAAAGCTCCACATTCTCCTGAGCTTCTGTATTGTTCTGTGTTCAGTTTAATTACTCGGCATTCAGCCGCTCATCTGGCCTCCTCGAGCAGGCGGAGAGAGCGGGAGCCCCCCGCCCAGCAGCTGATTCTGGGGCCAGGAATGCCAGCCCCCTTCTCTGGCTAGAAAGAGGCCCCACGCCCTCCTTTGCAAAACTCAGTACTCGGCCTGGGGCTGACTGGCCATGGTCACCCCCTGAGGAGGGTTCATGTTGCTGAAGCCCTGGTCCAGTGGAGCGGAACATGAAAGGGAAGGGAGAAGGAAACCCCTGGTTCCAGGTTCTGACTCTGACATCAGAAGGCTGTGATCCAGGACTGCACATGTGGAGTCCAGAGGGATCTTTGGAGGCCTTTCCAGGTCAGCCTCAAAGCTTTACAGATGAGGAAACTGAGGCACTCTGTACTTCCATAGTCTTGAAAATACATTAAAGCCAGGTCTGTGCCAACAAAACAAAGTAGATTTGGGCTAACACACATACAAACAACCTAGACAACTTGGAGGAGCCACTGGGTTTCTCATATGTGCCTAGGATATCTATGCTCTAGGTTAGAGGGAATTCTTCCTTTGCTGAAGCTTGTTGGGGGTCTGGGACTGGCCAGCTTAATATAGCTGATATGGGAAGCCCCAATGGACTCTGGGAGTGTGGGGACCTGTGTGGTAGCTGAGTTGTGCTCAGGGCAGCCAAGATTCTGAACCTCCTTCACCTGCGGAAATCAAGGAGGAGAGTGATGTAGGGTCAGTCAGACTGGGTTGGAATTCTCATTATGGTACCTAGTGCCCATGAGACTTCTCCTGACTGGGTCTCAGTTGCCAATTTTGTAAAATGAGGAATTTTCTGTACCCAAAAACATTTCTTATAAACATTTTTCACTATGTGCCAAGAATCATGCTAAATACTTTCTTATTTGATCCCTTGTCAACCCTGAGAGGTAAATAGAGGTTAAGTCCAAAATCACAACAGCTAGTAAGTATCTGAGATCATGTCTGAACTCAGGTCTTCCTGACTCCAGGCCCAGCGCTCTATCCACTGAGCCACCTCTGATCTTTAAGGCCAGCTCCAACGTTCTCTGCTTTAAGTGCCTTGTTGGATCTGACATTCTCTAAGGCACCTCCCAACTCTGATATCCCCTGGTCTAAGGGGATATCCTAGCCCTGACAATCTCTGTTTTGTATTTTCTTTCATTTTTCATAATCTGTGCATAGCCCCAAAATAAAGTTATAAGAAGATACATTTTCTCCCCAACCCCTTTTCAGAAGAGGTTCTCCATGGAGGGTAGAAGTGCAGCATGTGAGGTCAAAACCGTTTTAAACATATTTCTTGGGTTTGTGTAGTTTTTTGAAATTTATTTCAGATTTTATTAAAAGGGTTGCTTTTCTAGGAAGATTTGGGGAGAATACAGCAAGAAATTTAGGTGACATAAAAACAAAAACTATAAATAAGAATTCATTTTTCAAACATACTCTATGCATGTGATTTCAAGGTCCCTTTTAAGAAATCTGAAGAAGTCCCATAAAGAACCCAAGCCACGGTCCTTTCAGCTACTACCTACAGAGTGAGCAACTGACAGATTGGGCGAGAGGATGGCACAGATGGGGAGGGATCTGGGGAGAGGCCCAGCTTTTCCCTTTCAAAAATAACTTTTTTTATTAGTAACTTTTTAAAAAATCACCTATATTTCCCAGTAAAGTCCTTCATCCTCTTTCTCCTCCCAGAAAACCACTCTTTATAACAAAGAATAGAAAAGGAGAAAATGTTTAGCAAAACTAGCCCCCAAAGTATTATCCCAACTCACCAAAGGGCCCTCGGGCCAGTGACTTCTGGCCTCTTAGATCTATGATTCGGACACATCTTACGCTGTATTCCACACCCATGGTCCCCTACTCTGCAAAGAGGAAAGTGCCTTCTCTTCCTCCTCTACCTCACCCTTGTAATTAATTCATATTTCTTAAGGGTCGGCCACATCTCAGGAAGGCCCAGGGTGGTAGGTGTTAAGACTACAAGGATGAAAAGTGAGAATCCATTCTGCCTACTTAGGGGATGGACAGGGACTGGTTAATGTTGCTTGTCTTATAACCCAGGCTTTGCCCTTTACTTGGCACATAGTAGGCACTTGTCGAATTAGATTGGCAGCTTGGAAAATGTAAGCAAAGGAATTTACAAATGGAGAGAATGCAGAAATTTGGGAAGAGGGTGGAAGCGCTCATGTAAAAGGTATAATGGGAGGCTGGCTTCTGCCTCCCTTCTAGGGAAGGACTGAGGTGTTCTTCATCCCAAGAGAAGGATCAAAGGATCTGGAGTACAAAGACTTGGGCTCAAATCCTCACCCTGCTCCTTCTACTGGTTCGACATTTGGCAAGGCCTGACTCCTCTCTGAGACTTTTTCCTCACCTATAAATTCAAATTTGGAGCCAGTGACCTCTGAGGTCCCTTCTGGTTCTAGAGCCTGTAATCCCAGGCCACACCTTTCTGAGCCTCAGTTTCCTCCTCTGTAAAATGAGGGGATTGGACTAGATGAGTTCTGAAGTCTCTTCCAGCTCTAGACTCGATGACCTGGATTCAAATTCTAACTCTGTTAATTAATTGCCTATTAAATGACCCTGGGACTATTGCTTGACCTCTCTGGCTGCCAATCCTTCATCTGTAAAATAATGAAGAGGGAAGGAAGCATTTATACAGTTCCTACTATGTGCTAGGCACCATGCTGAGTGCTTTTGTACAAATGTCATCTCATTTAAATCTCGCAACAGCCCTAAGAAGTGGGAGCTATTATTGGCTCCATTTTATAATTGGGGAAACTGAGGCAGGCATGATGCAACTTGCCCAGGGTCGTATGACTAGGCAGTGTCTGAGGCTGGACTTGAACTCATGACTTCCAGTACTCTGTGCACTATGGCACTACCTAGCTACCTGTGATTGGATTCCATAGCCTCTGAAGTTCATTTTAACTCCAAATCTGTCACTCAGTCAACATCTGCTAGACAAGTGACTCATAGGTAGAGAGTACTCTGCTAATTGGCTACATCTGCTATCCCTCTGCCGAGGTCAGCTGCCTGTGTCTTCATCCATCTCTAACAAGTGCAATGACAGAATCTCTGGGATGTCCTACCCTTGCCCAGAGTGGTGAGGTTCTGCCTGGGAGGAGCCTGCGCAGCCTGCCCCTCTCCTGATGCTTCCTGGGCCTACCTGTGGCCCATCCAGGGGTCAGCCCAGCTTCTTGGAAAGTTTGCTGTGTCTGGAGTCAGGAGATGTCAGCTTACTTCTGTCCCAATGACTCAGGGTCCTCATCTATCCAATGAGGAGGATCATGGACCTGGAGTCACCAAGAACCACGTTCAAATCTGGCCTCAGACACTAGCTCCACTAACCCAGGGCAAGTCCCTTCACTGCTGCCTGCCTCCGTTTCCCCCATTGTAAAATAGGCCTACCTCCCTCCCAAGATTGTTGTGACTATCCAATGAGATGATTTATGTACAGAAATGTGCGCACATACACACAATAGCTATATATATATAGTTATACAAACATGCGTGTTTGATATGTATGTGTATATATGTATATAAATATATATATATATGCATTCATGTATATGTATGTATAAATGGTATTCTGAAGATAGTGCCTAGTACATCTGAAAGCATTCCAGAAAGAATGTGAGTTGTTCAGGCCTGAGCCCCCCAAGGAAGGGGCGGGGGTAATGGGCTGGGCTGGGCTGGCCTGGCCGGCTGGCAGGCAGCAGTGGGAGCTTCCAAGTGGCTGCTTCAGCAGCTGCCCACCCTCCTCCCCTCTTTGATTCCCCGGCCCTCCCCCACACTGTGAAAAGGACCATCTTCCCGGGAGAATGGGGTCTCCTGAGGCCACGCCAACAGGCCAAGTGTGGGGAGGAGGGAGGTCGGGAGACACGGGGGCTTTTGTATTTGCTCATCTGGGGCTGGGCGGAGGAGAGCTGGGGAGCCTGGCTGACCCCGGCAGGCCGCATCCCACCCCGGTGACAAATGGGCCCAGCTTACAGCAGAACAGAGACTTCCTTTGTCCCACTGGAGGAGAGGGAAAGGGAGGGGAAGGAAGACCCTGCCCGGCCAGGCAGGGCTAGATGGGCCTGCTGTAAATGTGCCCAGGGAAGGGGTAGTGGTCCTTGATGGCACAGTGTTATTAAGGGGGCGGGGGTGAGTTATGCCAGCTGCTGCCCTGCTTTGTCACAGGGAGCCAGATTCATTCACCAAACAGCACTGAGGGAAGGGTCTTACTGCCCCAATGACCCTTTGGACCTCCCAGACCCCACAGCCTTGGTCCTACCTTTCCTCTTTCCTCCTGAAGCCAGGCCCAGAGTGCGATGGGCAAACCCTAACCAGCCATCTGGTTCCCATCTCCCTCCTAGCCTTCCACCTTCTTCTGGGCCTCGGTAACTTCCCCTGACCCTCTACCCATCCTTCCCCATCATACTAACCTCTACGTAGGCCCCATTCCTCTAAGCCCCATCCTTCACTTTTCCTTTCTCCTCTTGTACCTTCCCTCTTCTCAGGACTCCTCCAAGGGCCCCAGGACTTGCCAAAAGCTTGGCACATCTCTTCCCAGAAAAGCTGACCTGAAGCCCCAGGGTGGCCCAAGAGCTGGGGCCAGTACACACTGATGAACCACTGTCTCAGCACAGGACCCTCCATAGACACAAGGCCTTGTCTCTTCCAGAAGACAGGAATAATGGTGAGGGCTGCCCTGCTGAAGAGAGAGAGAGCTGCTTAAGGCCTGGCATCTGGAGGCAGAGGTTCTGGGTGTGAATTCCACTTTTCATACATTAGCTGTGTTCGTACTGGGCAAACCACTTCCCTTTCTGGGTCTCAGGATGCTCTTTTGCCAAATGTGGAGGGGTAGAGCTAGAATTTGTGGTTTTTAAGGCCCATCCCCCAGCCCTGATGCTCTCTATTCCTAGACCCCTCCCAGCTCTGACATCCCCTGTTCTAAGGCCTCTCCCAGCTCTGACATTATGTGTTTTATGTTCCAAGGACTCTTCCAGTACTGGCATTCCAAGGTCTGGAATCCCCTTTCCCGCTTTGACTTTCCGTGAGCCTGTGAATGTGTGTTGAACATTGAGAGGAGCTGAGAAGGAATCTTCTCTTCCTCCTTCTCCGCAGGATTCCCAGGGAGGAGTCCTTCCTGAGTCCTTCACACCCCTTTTCGTCAGGGTCCCTGGAACTCAGGAAACCCCATCTCTGTGGGAGACAGACTCATGCAGAGTAAAAGGACACTGGATTTGGAATCAGGAGACTCTGGTCCAGCTTTGGGCCCTGGTGACTTTGACCAAGTCCCTCAACTCCCTGGCCTCAGTTTCTCCCTCTGTGGAGGAATGAGGAGGTTAGGGTAAATGGTCTCCAGGTTCCCCTCTATATTCCTGGGATCTGTCGCCATTCACAATTTCAAGCTGAGAGGACCTGTCCCAGGGAGGGGTCAGGAAAGAGGCCTCTAGGGGACGAGGCTCAGTTTCCTTTGGGCCTGAGGCCTGCCTGGTTCCCACCCCCCTGGGGGCCTGCAGGGGCCCCCAGAAAGCTATTCCTGCACTTGTAATTACAGCCCCCATGCATCTCCAGCACCAGAGCCGCCAAGGAAGGAATTCAGCTCGGAGAGCGCACCACCCAAATAACTATAATCAACTGCTTCTCGGAGACTTCAAACTCACCCAATTATCCTGGAAGGGAAAAAAAATGAAAACAAATTAACATGTTTGCATAGAGCTGCTGTGGTAACACACACACACACGCACACACACACACACACACACACACACACACACACACACGTGCTCTCATACCCTGGCGGTCGTGACTCTACCATCATTCCACGTGCTGAGCCCCCTCTTTCCCCAGCTTGGCCTGGCTGAGAAATAATGACCTCTAATGACCTCTCTCTACTGGCCCTTACAAGCTGGCTGGCCTACAGAACAGAGAAGGTCAGAGTGGGGAGGAGCCTGAGAACAGGGGATGTCAGGGCTGAGAAAGAGCTTAGTAGACTGTTTATATCAGCTGGGAAGATCCAGAGAACAGACACCTAGAACACTTAGAGCTGCTCAGGAGTGAACTCAGGAGAGAGGGCTTTCTCACCTCACAAGCTAACTGGGGAGGACCCTTAGTTGGGAACGTTGTCCAAGAGATCTGTGTTTGAGGCCAGGCTAGACGAGCTCTTGGAGCTCCTGCTACCTCTGATGTTTTATGGTCAAAGGCTCTTTTCAGCTGGTATAGTCTTTGAGAAGCTCTGGGAAAAGATTGTTGAACTTGATGTTCCTGGGTTCAGATTTTGACCATGGGCAAGTGTGATAAACATTTTGGGGTCACAGTTTTTTTATCTGTAAAACAGAATGAATAATATTTGCACAGCCTTCTTCGCCAAGTGTAAACAAAGCATTTTGTCTAGAAAGGCAATGGTACAGTGGATAGAACTAGGTTCAGATTTGGACTCAGTCACTTACTAGATGTGTGACCCTAGGCAAGTCACCTGACCTTTGCTTCCATTTCCAATTTTCCATTGAGATAATGACAGCACCTGCTTCCAGGGCACTTTGCAAACTTTCAAGAACCTATTTACATGGTAGCCATTAGTATATTCTGGTATTCTAAGGTCTCCTCGACTCTGGCATTTTGTGTTTTTTATTCGAGTCATTTTCTGATCTAACATCCCCAGTTCTCAGGCCCCTCCCAGCCCTGACATCCCCTGCTCTCAGGCCCCTCCCAGCCCTGACATCCCCTGCTCTCAGGCCCCTCCCAGCTCTGACATCCCCTGCTCTCAGGCCCCTCCCAGCCCTGACATCCCCTGCTCTCAGGCCCCTCCCAGCCCTGACATCCCCTGCTCTCAGACCCCTCCCAGCCCTGACATCCCCTGCTCTCAGGCCCCTCCCAGCCCTGACATCCCCTGTTCTCAGGCCCCTCCCAGCTCTGGCATTCTATAACTAACCAGTAGGTGTGTTGCACCTTCGAGGAGCCTAATTTGGCAGCAGGGCCTTGCTCACCCACCCCCAGTGATGCTTAGTGAGTCTTTTTAAAATCCCTTAGCGTTAGCTTTTATTTTTATGTAACCTTCATTTTCCAGCACATCCCTCCCAGAATCTCTGTCCAGAGAGCCATACCTCATAAGAAAGAATTAAAAAAGAAATACAAAAATGACTTGGCAGAAGGAGCTGATGCCTGGACTGAGCCTTGCTGCTCGGATAATGCTCCAGACCCCATAGTCCCCTACCTCTGCCCAGGAAGGAAGCAGTCATGTGGTTTCTCATTGAGGCTTTGGGGTCACACTTGGTCATGGTCAGCTGGCCCATCGTTTTAGGCTCTTGTCTGTAGAGGCCGGGGAGAGCCTCACAGCTGGCTTTCCTTTCCCTCAGTAAGTTCAGGGTCCATGGTCAGACTCCACATGAGTGCAGCAGCAACAGCAGCAGCAGGTGCTAGGTCATGAGGGTGTCTTGGCTTCAGACTGGGAAGCTGAGATTTGGTTTGGGGAGAGCCCAGCTGGCTTGGGATCTTTGCTTCTGCTCTTATATCCTGCCACAGAGCCGCACTCTCCACACCCCTCGGCCCCCTTCAGTCCCTACATAGTCAGTCACCCCGTGATCCTCCCTTCCTACACAGCTGCTTGTCAGAGCTCAGCCTCCCTTGGGCCTCTTCTTCCAGCTGCTGTGGTCTTCAAATTTCTCCAGAGCCTTTGGGTATCATCCCAGGGTCACTTCAGATGCTGCTCCCCCAGGAGCTCCAGAGGCAGCTGTGCCAGGCTTGGGGCAAGATGTGGGGGAAGCAGGGCTTTGTTCAGCAGAGGGTAGGTCTGGAGCATTCAATGCCCAGCCTGATTTGGTCCCAGGACCCTGGACTCTATGTTTTCACAGACCTAAAGATGGAGGGGATGGTCCAGTTCAACCCAGAAGAAGAAACAGTCCCAGGAAGGGGAAGAGGAAGGCCTAAAGCCTTCACATTCCATCACCATCTCTGCACTGGATGGCCCCCATGCCAAGAAGTGACTTGTCCTCACTCTGCCTACTCACCTCTGCCTCTCCATCTAAGTGATCTCCTCCAAGACCTAGCTCCAAGTCCCCCCTTTCTTCAGGAGGCCTCAGTCTGCTAATATCTTCTCTCATATACTTCTTATAGGGACCTACTATTCACATGTTGCCCCCCCAAATGGAATGGGTGACTCTCTGATGCAAAGACATGTCCCCCTTTCTTTTCATTCCCCAGTACTTAAAATGGTGCCTGACACATAACAAGGACGATTGATGGTGAGCTTAATGGCCAAGCTGTCTGGCAATCCCTGCCCCTGTCATGGCACAGGTGTGGGAGGGAGGGGGTAGCAGGGTAAGAGACAAGATAAGTGGGGTGTGTCATCATCTCTGGGTATTAAGGAATTTGTTCTGGGTGGGGGGAACGATGCAGTGGGAGTTGAGGTGGAGTTGGGGATTGTCTTCTGGCCTTTGGAGGTATGTGTGAGCCCCCACCTCTGAGCTCCTGGTAAAGCACTGGTAAGTCTATCTAGAATAGATGAGGCATTTCTTAAGTACTAAGTTCTTAGTGCTACCCTGGGACAATCCTTGTGGTCAAAACACTTGTATCCTACTGGGGGAAGAAAATTTCTGAAGGGGAACTGGGGGACTTTAGGAAAGGCCCTAATGCTGGTCTGGATCTGGTTTTGTCTCTTAGCCATTTCCCATTTCTCCTAATCAACAGCGGCTTGTTTCTCAGAGATTAAGTTTGAGCTGTTTTAATTCTGTGTCTGTCTTATCCTCTCCTCTTACTCTCTGATGGTTCACGTGTGTGTCTCATCTCCTCTGCTCCCCCTGGGGTCATGGATGAACCAAGTCTTCTGTTCTCTGTACAGGCAAATCTCCCCCATATCGCGGCTGTTAATCCATTATAATCAAATTCCACTCAACATCCCAGAAATGCTGATTGGCCCTTGGCCAACTTAGAATGCTGGTAGACCATATTGTTCCACACATAGGTGGTACATTTTCCTCAGAATCTGGCTTGCTGAAAACCTGTGTGTTGTAATCCATATCAGGATTTTTTATAGTATATGTATATATATTATACATTATATATACATATACATACACATATATTTTCCTTTCCTTTCAAAAAGATCTCATTTTAAACATCATGGCCTATATTTGGAATAATACCATGATTATACAGCTTATCTCCCTTCCCAACCCTCACCCCCCAGTCCTGCTCCAAGCTCAGGATTTATCTTGACGATGACTGTCCAAATTCTGTTAAAAGAACCATAGTCTTAGCACATTAGTTACCTGGAAGTTCCCTGGTGTGAATGCCCAGCCCAGGGCCGGTATGTAGTTGGTGTTGCCTTGACCTTCCAGGGAGGACTGAGCCACCAGGACCCTAGGGTTTCCAGTGTCTTCACCCTCCATACACACAGTCACCTGATGTGGGGAGCCCCCCCAAGGCCTTCCAGCTGCTTGGGGCTAGTCCTTTGTTGTGTGCTTGGGGAGGGGGATGGCAATCCCATCGTTATGTACACATCTGATCCCTTATTTTCCACGTCAGATCATTTGTAACCGTCACTAGGCAATTTAGACCTGTCTCTGATTCAATTTTCTCTTTGTGCAGTCACTACCAGTTTTTTTCTGTTCAGGGCTGATTTTAAAGGTGTCCCATCTTCTGGGCTCCTGCTCTGAAGGTGAGCTGTATATTGTATATATATCTATATTTTATGTTCACACGGGTGCACGCGCACGCACAAGCATCTCCCTGAGAACAAGTTACGCCATAAGATGATCTGTGGCTTTTCCCATAGCAGGGAAGGCATTGCTCTTTCTATCTCCTCATCTCACCCCTCACCCCCAGCCCAGTCAACCAGATCACCTTCTCGGGCTGAGAAAGACTGTAGAACCTCGGATGGGAGGGATGTTAGAACACAGAACCTTACAGTAGAAAATGCAGGGGGCCTTGGACCCCCTCCTTTCCCAGATGCCCCATGAGGGTATCTGGAGTCAGAGAAGATCTCCATTTGGTCAGCTTCAGTTCTCTGGGTCTCAGGTTTATCATCTGTAAAATGGGAATTATGTGTGTGCTGTCTGTCTCAAGAGGTTGTTCTGAGGATAACTTGAAATAACACCACCAGTCATGGAAAATTTATGTAAAACAGTTTGTCTATTGGAGGCCTGATGTTTGCCCATAGAAATGCTTAACAAATGTATGCCTTATTGATTTGACTAGAGGTAAGCTATTTTATTTACAGATGAGGAAACTAGGCCTCATAAGGGGAAGGGTCTCACCCAAGGCCACAAATCTTCCTTAAATATGAGGGAGGAAGGAGTATGAATTTGGAGTGAGGGAAACTAAGTTAAAATCTCCCCTCTGCCTCTTACTAGGTCTGTGACCTTGAGCGCGAACACCATAGCAGTCTCAACACAATGTCTCTGAAGTCAGAGGTCTTGGGTTTAAATTCTGCCCTTTGCTGTCTGCTTTGGACCAGACATGTAACCCATTCCTGGGTCTCTGTTTTCTCTTCTGCAAAATGTATTTCCTCGTAATGTAAAATGAGGGAGCTGGACTCAGTGGCTGACAAGGTCCCTTCCAGAATTTATCCCCCTAGGAATCATAAGGTCTGTCGTCTGGATGCATGGATTAGGTTTGTCCTGCCTGGCTTCAAAGGACAGACTTAAGAATTATGGGTCAAAGCTGCAAAAGGGTCAGTTTGGGCCATTGTCAGAGCTGTCCAGGTGCTTTAGGCTTCTTGGGGCAGGGATGAGCTCCCCATCCCAGAGATCTTCAAGCAGCAATGGGAGGCCCACTGGTTAGGGAAGTTGTGCAGCTACATGGGGGTACCCTACATGGCCCCTGAAGCTGTCTCTGAGGTCTTCTAGGGCTGTGATTCTAGCCTTCAGTCTCCTCTCCTCCCGCTCTCAGTGGAAAGGCTTAGTCCTGGTCCACCTTGAAGCTGATAACTGCATTCGAGGGGTTATAAACCTGCCAGGCATGGGAAAATGTTGAGTCACAGTCCTGGGAGCAGCACAGGAGCTAGCTGGCTGGGCAGGGTTCCTCCCAGGGCCAGGATTCTTACCCCTTAACTGCCTCAGCAACCTACTCTGGGCAGCCTGAGCAAACAGGGAATTATATTTCCACAACTCCACAGATCGTATGCTTCCTGCTGTAGGCAGAGAGCTGGACAAATGACCTTTGCAGAGTTAGGAATCCATGGGTTTTTCAACATGCCTCCCCGCAGTGGGGAAGATTACAGCTGCTCATTAGTTTACCTGCTGCTGATGTAAAGTGAGATTGAGGCTGAGGGGGTGGGGTGGATAACCTCTGCCTAACCAACACTTGGCACCCCAAGATCACCCCAGGGGAGGAGCCCCCATCTGTCCCCCTGAGCCAGTCTCATCAGGAGGAGGCACTTATGAGTGGAATCATTGCTGGCATTAACCTTTATGAGTCAGCCCTGGGGGGGCTGGGAGAGATGGAGGTCTGAAGGTGGCTGTCTTAAAGAGTTCACTGGGGAGACCACAGAGGAAGAGGGGGAGAAATCTCCTCCACAGCATTCCCTCCCTCCCCCTTCCTACCCCCACCCCACCCTCAACAGCAAGGCCTTCCCTTTGACTTTGTAAGTCAAGTTGACTTCAAAAGAGTTTTCAAAGTCAGTCCCCTGGGCTTGAGGAGGAGTTGTCTCCTGGAGCTTGTTATGGGCTCTGTAATTAAACAGTGGAAAGAGCCAAGAGAGGACAAAGCCAGAGTCAGAAGCCCCAGCCAGGTCCTTGGTTAATTGAGATCTCGGGCCAGCACGGCTTCTCAAGAGGGAAGCAGGGAGGAGGTCAGAGAGAGAGATGGAGAGTTTCCTGCCACCACCCCTCTGGATACTGGGGGGTAAGCTGGATGGGACAGCTCAGGAGTGAGGAGGTCAGGGTAGGAGACAGAAGCGCCCTGCTGCCCCTCTGGATGGCGTGTGGAGGCTGGATGGGGCAGCTCCAGTGTGAAGGGGATCACCTAGGGCCTTTCTGTTTCTCACTGGGCTGAGAGCAGGCTATAGTGAACAACAGAATCTTGCTAAAAGCAAGGAAAAATATTTTTTCTTCTGTCCAACCAGGGACTGGATTAGCAGATGGCCTCTGAGGCTGGCTGTCATAGTCTGTCCTACCTTCTGTTTTAAGGTCTCTTCCCACCCGGATGTTCAATGTTCTAAGGGACCACCAGGCTCTCGCATGGTTCTAAGATCCTGCATTTGTCATCAGAGGTTCAAATTTGCTCTTTGACAGTAGTTTTTACTTGTGTGTCCTCGGACCTCATTTGGCAAATCGGGAGGTTGGACTCATGGACCTCTGAATCTGTGCTCATACCCTCAGTGGCTGAGCCAGAATGTGGATCCCCTCTGGAGATGGCCAAAAGTGGGATGGGAATGCTTCCTGCTCATGCTGCTGGGTTACAGACCCTTTGAAATGCTCATTCCATGACTTCTCCAAAGGCTTGCTGCTACTAAGTAGAGCTCTGATGAAACCCAGCTTCTCTGACCCTATAGCTCATACCTACTGACTCTTCCCAACGATGACTGGGGCTGGCTTCAGTTTCTTCATCTGTTAAATGAGTGTTGGGGACCTCTGAGGTGCCTCCTGAGTCTAAATGTGGTCCTTTGGCCAGAAACTTAGGGAGCAGGGCAGGTGCAGGTAGGAAACTGGAGGGATGAAGAACGTTTTGTCAGTGACGTCCCCTCCCCCATCCCCGAGGGCCACCCTCCTGCCTCTACACACATCTGGAGCTGGAAAATCATCCCTTTCCCCTCTCCCAGTGATCCTCTGCCCTGGCAACCCAGGCCCCGTTCTCATCAAGACCAAAGCGTGGGTGCCACTCAGAGATTGGTGGACTTTACAGATCGAGAGAGAGGGGTTAAGGAAAATTGCCCCTGCTGCTTCTATGCTAATGTAATCTCTAACCAGATCTGCGCAGCCCTGAAGCTCAAATTGCTTTTTAGATTAACATTTAATTATTAACAGGGTGCCCTGAAAGGCCTGGGGCTTGAAACAGGGGAGGGGGAAGGGAGCAGGGAGGGGGGAGGGGGGAGGGGAAGGGGGGGCAGGAAGGGAGAGCAGAAGCTGATGCCTCTAGCCAGGAAGGGAGGGAGGGCAAGAGGGAGGAAGGGCAGGCTGGTCCAGCCCTCCGTTTTTATGGGAGCCCTTGGCAAGGTGGCTGCCCCACTTGGGTTCCAGGTTGGATTTTATGCTCTCTCATAATTTACCAAGGAGTGACCTTCTCTGTTCTATATTAACTCATTCTGCCACAAGCGGCCACCTTTGCTAATTGACTCACTTGCCCTCTGGATTTGGGGAGGGAGGAGGGAAAGCCTACTTATTGTCCAGGGCAGCCTGACTGGCCAGGTGTCACCGCCCCAACCCCAAGCATTTCACGAATGTTCACAGATGCTTCATAGGTGGCTAGGTATCTCAGGGGATAGAGAGCCCTGATCTGAGTTCAAGTCCAGCCTCAGACCCTGCCTAGTTGTCATATAACCTCTGTCTGCCTCCATTTTCTCCTCTGTAAAAAAGGGCACAATGATTTGAGATAATAGCTAAGTAGAGACATAGATGGATGGAGAGCTAGATGGATGGATGGATGGATGGATGGATGATAGATGGTAGATTGATTGATTGACTGACTGATTTCATTTAGGACCAAGAAAAAGAAACTGGGGCTGCCTTCTAGTGAAGAGAAACTGAGGTTAGATTCTTTACAATTTGACAAATTTTGGTTAAGACCTTGACAGACTAATATTTATATAGCCTCTAATGTGGGCAGAGCATATTCTGGACATCCCGTCTGATCCTGACAACAACAAGGGAGGGGGAAGGGGAGAGGCTGTTATTCTCCTCATTTTACAGGTGAGGAAATTGAGCCTGAGAGAGGTAAAGGGAGCTGTCCAGCTGGGATCTGAGGTAGGGTTGGTACCTAGGTCCTCTGGATCTAGAACCAGGACTCTATCCACTGGACTACTGACTTGAACTCACTCTGTCTCAATGCCTGCCATTTTCACCAACCTTCCTCGGCTCTAGACCTGGAGCTCTCTTCCTCCAGGCTCCCCTAGGCCTCCTCACAGTCACCTCAAGTCCCACCTTCTACAAAAAGCCTGTCCCAGTCCTCTTTTGTCTCAGTGCCTTCCCTTCCTCGATTATCTCCAATTTACCTGTATACATCTTGTATTATATAATTGTTTTCCCATTGTCTCCTCCATTAGACTGTGAGCAAAGGGACCACCCTTTGTATCCCCAGTGCTTAGCATAGTGCCCAGCACATAGTAGGCCCTTAATAAATGTTTGTTGACTTGACACCTTAAAGGGCCTCAGTTTCCTCATCAGAAGAATGATAGCGATGGATTTAGTTATCCTCAGACCTTCTAGCTCTGGAGCTATATCATCTTGTGGATGAAATTAGCTGATAATGATATATTTTAATTTTTCTGAGTCTCATATCATTTAGTTTCTTCATCTATAACAATGAGGGAGTTGGAATAGATGACCTCTGATTTCTGCTATCTTCCACCTCCAAATCTCTTAATACTCAGCTTAAGCCCCACAACTACAGAAATCTTTCCCTCCCGCTTGTAGGGTTCCCATCCTCCCCAAACTACCTTGGATCCAGTTTATATATATATTTGCTGTGTATTTCAGCCAAGCACTTATTAAACACTTACTGTGTGCTGGGTTCTGTGCTAGGCTCTGGGATGCTTTCCACCAGTTTATATTCTCCCCATTAGACTATCAGCTCTTAGAGAATTGGGATTATTTCATTCTTTGTATGTGTATCCATGGTGCCTGGCACATAGTAGGTACTTAATCAATGGTTATTGATCTGAGAGGGTGGATCTGGATAACCTGATAGCCACCATTTGAATGCAGTCTTTCATTTTTCTAGGGAATTGGTCAATGTTTGTTTGATGCCTAATAAGAATAGCCCTTACGAATACTCATCATCTATCATCTATCTGGCATGACTTGGGTGTATCCTTTTGGAAAACAGGGAGAGTGACCTTTTATTTATAGGGCTAGAACTGGGAAGATCTCAGAGGCCTCCCAGTCCCAGGAAACTGGTCCTTAAGCATCTAGCAATATCAGCCAGTCCTACCCCTTCCTTCTTCATTTTACTGGGAAAAAGTGAGGCTCCAACAGGGCAGCTGTTTGTTCAATGTCTGTTACACAGTTAAGATTATCCCTGTTCTCCAACCATGAACTCCTGCTATCCTGGGATGATCTCCCAGAAGAATCCCCCGCCCCCAGTTTTTTCCTCTTGTTCTCATCTTTCTCCCCTCCCCAAACCACTGAATCAAAGACCCCCGGACTTGGCTGAGGCCAGCAGGTGTTGGCAAGAATTAGTATGGGTTTATGCTTGGGAGAAAAGCTTCTGTTTCTTTTCTTGTTGTGTTTTTTTTTTTGCTTTTTCCCCTCCCCATTGGGATCAGATTAACCCCAGGGCAGGAAGCTGGTCTCTAGCCAGACGTGTCTTGGATGGGGGCCCCACTCTCTAGGGGCCCCCTCCCAGCATCCCTGGAGCTGACCAGGGGACAGGGGAAGATGACAAATAGAGGCTGGGACTGACCCACAGATTTCCCTCTAGTCTTTTAATAAAAAAAATACAGGCTGCAGGCTTCCACCATCCATCTTTTATTCATTGTTCTCTCAAGGCAAGCCGGGTAAACTCAATTCATTCTCAGACTTTGAAAGTTCCCTCTCTCTCTCTCTCTCTCTCTCTCTCTCTCTCTCTCTCTCTCTCTCTCTCTCTTTCTCTCTCTTTCTCTTCCCCCTCCTGTCACATTTTCCTTTATCTAAATCCTGGGCTCTGAAAGGGTCTATCGACAGCTGTGGAGGAGTTATCTGGCAGAGGAGACCTTCGCCGAAGCGCAGGCCTTAGATAAGAGGCCTTATCGGCCCCTGATGTCAAAGAAGGTGCCAGAGCATTCTATCACTGCGGCTTTAGACGTTCCCCCCCTTTTTTTTATTAAAGTCACAAAGACCTTGGGCTTATAAATAGTCCGATTTGGAGATAGGGTTTCCAAATTAGCAGCAGTTTCCCAGGGCAATCCTCTCCCCTGAGATGAAGGAGGGGGCAAGAACTGACTGATGGGCACCCTCCTTGGGTTTGTGGGGAGAGTGTCTGATGGGGGCTAGGTTTCCCAGAGAGCATCAGGGTGGAGTTGAGGAGGGGCAATGGCAGCCAATAAACCTCAGGTCCAGATCCAGGTTCGTTGTTGAAATAGCCAGGTGACCTTGAGCAAGAGGAGAAGCCATAGGGAATATGGAAACTGGCTCTTTTGGTTCAAATCCCACCTGGGTCCCTTGAGACCCTATGATCATGAGCAAATCAGGTCATCTGTTGAACCCAGTTTCCCCCCGCCCCAGTAAAATGAGGAGAGGCATTGAATTAGATGGTCTCTCCCAGTTCTCTCATCAGCCTACCCTATTTCTCCTCACCTATACAATGAAAGGCATGGGTAAAGTGGCCTCTGAAGACCCTCCTAGCTTTCAATCTGTGATTCCAGGTCACCTTCTTGATCTGCAATTTCTTTCTCTGTATAATGGGTTGGTTGGACATGATGAATACCAAGGTCCCTCCCAGCCCCAAGTCTGGAAGCTCATTGTTCTTGGCCAATCACTTGACTTTGACCTCTTGGGTCTGGAGTGAAGGGGGGAGGGGGGCTTGGCTACTCAATCCACCCTGTCCACCTGACCAATGGAGAACAAAGCACCAATGGAGAATCAAAGAAAGATTTGTTGACTCGAATCAAAGCCTGGGAAGGACTTTTGAGGATGTTGAAAGGAGTTATTATTGTTTAGAGAATGGTGGAGTCCTCCTTTGAAGCTCCCCCTCCCATGTGCCTTTTCCTACAAGGGGCTGACCTCCTTGTGTTCTCAAAGGTCACTGGGAAAGAGGACAAGAAAGGCCTCACGAGAACCCATGTGTCAGATGGCCAGGAGCCAGCCCCACCATTGTGGGGACAAGCAACCTTCACCTGGGAGATGGGGCATTAAGGCTCCCTGAGCCCCCTCAGATATATATACATATACATTGTACAGCTTTGACCTTCCTCTCCATCGCTCTGGACACCGCTGACCACCTTCTCCTCTTGGATACTTTGAGTCTGGAGGAGAGAGTGGGGCTCCTGACTTTGCCCAGTCTGCCTCACTTAAAATCCAATTCACTCGCAAGTCAGAACATCCCCCTCCTGACCTTGATCCTCTTCCTAAATGAAGGAGGAACAACAACTTTCTCCTCTTGCACTTCCAGGCTCTCTCCTGATTGGCCTCCTATGTGTCTGACCAGTTCTTTCCATTCTCCTTTGCTGAGTCATCATCCATGTTATATGGACTCACCTTCAAGGGGTTGTCTCAGATTCACTTCTCTCTCTCCCTCTCTCTCTCTCTCCCTCCCTCCCTCTCTCTCTCTCCCTCCCTCCCTCTCTCTCTCCTTCTCTCTCTCCCTCCTTCCCTGCCTCCCCCCTCTCTCTCTTTCCCTCCCTCCCTCCCTCCCTCTCTCTCTCCCTCTCTCTCTCCCTCCCTCCCTCCCTCCCTCTCTCTCTCTCTTTCTCTCTCTCTCTCTCTCTCACCTCACCACCTCATATGACTTTAATTTCATTTTTCATACCGATGTCTCAGATCCCTCCATCCACTCTTGAGCAGTCTTCTGAGCCCATCAGATCCCTATGCTTTATATTCTAAACCAGAAGTCCCAGTGGCATCTCAAACTCAGTGGGTCTCCTTCATCCCCAAACTTTCCCCTCTTCCAAACTTCTCCCAGGCTCACTGTCTACCCCCTCACTCACCACAAATAGCCAATCAATGACCAGATCTTGTTCCTATCCACAAACGTCTTGTCTATGCCCTGCTTCTTCCACTCTCAGAGGGACTGTCCTTGCTCAGTCTCTTTCCTCTCCTGTTGTCTGGTCTCTGCCTCAGTGCCCTCCCTGGCTAGTCCATCCTTCACACAGGTGCAAAGTGATTTTACTGGTGTGATCATGTCATGTCCCATTTTCCACCTCCAGAGTTTGTACCGGTTGTCCTCCACATCTGTAGTGCACTCCCTTCTCCACTTCTCTGCCTCTTGGAATCCCCCATTTTTGCTTCGAGATTCAGCCCAAGAGCTGCCTTCTTCCTGAAGACTTTCCTGGGACCTCCTCACTCCCTCTAAACTCTCATGTATAATCATCATATACCCATGTGTATACACATGAGTATGAGGAAAACATTGGAATATAAGCCCCTTGAGGACAAGAACCGATTTCCTTTTTTTCTTTTTAGCCACTACACTCTGCCTTGAACATAGCCAGTCCTTAGTAACTGCTTATGACTGGGGATTCAAAGCCAACATGTGCTTTCAGCTAGCTTCTGTTCAATCAACTAGTATTTATTTAGTGCTTAGTGTGTGCCAAACTTTGTACTAATTGGTGGGGACACAAAGACTGTGGAAAACTGGTCGCTGTCCTCAAAGAACTTCCATTCTAGGAAATCCCCGTGGGTTTCATTCCCAGGGCCTGGGATCCATGCATCCATCCACTTATTTACTGAGTCATTTCTTAAGCATTTATCCAATGCTGGAATACTGTGTGCCGGGCATGAAGCTAGGCTCTAACTAAGGATCAGAGACCATCCATCCCGCTCCAAGGAAATGATGGGGTTTAAGATGTGGCTGCTGATTGAAAGCAGGGTCTCTTTGCCCAGGGCTCCTGGCAAACCTGCTTGACTAATGCCCATTCATTCATTCATTCATTCAGCATCCAACAAGCATCTGCTAAGGGCCCACTGTTTGCCTTACACACAGAGAGCTGGGGGCTGAGCAGCCACTTAGGGGGACAGCCCACCACTATTGCCTCTTTCTCCCCCTCCCCCCACATAGGAAAAAACCTCTCATAGACCACCAGTCACATGCTTGTCTTTTCTCTGGGGGATGATCTCTGGTGTAGACTCTCCACACAGCCCTTCATCCGCAGGGGATACATAGTAGTGTTGGAGTCTGAGGTCATTTTTCCTCTTTGACCCTTGGACTCTTTCTCTAGAGAAATAAGAGGAGGGCTCTGAACCTTCTTTGTGTCATGGACCCCTTGGGAAGGGATGAAGCCCTCTTCAGAATCATGCTTTTAAATTCATAAAATATGATGTATATGGTTCCAAAATAAATTAATTAATCTGAAATAGTTTTCAAATTCATGGATCCCAGGTTAAGAACCCATAAACTAGACTAGCGGACCCCTAAGCCCCCCTCCCCAGATCTGACATCCCCAGCCCTCCCAGCCCTGACATCCCCTGTTCTAAGAGCCCTCTCAGCCCTGACATCCCCTGTTCTGAGGCCCCTCCCATCCCTGACATCTCCTGTTCTCAGACCCCTCCCAGCTCTGATAGGGCCTCCCTATGTTTTAAAGACTCTCCCAGACTCCCCAAGACTCTGTCCCTGTCAGCTGCTGCTGGCCTTAGAAGGAGGGAAGTAAAGAGAAAGAAGAATTAACAAGTCATTTTTCTGTAGCACTTGATAAAATGGTTTCTTCCACACGAGCCTGTGACAGTTAGTGGTTGCTAGTCATGTTACCTCCACTTTAACAACCTATGAAACTGAGGCTCGGGAAGCAAGCAGCCCATGACTTCAGGTCTCAGAGCTGAGCCACGTTCTGGGGCTGGGGTAGCCCAAGAGCTGGGAGCTGAGTCAGGAACATGAAGAAAGGACCCTTGGGGGAGGTAGAGGCAGGGGTGGCCAGAGAGAGGAGCCCAGAGCCTGGGACGCTTCAGAGGAAAACAGACTGACTCCTGCCTCCCCAGGATGGGCTACAAAACTGCTGAGCATCCTTTTTGCTCAAGGGAAAGAACCGGAACAGCTTGAGCTAAATCGGATCCTGCTGATTGGAATTAGTGCCCATGCAGATGGAGCTAACTAAGCCTGCCCTAGGCTGGGGCCATCAACTGATGGGAAGGGCTGGGCAGAGCAGTATTCACCAAAGGCCACCAAAGGGAGGAAGAGCCCAGGTAGCTGCCCAGGTCTGGTGGAGAGATGGCAGGGCTCTCCCCACCCCACCTCTCCAGGGGGATCTGAGTGGCTAGAGCAAGGGGATGACCCTGGGGGGCTCCAAGTCCGGGGAATCTGGTGACTGTGTGAGCTGGTTTAAGTTTTTGACTCTCTCCTGGCCTTAGTTTCTTTATCTTGAGTATAAGTAGGAGGTATGGACTAGATCATCTCTAAGACCCCTCCCAGCCCTGCCATCCCCTGTTCTAAGGTCCCTCCCAACCCTGACATTCCCTGTTTTAAGACATCCCCTATTCTGAGGCCCCTCCCAGCTCTGATATCCCCTGTTCTGAGGCCCCTCCCAGCCCTGACATCCCCTGTTCCAAGGCCCCTCCCAGCTCAGATGTTTTATGGTTCTGTGGATAGCTCTGTAATACGAAACACTGGTTCTGTGTCTCTATGTAGGTCCCAACCTGCTCTGTATCTCTACAGTAACAATAAGTCTAAGTATCTGGCATCCAGATGGTACTTCAGTACACACACATATGTATCTATGTGTACAAATATATAAAAACCAATGTCATTTGCTCTTCACAGTAACCCTGTGAGAGATAGATACAAACAGTATCCCCTTAAGAAAGCAGGCTTGTAAAGGTTAAGGGACTTGCCCAGGGTTATCCAGGAAGTGTCTGAGATAGGACTCAAAGCCAGGTCTTCTTGACTCACTAGTCCGGGCCTCTGGCCACCATGCCATGCTGGTTCAGGAGTGGTCAGGCAGGCTGACCCATAATGGCCCAATGCTATTTCTTAAGACTACAGGCGGGGATGTATACTCAACAAAACAGATCACAGAACAGCAGGGTAGGAGGGGAACTTGTTGTGTTCCAGTTAAGGAAACTGAGGCTCAGGCCTGAAAAGTGATCTGTCAAGGTCACATGGTCAGCTAGGGTTCTAGAGCAGCATGTATTGGATTCCGAGATCTTGGGATCACACCTCCTTGTGTGACCTTAGGAATGTAGGTCAGAGCCTTCTTCCTCCTCCTCCTCTGCTTTTCAGCTGCTTATACATGTGTATGTACACATATGTCTGCATGTGTAAATGGGTGACAAGTTCTGTATCAGTAGTCATGATCATCAGAGCCTTCAGATGTGCTAAGTCCTTCACACATGCAGCCTCCACCCTCTGAGCCAGAGACTGCGATTATCCCCATTGTACATGGGAGGAAACTGAGCCTCGGAGCGGTTAAGTAGGTTGTCGGGGGCCACAAAGCTGATTCTGAAGTTTGGGACCTGCTGTGGGAGGGGGGTGTAGCAGTTGGGGTGTGTGTGTGTGTGTGTGTGTGTGTGTGTGTGTGTGTGTGTGTGTGTGTGAAGGTAGATAGAGATAATTAACAAGCATTGATTGAGAACCCGATGTACGTGCCAAGAGCTGTGACTCAGGCCAAGTCACTTAGGGTACTCCCAGACCCACACTACAGCCCTGAGCTGTGGAGAAAGTGTCCCTGTGCTTTGCTGGAGGGAGTTTCCTCTTTGGAAGTTCCTTATGCAGATGAAATCATTGGCAGGCGCTCCCCGACCCAAAAAAAACCTCGATGCTTGGTATTTAGAATCCTTTATATTTTGTGAAGCACTTTAACAAGGCTAGATTAAGCATCTACTCTCTGCCTAGGCTACATGTTAGGCACTGGGAATTCAAAGGAAGAAATGAAATCACCCAGCCTCTCATTTGAACTTCTCAATAGCCCAGTGAGGTAAGCACTCCGGACACTGGTCTTCCTTGTCATCTGTTTTATCATTTGCTCTTATCTTAATAAATGCTTATTGACGGAGTGAGGGTTTCCCATTTTGTGTATGAGGAAACTGAGGCTCACAGAGGTGGTGACTTGCCTAGGATTGCTAAACTAGCAAATGTGGGTGCTGAGCCCCCATTCTCTGCTTCCTCCTAACAAATGTCAGAGGTGAGCTCTGAGCCCCCATTCTTTCTTTCCTCTAACAAATGTCAGAGGTGAGCTCTGAGCCCCCATTCTCTGCTTCCTCCTCACAAATGTCAGAGGTGAGCTCTGAGCCCCCATTCTCTGCTTCCTCCTAACAAATGTCAGAGGTGAGCTCTGAGCCCCCATTCTCTGCTTCCTCCTCACAAATGTCAGAGGTGAGCTCTGAGCCCCCATTCTCTGATTCCTCCTAACAAATGTCAGAGGTGAGCTCTGAGCCCCCATTCTCTCCTTCCTCTAACAAATGTCAAAGGTGAACTCTGAGCCCCCATTCTCTGCTTCCTCCTAAAAAATGTCAGAGGTGAGCTCTGAGCCCCCATTCTCTCCTTCCTCTAACAAATGTCAGAGGTGAGCTCTGAGCCCCCATTCTCTGCTTCCTCCTAACAAATGTCAGAGGTGAGCTCTGAGCCCCCATTCTCTCCTGCCTTCTAGCTGTGTGTCTGAGCACATGTGTATTTGGGGGTCTTCTCTAGCACATCAGGGCTGCCTGGACTCAAGTACTGGGGGCTCACTCAAACCGAAGCTTGATTACCCTCCCGAGTCCCCCAAGGACAGGCTCTCCATTCCCCGCAGTCAAGTGCATTCATCCTTTCACTAAGCAGCGCTTCATTCCTTTTTTAAACTGTATAATTTCTGCCTGATTGTAATGGCATATTTTAAAATTACCAGAAATCAAAGCCGGAAAATGGATACTGTGGCTTTTATTGCCAGCCCGAGCTACATTAACACAGCCTGTAATGTGGGGAATAAAAACAGCCCCTCCCCCTTTCCCCCTCCCTCTTTTTTTTTGAGACAGTAATAGGAGAAAATTGGTTTTGAAACTGAATAAAAGTCCCTTTCAGAGGAAATCATTTCTTTCACGGCACCTTTGCCGAAAATAAAATAGGAATAATGAAAGGTAGTTCTGTGATTGTCTTTCATTGCTGGCGAGTGAGCGAGCGGGGCTAGGACAGATGGAAGCCTCAGCCCGTCCGTCTCGGCTCGTCTCTGGCTCGGGAAATACAAGATTGCAATAATTGCCTCGTAACAAGGAGCTTGTTGTGAAATTAGTATCTTAAGGAAGTCGTGGAAAAAAAGGCTTTTCCTCATGAATACTTCATTATTAGCAGAGGGCCCTCACAATTTCAGGCTGCAGACACCTGTTTAGTATTAAGTAACTCGGGTTCTTTCCCCATCCCCGCCCCCTTTCCCACCAGCATCTCCCACTCCCCACTCTTCTTTTTATCCAAAACTAGGATTAGGTTTACGGAGCTCTGCTGTTGGGAATACCGAGTTCTCCATTTCCCTCATTCGAATCTTCTCATTTGTAGGAGCTTTGGTGGGAAAGAGGGATACTGGCTGAGGCTCTCAACTGCCCCCCTCCCCGGGAAGTGGGGGTGGCGACTTGGGGAAAGGGCTTTCGGAACTTACCACACAGAGATGGGGCTAGGAATCCCAATACCTAGGCAGGGGTGGGAACCTGCGGCCTCAAGGCCACATGTGGCCCTCTGGGTCCTCAAGCGTGGCCCTTTGACTGAATCCAAACAAATTCCCTTCCTAAAAGGATTTGTTCGGTAAAACTTGGACTCCGTCAAAAGGCCACACCCAAGGACCTAGAAGGCCGCATGTGACCTCAAGGCTGCAGGTTCCCCACCCCTGAAATTGAGTTAATTCTGAAAGGCAGGTGGATAATGGCCTGTACAGGCAGTCCCTGGGGGAGGTGGTCTGAGTGGGGAGGATTCAGGTTAGGGAAGAGGCCCAGCCCTTCTCCCTGATCTCTGATGACTCACTACCTCTACAGGCCAAGGAGGAGCACAAGGTACAAGGATGGCAGTCTCCACATGGCTGTACAAAGTGCTCCCTTGTCCCGGATGTCAGAACATGGGGCAAAGCCCCAGGCATCTCTACTCCAGTTATAGTTTGACCACCAAAAGTACCTCCAATGTTTGCAAAAGCAGCATCGTCAGGCCTTGAACGTAAATGAGACTTAGAGTCAGAAAGGGACCTCAGATATCATTTAGTTCACTCCCTCAACTCATGGATGGGGAAATTGAGTCACAGTGAGGAGAAGGGACTTGCGCAAGTTCACCCAGGTCATAAGTGGCAAACTCAGAATTTGAATCCGGGTCCTCTGCCTTCTACCAGACTGAGGTCCCCGCCCATTGGATATCAGAACCATAGCTCTGGAAGGATCCTGGGAAGCTGTCGAGCCTAATCTCATTTTACAGATGACAAAAGTTCCATCAAACAAATAGAAAGACAGGATTTGAACTGATGGCTTCCTGAATTCATTTAATAGGTGTTTAATGAAAGAAAGAAAGAAAGAAAGAAAGAAAGAAAGGAAGGAAGGAAGGAAGAAAGGAAGGAAGGAAGACTGAATTAGTGAGTGAATGAATGATTGAATGAGTGAATGCATGAGGGAATGAAAATACCTTCTGTCCTAAGTCTTGGCTCCTCCAGGGGCCGGGCTGCTGCTCCCTCCTCGTTGCTCCCTCTCCCCGTCTATTAGGAAGATCAGAAGAACTTTATTCCAGGGCTGACTCTGAGTTAAACAAGATTTTTCGTGTTTAGTCTTGTTGTTATTAATACTAATAAAGACACATTAGAATTGTGTGCGTAGGGTCGGTAGGGCTTCAAAGCCCTCTCTGCCTGTTCCCTTATTGGGCCCTCGCAACAAGCTCACGATGTAGCTTAGGGTATTATGAGCCCCACTTTGCCGATGAAGGTACTGAGGCCCAGAGAGGTTGAAACTTGCCTGCCATCACACACACACACGCACGCACACACACATACACGCACACGCACACGCACACGCACACGCGCGCACACACACACACACACACACACACTCACTCACACATCTAATTAGTCGCCCAGCCCAGACTAGAACTCAAATCTCCTAACTTGGAGCTGGACCAGCAAGTAGAGACGTGCCCAGTAGGTGTCCTGGGACTCCCACAGACAGCCCACCCACATACAGTCTTCCAGCACTGATACCTGTGAGTCAGGACCCCAGGGGGAGCCGGGAGGAAGGTTGGGGAGTCCACCCATTGTATATGCCTCCCCCATGAGAATGGGAACTGCCTGCGGCACCCAAGAAATGCTTCTTAACCCTACTGAAACTCTCTGACCTCAGTTTCCTCATTTGTTAAAGTCCGTGCTAAAGTCACTTCCAAATCTTAATGTGTGATCTGGAGCCATCTAGTCCCAGTCCCTCATTTTAACAGAGGAGGCCCAGGGAAGTGAAGAGCATTCCCCAAGGTCACACAAACATCTCCAGGCTGAACTGAGATTCAAACCCAGTCCTTCTAACTCTAAGCCCAGTGCCATCTTCCAGACACATGGACCCCCTCCCTCATACCTATATCTCTCATACCCATATCATACCTTATTTACTATGCATTTATTTATCCTCATCCTACCTACCCTTGGCAAATTAAGTGGCACAGTGGATAGAGCAAGGCCTTCAGTCAGAAGGAACCTGAGTTCAAATCCTGCCTCAGACATTTATTAGCTGTGTGACCTTGGGCAAGTAATTTCATTGTCCTCAGGGATTTCCCCCATCTGCTTGCCTGGAGATTGTTCAAGCTAAGCCCAGGGTCTCTGGACTGACCATCTTGGTCCTCTGCTCAGATTTCAGCCCAGGCCCCCTTGCTCCTCTAGGTCTGGAATGCTGCTCCCTGTTCTCCAAATCCTCTCTGATCCAGTCTCTCTGGCTCACTTCACCGTCCTTCACACAGGGCAGACACTTCATGTGAGATTTTTCCCTTTCTTTCTATCCAAGTACTTAATAGAGTGCCTGGCATATAGTAAGTAAGCCCTTAAGAAATGACTATTGAATGAAGGAATGAAGGAATAGTTCAGGGACACCTGTACCATCCCAGGGGCTGAGTCTGGGTGCAGTGGGATGTGTGTTCACTGAAGAACCAGAGGGCGTAAGTTATACTGGTACTGACATAGCTAGATGGTTCCAGGCCTAGAGTGCTGGGCTTGGAGGAGGTTGGGACAGGGAGGGAAGGGAGATAGGCATTTATTAAGCACCTACTATGTGCTAAGCTCTTTCTAAATATTATCTGATTTGATCCTTACAACACTATTTTTATCCCCATTTTATGGTTGAAGAAACTGAGGCAGATAAAGATTAAGTGACTTGCTTGGGATCATGAAGCTAAAAAGTGTCTAAGTCTGGCTTGCAGCTCCAAGTGGGCATGGATTGAGTCCCCACCTTGGAATCTTGGGGTGCAGGAGAGAGAGGGTTGAGTTTAGAGTCAGAAGGTCTGCATTCAAAGCTTGGCTCTGCTGGGCCTCTGGCAAGACTCTGCCCATCTCTGGATGTCACATTAGACCTCTCTGAAGGTAGACAGGGTGGGCTACAAGAGCTAAGGTCCCTCCTAGTTCTGAAGGTAACACATCATCCGCCTTGCTCCCCCCTCTTCAGGCGCTGAGATCTTGGGTCATTTGCACCCAGATAGCCACACCTCCATAATGTGTGCCTAGAGCAGGGCTCCATGGTGAAGACCCATAGACATGCCTTCTCTCCACACTCCTATGCTCAGCAGTCCAGAGGTGTGGGGTGGCTGTCAGGGGTAGGGCGCAGCCTGTGGATGACATGAGGGTTCAGTCTTTGACCAGGGTCGAGTCTGTGGCCACAGGGTCAGGGTTCAGGCTCTGACCCTTCCCAATTGCTCAGTCACATGTCACACTTAAATCTCTAGTTTATTCATGTATTGTAATACGCTACTTGTTGGCTGGATAATTTGGGCAAATCACAACTGCTGTAAGGCTGTTCCTTCATCTGTAACATGGGATGATACTAATAGCATCTATCTCTCAAATGAGATAATATAGGTATATCATACAGACCCAGTTTGGAGAAGGGGTCATCCCTTGCCCAAAACAATACCAGAATTTATGTCCAGTCCTCCTGAGGACTCCCTGCCTCCTTCAGAGGGGACAGGAGAAAGAGGAACTCATTTTCTTTGGGTTCCTAGAGGTCACAGAAGGGGCCAGACAGGAAGAATGACGGTGGGGGAGAGAGTGGAGCAGAGGAAACCCCAAGAGCTGAGAGTATCTCTAGAGATCCTCTGGGCACTTGGCCACATATCAGATCAAAATGTAACTGGGAAATATTTCACAAAATAAATCAAAATACAATGTAACATGGATCGAATTCTACTTTAAAAGGAAGTCAATATGCTTGATGATTCCTTCTGTTGGTGGTTGACCCTGCTGCTCTACACCAACGTGAGACCATCACACAATCCATGGCAAAGCTGAGATTTGAACGCAGGGCCTCTGACTCCAGATCCCATGCTCTTTGGTAGAGGGGGACGGGGGGAAGATGGAAAAGGAGAGACATTGGAGGAAATGGAAATAATAGGAAAGATGGGGAGCTAAGGTAGGTCAAACACTGGACCTAGAGTCAGGAAAACCTGAGTTCAAATCCTGCCTCTGATCCCAGCTGTAGGACCCTGGGCAAGTCACTTAACCTCTGCCTCAGTTTCCTCAACTGCAAAATGGGTACGAGAATCATAGTATCTATCTCTTAGGGTTGTTGTAAGGGTTAAACGTTGTAACTTGTAAAGGTTCCACCAGCCTTAAAGTGCGGTATAAACAGAGCAAATGTCAAATGTCAGCATGCCAGGGCTTGGGAGTGGGGTGGTGTCTCCTTGTGTGTCTGTGTGGGCAAAGGAAGGGACCTCAGCTGGGCCTCACTTCGGGGGGTGGAGGGGAAGGGAAGGTCAACAACCCCCTCTATGCCCCTTTCCCCAGCCCTTTCACCATTGTAGAGCTCACTCCTTCCACCTGGAGAAAAGCTGCGGTCAGCCATAAGGCATTGAAGGCCAAGGCAGGGCTGAGCTTGCCTAGGTCTCTGCCTTCCCTAGTAGACTCCAAAGAGGTCATTCCAGAAGTCAGTCAAAGCTGCTTGGGAAGAAGGATAGCTAGGAATGTGTGTCTTCCTGACCAGCTCCCCGGGGGAAGCACTGATCTCCAAATGTATAGACCATTGGCTCAGCTGTCATGGGCCTGGCCTGAGCTGCTGACTCTGGGCCACATGTGCACAGCCTTGCTCTCTCTCTCTCTTTCTCTCTGTCATCTCTCTCTCCTCCTCCTCCTCTCCTCTCTCTCCCTCTCTCTGTTGTCCATCTCTTTGTCTTTCTTTCTGTCTTTCTGTCTCTGTCTCCATCTCTCTGTCTCTCTATCTGTTATTTCTTTCTCTGTGTGTGTCTCTGTCTCTCTCTCTTCCTCTTCTCTCTCTCTCTCTCTCTCTCTCTCTGTCTCTCTCATCTCCCTCTGTGTCTCTGTCATTTCTCTCTGTTTCTATCTCTCTTTTCTTGCTCTATCTGTCTCTCTGTCTCTGTCTCTCTCTCTCTCTCTCTCTCTCTCTCTCTCTCTCTCTCGCACACACACACACACACACACACACACACACACACACACACACATACACACCATTGTCATGTTGTTTTCCCAGTAACCCATTTCTTGAAGAGTACTCCCCGCTTTGACCTCCCGCCCTCCCTGAGTCCCTAGGGCAGATGCTACCTTGAGGGACTGGAGGAGTTGGGAGTGGGGGCATTGTGGAAAGAACCTTGGCCTTGTCCTCCAAAAAGGACTGGATTCGAACCCTGTCCTTTACTCTAGCCCTGTGACCCCGGGAGCCCCACTTCCTCCATCTCTTAGATGGAGACAATAGAAATGATAACAACTTGAATCTCTAGCAAAACCACAACACTGCTCACAAACTTCCAGTCTGAGCTGAACTAGAAATGCCTCTCCTTGCTCCCCTGGCCTGAGGCAGCAGCCCTCTGCTGACCAGTTCTTCCTTTGCCTTGCAGCGGGACAGAGCACCGTGAGCCTCGGGCCCCACCTCCACTTCCACCATGTTGGCCTGTCTGCAGCGGACCCAGAACCCACCCCCTCAGCACCTCCCATGCCCCAACAAGACCCTGGAGCTCCGAAAGTGTAAGTGTCCTGGTTACAGGAGGGGCAGAGGGTAAGCACCTAGCCACCTGGACAGATAGACATTTGTACTCCTTTGGGAGAAATGGTATCCCAGCACCCCGACCAGGCCTCCTCCAAGGGGAGAGATCTCAGGCCTAGAACTCAGGCTCTTGGTCATCTCTGGACCAGCCTGGGAAGCTGGTTCTTCTGACCACTTTCACTTTCTGGGGTTCACATTCATCCCTCATAAAATGAGATTACACTGGATGATTTCTGGGGGAGAGTAGAACGTGCCTTAAGATGAAGAGGGCTGGGTTCGAATTCCAGTTCTGCCTCTCTCTTTCCTGGCCTTGGGAAAGTTACATACCAGACTGTGTTACCTCATCTGTAAAATGGGGGTGGGAAAGAGCCAGCCTCCTTCACCAGAGGTCCAGGAACTTGCTTCTCTAATATTGGGGTAACTGCACCTCCATAGAATGGATCTCTTTTGTCATTGCCTGTATTGAAAAAGATGATTGTGAGAAGGGGGTCGATGACACCATAAAATAAAGAGCCTGGATTAGATAATATCAAAGGTTGCTTTCATATCTAAATCTCCACTTCTATCACTTCTCTCCTGTATAGTCAGATACAGTTCATCACCAGGTGGGATCTGACTTCATTCCTCAGTTGTTTCATCTGTACAATGGGGATGATTCCTGGCCCCCAAGTTTCTTAGGTCCTTTCTAGGCCTAAGATCTTTCACCCTACTCCAGCAGTCCTATCAGTGAGAACCACCTGGGAATGGAATGGGCAGTTTATGGAGGCATGGAGTTAAACTCTCAGAGGCTGGATGACCAGGACACCAGCTTTGAGCAGGAGACTATTCATTTTAACTAACCAGTTATAAACCTCCCCCAACTATACCAAGGATGTTCTGAGAAGTGGAAAAAAGGCAAAGCTCGGAATCATGGAATATCTGAACTAGGAGGAATCCCAGAGGGTCATGTTGGGGAGGGCCTTTAAATCACAGAGCCTAGAAAAGCAGAGCTTAGTCAGGCAGCCAATAGACACTTAATAAGCGCCTTCTGTGTGCCAGACACTGCGGATACAAAAAGAGGTAAAAAACAGGCCTGGCTCTCAAGGAGTTCACTGTTTAATGGGGAAACTGATAAGCAAAGAAACTCGGATATATACGGAGAAACAAAATGCGGAAAAATACGGACAAACAAGCTGGAGAGAGAGGAAGTAATTAGAGTGAAGGTACTGGATTTAAGAGGGGCCAGGAAGGGTTTCCTGTAAGAAAGGGAGATTTGAAGGGGACCAGAAAGTGGGTGGGAGCAGGAAGAGTGTTCTAAGGGTAGAGGATTGCCAGAGAGAATGACCAGAGCTGAGGGACGGAGGGTCCTGCTGATGGAACAGCCGGAGGCCAGTGTCACCACCTCAGAGTCCATGGTGGGGAGTAGGGTGTAACTGAACAGCAAAGGTGGAAGGGGTGAATTGTGAAGGGATCTAAATGTTTGTGTTTGCTCCTGGACAGGGAAACACTAGAGTTTATTGAAGAGGGGGTGACCAGATCACACCTACACTTCATCACTTTAGAGGATGGATTGGAAGGGAGAGACTTAAGGCAGGCAGACTCCCCAGCAGCTATAGCAACGGCCCAGGTGGGAGGGAATAAAGGTCTGCACCAGGGTGAGGGTGGTGTCAGAGGAGAGAAGGGGACATGTTGGAGAGATCTTGCAAAGGTGAAATCAACAGGCGTTGGCACCATATTGGATCTGGGGGGTGAGAGATAGGGAGTAGCCCAGGCTGACTCCTAGTTTGGGAGCCTGAGGGACTGGGGGCTGATGTTGCCCTCTAGATTAATAGGGAAGGTAGGAGAGAAAGAGGTGAGTTCTGTTTTGAATACGTTGAGTTTAAGATGTCTACTTGACATCAAATTCGAAGTGCCTGAGAGGCCACTGGCGATCTAAAATTGGAGGTTAGCAGAGAAATTGAGATAGGACAAGTGGATCTGACCATCATCTGTGTAGAATTGATCATTAAATCTAAGTGAAGGAGTAGAGAGAGAGAGACAAGGACAGAACCCTGAGGGTCACCTATGGATTGAGGGTGTGATCTGGAGGAAGATCCAGCAAAGGAGACTGAGAAGGAGTGGTCAGAGAGGGAGGAGGAGAACCAGGAGGAAGAGGGGGAGAGAGAGAGAGAGAGAGAGAGAGGAGAAAGAAAGAAGAGAGAAAGTCTAAAGGAAAGAGAATGACCCACAGTGTCAAAGACCGCTGTAGTGTCAAAGACAATGAGGACTGAGAAAACGCCATTGGATTTAGCAGCTAAGAGATCTTTGGTTACTTTGGAGAGAGCAGTGCTGGTGGAAAGATGAGGTCAGAAGCCAGACTGTAAGGGGTTAAGAAGAGAGAGACAGGACAGAGAGGTCTTTAATAACAGCCTTTTTGAAGAGTTTAGCTACGAAGGACAGAACAGATATGTAGATGATAGTTATTGGAGATGGAAGGATCAAATGAAGGATTTCCCAGGATGGGAGGGACACAGCATGGGAAAGATTGAAATAAGTGAGAATGGGGATGACAAGGGGTGATCTGTTAGAAGGATGGGATGGAGTTACCTGATCAGATAGAGAGATTAGGCTTGGAAAAGTATATGGTCATTTTTTGTGAGATAGGGTGAAAGACAAAATAAGAACTGGGAGGGGCCTGAGAACCGGGAATGTCAGGCCTGGGAGGGGCCTGAGACCAGGGGATGTCAGGGCCAGAGGGGCCTAAAGAGATTCTCTAGATCAGAAGTTCTAACCCTAGAGTCCACAGGGGTCTGTGAACTTTGAGGGTGAAAAATATCATGTCTTTATGACCCTTTGGTTACCCTCTAACCCCTGCATTTTATTTGATCTATTCAATTCTGTCCTTCTGAGAAGGAATCCTCAGTCTTCACCAGGATGATGGTCACAGGGGTCCCTGATGACAGCCCCGCTTCCAGACCTGGTCCAAGCCCCTCATTTTGCATAGATTCTGTGTGGTTCACTCAAGATGCCTCCAGGATGAGCCCCCTAAAGTGCTCTGAGCTGAGATGGATTCAGCCTGGCCAGCAATGGGGGTATAGGGGTGGGGAGCTGGGAGCAGCTGGGCTTAGAGGACTTCCTTTGCCAGCAGAGAAGGAGCAGCCGGTGCCCCACCCTGGCTAGCCTCTCCTCCTCCCCTCCCTGCCTGGGTCCAGGGCTCTGCACTCCTTGGATTCTTCTAGACTTATTGAAAGTGACATTGACTTACCAGGTAATTAAAGAGACCAGGAAAAGAGAGGGGGGAGGAAGGGACAGAGAGATAAGCAAATTAAATGGAGGGCCTGGGGCCTTCCCACAAGTGCCCCAGCTTAGCTGGTGACCAAGACAGGCAGGCCTGGCTCCAGCCTAATGAGTCCAGAAAGGTCTGTTCCCCTCCCACTCCCCCCAGGCTGACTCCCACATGCAGTGGGGCACAGGCAGGGGCAGCATCCTTCCCCCACTCCCCAAGTACAGGCAGGGGGTGTAAAGCAAGGGGCTGGCATCACTCAGCTTGGAACTCTGTCTCTGCTCCAGTGACTCCCCCTGAAGGAGCCAAGCCCCAGAGGCTGGAGAGGTGGGGGGAGTTCCTGGCCTGATCCACCTGTCGGCAGAAGCAGTACTGGTAAGAAGGCGCCAGAAGGCCTAAAACCAGATTTCTTCTCTGCCTTTTCTCCTTCCATCCAGCCACTTACCCCCCTGGGCCTCAGTTTCCCTTTCTATAAAAAATTAAGGGCCAAAACTCAGTGGCTTTTGAGGTTCCTTCCAGCTCTGAACCATCAGACCATAGATCTAGCATTGGAAGGCACCTCTGGCTTCTAGGAAACTGAAGCTCAGAAAGGGAAGTGACGTGGGATCCTGGAGCCAGGACTTGGAAGGGCCCTAGAAGTCTCTGGGTGTGGCCCATCCTACCTGCCCTTGCCTCTGAGCGGTGAGGGGTTCAGAGTGGGGAAGTGGGGCACAGCTGGGCAGGGGGAATGGGAGTTACCTCTTCTCATCGATGCCCCATCCCCAAGGGGCTCTGGCTACTTGCCTGACTCCAAAGCTACCCAGACCTTCTCTCCAGGGCCTTGGCACCTTGTCTTATAGCAGGCTCTTAGGCGGGTTGATGCCAGGTCAAGCCCAGCCAGCATGGTTGTTAAATCCTATTAGCCTGCCAGGACTTTGATTAATTTGGGGGTGAATCTCACAAAAAGGTGAGATGACTCATTTCCCTGCCCGAGGGCTGCTGGCATGGAGGGATCCAGGTACTGTCCTCCCCTCCCAGTCCTTGCCCTGGCTTGACTTTGCTTTTTCTGGCCCCACCCCTACTTCCCTGATGAATAGACAATTTGAATGACTAGTCTTTCTTCCAAACCTGACCTTGGTCTGGTCCTCCGCAGGTAGCTCTTATGTCCCTAGGCAGATGGAAAACAGGTTGGCAGACTGAGGAGAGCCCTAGAAGAGTGGATTTTAGAGTTTGTATATTTAGTCCAATCCCTCCCCTCTGTTTTGCCAAAGGAGACCCAGAGAGAAGAAATCATTTGTCCAAGGTCTGACCTTGGACCCCAGTCTGGGGTAAAAGAACTTAGGGAGGGGGAAGGAGGGGGAGGGAGTCAGAGGGAAGTAACATTGATGTGAGAACTCAGTTTGGGGGTGGGGATAGAAAAGGTCATCCATGTTCAGATGCTGGATTTCTACCCTCTGGGTGGCCCAACCTCCCCCACTACTCCTCTGCTTTCCCTTAAGAGAACTGTGTGCTGTCCTGTCCTCAGTTCTCATTCTCTAAGGCAGGTGAAGGTAAAAGTTTAAGCAGGAGTGAGAGTTAGGCCAGCCAAGATATCCAACTGAGGCAAGAACCAGAGGCAGGGCTGGCTGCTCCCCTCCCCAACAATGCCCACTTCTAACCCACCCAAATGGGGAGAGGAAGGTCTCCCCAGGCTCCTGCCCTCTTGGCTCCCTCCCTTCCCACCACCTCCACTCCAGCCAGGCTCCAGCCCCAGGATAGCTGAACCTTCCTGGGACACAGTCTTATTTATTTCAGCTATGTGGGGCTTTTCCCACTAATAAATATCTGAATTTAATGTAATGCTATTGATATATAAATTTTGAGTCATCCACAGCTAAAAAAAAAGGACTACTTGGAAAGTTGGGACTCTAGCTCTGAAGGCTAAATCCCCAGACTTCCCTGAAGGGGGATAGGGTTAGCTCCAGCCAGCCCAGAGTGGTACCATCTTTGCCTGGTGCCTTAGGACACTATACCAGGTCATGGCCCATCTGAGGCAGGAGCCTCTCTGGGAAGAGTCTGACCCTGAGGGCTACCGCAAAGGCTGACCTGAAGAGCTAGGTGGTGACGCATCCTTCCTCAGAGCCCCTGGACCAAACTTAGAAGGTAGATGGGAGCCTCAGAGGGCTCCAAGGGTCATAGATTTAGAGCTGAGAAGGGCCTTAGAAGGCCATAGAATCCTCTACCTTTATTTTTACAGAGGAGGAAACCAAAGCAGTCATTAGGTGACATGCTTGGGACACAATAGCTAAGAAGTGTCAAGGGCAAGAATTGAACCCAGGCCTTCTGATCCAGTCCAGCATCTCTCAACATCTCTGCCTTTCAGTCTCTTGCTAGCAGAGGAAAGACTCAGGGCCAGGTTTGTCAAGTCATAGGATCCTAGGATTTAGAGCTGCAGCTCAAACTCCCTTTTACTGATGAGAAAGCTAACAAGTCTTTCTCAGTCGGTCATTGTTACAATGTTGCTGTTACTGTGTACATTATTTTCCTGGTTCTGCTTATTTCACTTTGCATCAAATCATATAAGTCTTCCCAGGTTTTTCTGAAACCATGCCCCTCGACATTTTCTATAGCACAGTACTATTCCATCACATTCATATACCACAACTTGTTCAGCCATTCCCCAACTGATAGATGTCCCCTCAATTTCCAATTCTTTGCCACCACAAAAAGAGCATCTGTATATACGAATAGTTCCTTTCCCCTTTTCTTTGCTCTAAGACCTAATAATGACATTGCTGTATGCACAGTTTTATAGCCCTTTGCACGTAGTTCTAAATTGTTCTTCAGAATGGTTGGATCAGTTCACAACTCCACCAGCAGTGCATTAGTGTCTCCATTTCCCCATATTCCCTCCAATATTTATCATTTTCCTTTTCTGTCATATTAACCAATATGAGGTAGTAACTCAGTTGTTTTAATTTGTATTTCTCTAATCAAAAAGTGACTTACACATAGCTTTAATGTCTTCTTCTGAAAACTGCTCGCTCATATCCTTTGACCATTTACAAATTGGAGAATAGCTTTTATTTTTGTAAATTTTACTCAGTTTCCTATATATTTGAGAAATGAAGGCTGTATTAGAGAAACCTGCTATAAATCTCCCCTCCCCCAGTTTCCTAATTTCCTTTTAATTTTGGCTGCATTGGTTTTATTTGGGCAAAACCTTTTTAATTTTGTGTTATCAAAATTATCCTTTTTCCTTCCTGGGTTTCTTTCAATTTCCTATTTGGTCATAAATTCTTCCCTTATCCATAGATCTGACAGGTACATTTTCCAAGCTCCCCTAATTTACTTATGATGTCATCCTTTATATCTAAATTATTTACCCATTTTGACCTTATTTTGATGTATAGTGTTAGTCTATACCTAGTTCTGTCAAATTGCTTTCTAGTTTTCCTAGAAAGTTTTGTTACATCATGCTTTCTTGCCCCTGAAGTTTGGATCTTTAGGTTTATCAAACATTAGATTACTGTGGTCATTTACTACTGCATATTGTATACATCTATTCCACCTATCGACTCTATTGCCTAGCCACTTCCAGATTATTTCAGTGATTGCCACTTTGTAAAAATCTGTATTTGTTTGATATCTGTTACAACTAAGCTACTTTCCTTCACACTTTTTTCATTGATTCTCTTGATATTTCTGCCCTTTTGTTCTTCCAGAAGAATTTTGTTATTATCTTTTTTCTAGATCTATAAAATAATTCTTTGGTAATTTGACTGATATGACACTGAATAAGTAAACTATTTTAGATACAATTGTCATTTTTATTATATTGGCTCAGCCTACCCATGAGCAATTAATTTTTCTCCAGTTGTTTAGATCTGTCTTTATATGTGTGAAAAATGTTTTGTAATTGTGTTCATATAGTTCCTAGGTTTGTCTTAGCAGATAAACTCCAAGTATTTTATATTATCTACAATTATTTTAAATAGAATTTCTCTTTCTATCTCTTCCCGTTAGGTTTTCTTGGTAATATATCCTAATGGTTTATATGGATTTGCTTTATAACCTAAAAATTTGCTAATTTTGTTAATGTTTGAACTAGTTTTTAGTTGTCATCATATCATCTATGATAGTTTTGTTTCCTCACTGCCTAGTCTAATTCCTTCTATTTCTTTTTAGTCCCTTATTGCTAAAGCTACCATTTCTAGCACAATACTGTATAATAGTGGCAATGATGGACATCCTTGTTTCACCCCTGATCTTATTAGAAAGACTTCTAGTTTATCTCCCTTACAGATGGTGGTTGCTTTTGGTTTTAAATAGAGACTGTTTGTCATTTAAGCTCTATTTATTCCTATGCTTTCCAGCGTTTTTAATAAGAATAAGTATTGTATCTTATCAAAAACTTGTTCTGCATCTGTTGAGATAATCATATGATTTTTTGCTGGTTTTGTTACTGATGCAGTCCATTATGCTTATTGTTTTTTCCTAATATTGAACCAGCCCTGAATTCCTGGTATAAATCCTACCTGTGAAGTATATGATCTTTGGGATATAATGCAGTCATCTCCTTGCTAGTATTTTATTTAAAATTTTTGAATTAATATTCACTAAGGAAATTGGTCTTTAGTTTTCTTTCTCTATTTTTGCTCTCCCTGGTTTTGGTATCAGAACCACATTTGTATCATAAAAGGAATTTAGTAGGACTTCTTTATCGGTTTTTTTTTTCAAATAGTTTATATAACATTGAAATTGTTCTTTGAATGTTTGGTAAAATACATTTGTAAATCCATCTGGTCCCGTAGCCCAGAAGTTCTTCACCTCTTTGGGTCCTGAATCCCTTGGAAAGTGTCTAGTGAAGCCTAAGGTCTTCTCTTCAGAATAATTCCCTTAAATGCATAAAAGAAAGCCAAGGATATTGAAATATAATTATTAAAAAACATTTTCAGTGCATAGATCCCAATTTAAGAACTTCTGATCTAGTCTGGGACAGTTAGGTGGCACAGTGGAGAGAGCGTTGGACTTAAGAGTCAGGAAGCCTTGAGTTCAAATTCTTCCGCAGACACTTACCAACTTTGTAATCTGGGGAAAATTCCTTAACCTCCTTAGTCTCAGTTTCCATATCAGTAAAATGGCGATGTTAATCATATTTCCCTTCCAGAGATTTTGTGAGGATCGAGAGCACAAGTAGGTAAAGTGCTTTGCAAACCTTAAGGTGTTATAGAAATATCAGTTTTATTATTATTAGGAGTGGTATACAAGCTGTCCTTCAAGGGCCCATTAGTTTCTGGGCCAAGGGAGCAGTAGGTAAAGCCGGATCCCTGCAGGAATAGACGTGGGCCCCAGTGATTGAAGCTCACCTCAAGAGGCCCCTTGTCTTGCTTTGTGAAGTGGGCAGAGGTCCCTTTCAGGAGGGAGAGCCCAGTGACTCCTTGACTCCTGGGCCAGTAGAGAGGAGAGAAAGACTCCTGAGCTTTCCCTGGGAATGCTGCAGCTGCACTGGGGACAAAGTAGTGGCCCAGGGACCAGGGCATAGAACACAATGTCTGCCAGGCTGAGGCTGTGCCCTTTGGATGAGTCTCCTGTGTTGACACATGCTGCCCCTACCTGCTTCCCAGGCATTTTAGCAGAAGGAGAGATGCCCACTTTGTTTCTCCTCCTAGACTAAGCTCCTTGCGGTGGGCTGCTGTTACTCACATAAGGAGTTCCTAGGTTATTTGAGGATTTAGAGCTAAAAGAGACCTGTGAGGCCAGCTCACTCATTTT
This sequence comes from Potorous gilbertii, assembly GCA_028658325.1. Lineage (NCBI taxonomy): Eukaryota > Metazoa > Chordata > Mammalia > Diprotodontia > Potoroidae > Potorous > Potorous gilbertii. The sequence goes on from CM053773.1 coordinate 233,694,582, forward strand.
ACAGGTAGGTAAACTGAGGCCCAGAAAGAGGAAGTAATATGGCCAAGATCACACAGGTAACTAGATGTTGAAGCGGAAAGAGTACTGCATCTGAGGTCAGGAGGACCTGAGTTCACCTGAAACTTCATCTCTTACATGGGGAAAATAATAGTTTCTATTTCTCAGGTGGGAGGTACCTGCTCCCCTAACTCCTGGATGAGGAGTCAGTGAGGTAATCTTTACAAACCTTAGAGTTCTATAGAACCTTGAGCTGTTGGAACCCAACTGTTATAAAGTTAGATTGCTGGAATCCAACGGGACCTAGACTCCAAATCCAGTGCTCCCCATCATGGGGCAGGAAGAAGGGGTCAGGCTAGGACCAGACCAAGGACTCCCCCAGTTTTCCCCTAGTCCTGAGCCTGTCTCAGCCCTTTTAGTACATTGTGACAGAACCTTCTCTGTCTCTTATAACATTGGTAATACAAGCTGACATTTCTGGAGTGCTTTGCAGGTGACAGAGGCCATTGAAGGAGATTATCTCACTTGATCCTGTGACAGAGGCAGGGCAGGGATTGCCTGGCCCCTCTGAGACAGAGACCAAAGCTCATGGGACAGGGATTGGCTCTTGGTGCCTAGCACAGGGCCCTTGCCTGAGCAGATGCTTGACCAGTGCCTGCTGAGGGACAGTATGAAACTGGGGCAAAGAGGAGGGGAGGGGAGAGAAAGGGGAGGGAGAGAAGTAGAGGAGAGGGGGGGAAGGGGAGGGAAAGGAGAGGGGAGGGGAGAGAGGAGGAGAGGAAAGGGGAGAGGAAGGAAAAGAAAGGGAGAGGAGGGAAAGGGAGGACAGGAGAGGGGAGGGGAGAAAAGGGTTACTCCAAGGAGGCCAGGACCGGAGGTAGAGTTGGGGTAGGTTTAGGTTGGAAGGACATAGGACTGACCAGAGAGGCAGTTGATGCCCACCTCCCAGACTGGATGCCTTCGATGAGATTCCTGTTTAGGGCCCATTTTGGACTCAATTCCCTGATTTGTCCTGCTTGGCTCAGAAGGCAGAACTAGGTGCCCTGGGGGTAAGGTGCCAAGGGGCAATTTTAGATTTGCTATCAAGGAAAAGAATAAATGCCCCAACACTCCAGGAGGGCTGCTGCCTCAAGGTACATTGAGTTTTTTTCCTGAGGCTTTCACGCAAAGCTGTCTAAGGGGGCTCCAGACTTAGAGAAATGGGAGAAGCTGGATTCCAGTCCTGCCTCTGCTGGGCCCTCTTCAGAATGAGCGGATTGGGCTCGGTGGCCTCAGAGACTTCCCACCCAGACAGCCCACAGTTTTCCCAGTGACTCTTAGGACTCTGGGGCCAAAGTGACGGAGTGGCCAGAGGGGAAAATTCTTGTAACGTCCATGTAGTATTGGGGAAAGGGGGAGGGAAGTCACTCCCCAGGGGTTCAGTTCTTCATCCAAGTCCCTGTGTACCTGTCTGGGAGCCTCAGTCTCCCCATATGAAAAATGAGTGACTTGAATTGGATCAGAGGTTCTCAGTCTGGAGATGAACTTGGGTTTTTTTTTAAGTATATAGATAACTATATTACAACTTAATAGGTTTTCTTTGTAATCCTGTTCATTTTATTTTATGCTTTTAGAAACAGGATCCTGGAAAGGGGGCTGTAGGCCTTACTAGACTCTGATCAGAAGGGACTGTGCCAATGGGAAAGGTGAAGAGAACTTGGCAGAATCATACAGCTGCAAGAGGCTTCCGATGGCAAATCCAAATCCCTTATTTTATAAATGAGGAAACTGAGACACACAGAGGTTAAGTGACTTGTCCAATCCAATATCAGAAACAGAATTTGAACTCAGAACTTTGGGTCCAGCATTCAGTCCACTATATAATGCAGTATGAATCATGCTGACTGAGGGGCCCCCAAGCTCCAAAATTCACTGATCTCAGGAATTTCCAGGACAGCTGTGTCCCAGGGCAGAAGAGTTTCTGCCCTCTTTGATCAGGCTAGGAGGGAATGAGGTAAACCCTTTCTTCCTCCCTCCCACCAGAGAAGAGGTTTCCTGCCAGCCTGCACTTAACCCAGCCCAAAGCTGGATTTGGTGACCAGCTCACTTAAACAAAGAGTATCTGGAAGCCCTCCCCAGGCCCCCACCCCTCCATTCCCCGCCCCAATCTCTTCTAAGGAGCTCTCAGGCCTTCAGGTCAGTCCACTAGAGAAAGTCAGAGGGTTATTGCCACAGACGATGCCTTTTCCATTTCTGCTAATAAAATACGGAAGAAACAAAATAATTTACAATTCCAATAAAATTCAAACAAATCTTTGACTGCTGAGCAGATTCAATTATTTAGCTGTTATTGAGGGCAGCCTGAGAAATGGAATTGGCCAGGCCCAAAGCCCCTGACTAGCTCTCCTCCAAGTGCCCAATGAAGGCGGGGAGGTGGAGCAGAGAGGGGATGGGCACTAGAGGTCCAGAGAGAGACATCTGGAACAGAAGATGCAGAGATAGATAGCCAGACATGAGAGACACAGACCTGGGGAGAGTTAGGGGGAGACAACAGGGAAAGGAGGACAGACAAAAGAAGAGAGATAGGGAGGTGCAGATGGATGGAAAAAAGAAAGGCAGACAGGGATACAGACAGGGATGCAGACAGCAGGGGATATAGCTGAGAAAGGACAGACAGATAAAGAAGGGGTCAGATGAGAGAGAGAGAGAGGTGGAGCCCGAGGCCCAAATGAAGATGGAGGAAGAAAGAGGGGGCAAATGGAGGAAGACAGGAACCAAAATGTCAGGAGAGCTTGGGGAGGACAGAGAGGAAGAGACAAGGCCATTCCAGAGAAGAGGGAGAGGAAAGACCAAGAGGGATAGAGACCCAAAGCTAGGGATCAGGAAGGAGACAGACTCCAGGGCTCTAGAGATGGAACCAGCTATGGTTGTGGCTATTGAGACAAAAGCTTGGGCCTTGACCTGCTTGGGGACCAGGCTTAGCCAACAATCCCCAAGCTAAAGATTAGGGACAAAAGGACAGGGAGAGCCTAGTCACTTCTAGGTCATAGAGTCAGAGCTAGAAGGGACCGTGGAGGCCTTCTCATATGACCACCATCATTTTACAGGGAAAGAAGCTGAGATCCAAGAAAGTTGGGTGACTTAACCAAGGTCAGTGCCTGAGGTAGGATTTGAATCCAGGTCTCCAGACTCCAATTGCTTGTATTGACCTGCTTGTATTCTACTGGAGGGGCTAGGGTAGGACTGAACATGTTCAGAACTTAGAGTAAGTGTTGGTTACATACAAAATAATTGCACAGTGCTCTGGGTGAGAGATCAGAATTATACTGAATATGGCCCCAGCCCCACTGAGCATGGGCTCCCCACTACTCCCTGCCCCAACTTGATCATATACTATGGGCCCCATAGAGATGTTCTAGTGTACAGGGTGGGGACCACTACATACAGAAAGTTATAGAACAGACAATGTGAAAGCCTGGAGGAGTCTTAGAAGAGGGGAGGTCAGGGCTGGGAGGGCCTTAGAATAGGGGTATCAGGACTGGGAGGGACCTTAGAACAGGGGATGTCAGGGCTGGGAGGGTCCTGAGAACAGGGAATTTTGGAGCTTCAAGCGTCACAGTCATTAAAGGTAGAATTTAAATCCAGGTCATCTGACTCCAGAGTCTGCATCCTCCGAACTGTGCTATCCTGTCCTGCCTGCACTGGCAAGGGGCCTTGATATCTTCATTTCACTCTTTGGGTCATTGAGATGGGCCCAAGGTCTCAAAGGGGATTATTGATTTCTGTATCCAGACCCTCCGAGCATCCCTCCTGTCAGACCCGACTTCTTTCCACTCTGGTTGTGTTTGTGTGTCCGCCTATTTGCTGTCTCCCCTGGGTAGGATAGAAGCTCCTCTAAGGCAAAGATTGTTTCCCTTTTGTGTTTGTATCTCTGGTGCCTAGCCACGGGGGCCTGGCTCCTAGTCGGGGATTAATAAATGCTTGCTCATCGATTCATGCTTGAATGCATCCCTGTCAATATGTCAACACATCGTGTAGCCAGGCTGTTTCTCCTGGTCTCCTGAAGCCCCTGTGACAGACTCAAGGCCAAGACAGAAAAAAAGAGGAATGACACGAAAGCAGCTAAACTAGGAGTCATATGGGAGTCAGATGGGGAACAATCCAATTTTTGGTCAGGGTTGATTCTCCCTCTAGGGCCTAACCCAGCAGAGTTCTACCAAGTTCCATCTCATTCATTAATGCTCATAGATTCGGAGCCGGAGGGGGAGCTTAGAGATCTTGTCATTTTTACAGAGAGGGAGACTGAAGTCCAGGGAGGGAAAAAGTAACTTCTCCAAGGTCGGCCAAGACTTTCAGTAGCAGAGTCAAGATTAGAACCCAGGTCCTTAGGACTCACAAGGCTCTGTATTCAACCTACAAGAAAGAGTAAGATGACCCTGGGGGCTAATTAGGGAGGGGCCTGCCTGGGGATGACCTCCCGACTGGCTACAGAGGCTCCCTCCCATCCTCTTGGGAGCCTTGGGAATAGGTTCATTGGCTAGACCCTAACCCAGAAAAGGGATCGGGGTCCCCAAGAGCAGAGCAGCCCAACCAGGCCGGCTGTCTACACAGTGACGGCTTCTGGAGCCCCCGGCGGGCAGGCAGCGGCAGCAGTGGCGCAGGAGCCGGGCGGTAATTACCGCGGGTGGAAAGCAGTCATTAATACAGCGCTGGGGAACTGCTTGGCGGCTGCCAGGAGAGACAGGCTGGGAGGAAATTGGGAGCCCTGTAATTTTCCCCCCGGGGGTTCAAGCCTGTCATTCTGGCGTGTGACAACACAGAGGATCGGGCCGTCACAGCCCCGGCAGCTGGTGGGAGGGGGTTTGATGGAAAGGTGGGGGCCGGCTCTGCTGAATGACTTGCTCCTTCTCTCCCCACGGCTTCTACCCCCTTAAGAGGAATCGAGGAAGCCCTGCTCCCTCCACAGATCTCAGGATGGGAGCCTGCCTTCCCTCTCAGCTCCTGGGGACAGGGAGGCCCTTGCTCCCCTTCCCTCCAGTCCAACCTGTCTCAGGACACTGGGCTGTGGGACAGTGGAGAAAGAAAAGCCAGGAAACCCCCAATGCTCCCCCCTGCCCAAGTCCTACCCTTCCCCTCCCCTACATGCCCGGGGGCAGGGGGCTGCTCTCCCAGGCCCTCTGCCCCACAGGCCCAGAGCAGCAGTGGCCAGCTCCCCTTCCTCTGGAGCTCACCCCTCGGTGGCTTCATTAGGCATTCCTCCCATGTCACCAGCTAATTAGTGTCATGTTAATTGAGTATTCAGGATGCTGCCACCTCCAAGGGTAGTGGTGTCAGGATGAAGGAGAATGCAGATGTGCCTCTTGCCTCCCAGCCCCATCCTCTGCATCTTGCCCTTTCCAGCAAGGACTCTGGTGTGGGAGGCCTGGGGATCCACACATTTTGCCCCCCAAGGCTGTACTGAGAGAGTCAGGAAGAGACAGGAGGAAGCCTGGGTCTGGAGTCAGGAGACCTGAGTTTAAGCCATAGCCCACCTGGGTGACCTTGGACCAGTCCTTTTTCATCAGCTGAACTCAGTGGCCTCTGAAGTTCCTTCCAGGATTGAGTCCTAAATCTCCAGGAGTTTGTGATAAGTCATTTCCAGGTGAATTATATCAACAATCCCAGCTTGCTTTCTCTAGTGCTTCCAAGGTTTCACAGATGATTTCTGGCTACAGAGAGGAGAGACCCCCAAACCTCCCTGGCAGGGGTCCTTCCTGTCACTGTCAGGATGCACGCTTGCGCACGCGTGTGCGCGCACACACACACACACACACTCACACACACACACACACACTCACACACTCACACACACACACTCTCACCCCTTAAGGGAGGAAGTCGCAAGCATTAATATTTCATTTTTAACCAGATAAGAGAGCACAGGACCAGACAGACGCAGTAATTTGCTCTGAGTTTGAACCCAAGACTCTGCCCACAAGTCCTGTGCTTTGTGCGCTAGAACAGGCTCACTCTGTTACAGGAGGTGCCCTTTCCTCTCCTGCCCAATGCCCACCTTCCCTGGGAATGGGCTGGTCTACTGCTCCCCAGCTTCTCCTTCGAGTTAGCCATTTTTACCCTCCTTCATCTTTCTCTCCCTCCCCTAGTCAGGCCTCCCAGATTACGTCTGTTTATTCCTCTAAGGCTCTTTGTTTCTGCCTTGCAGATAGCTGCCCATCCAAGGCCAGCAGCTTCCTTCAGCAGGAGGACAGAGTGGAGATTGTCTCCCTCTTCCCTACTGTTTGTGGGACCAGCTCCTGGATATGGTGGGGAAAGTTCAAGAGGCCCTCATCCACTGCCTCCTCTCCTTGCAGCTGTACCCTCCTTACCACCTCTCCACACACCCCAAGTTCACCGCTCAGTAGCCAAGGGGAAGAAGAAAGCTGAGGATCCTTGGTGCAGGCTGTGTTGTCAGCCATAGAACAGGCTGACACTGGACAAGTGTGTATCTTAGTGCCTAACACACAACCTGGCATATAATAGGTACTTAATAGATGTTGGTAGATTGTTGGTGGATTTAAAAAAGCCCCAGATTTTGATGACAAATACACAAACTCCCTGACAGTTCCCCAACCTTGGGCAAATCACTTGGGGACTTACCAGAAAGAAGGCTGTACTAGATGACCTTTCTAGCTCTAAATTCTGTGGGAGGTACCATGGTACAAACTACCAGTTACAGGTTAAAATCCCATTTTTGTTTAGAGGTAGTGAATAGAGCTCTGGACTTGGAGTTAGGAAGATCCCAGTTCAAATCTTGCCTCAGATACTTACTAGCTCTGTGATCTTGTGCAAAGCACTTAACCTCTATTTGTCTTGGTTTTCTCATCTATAAAATAAGGATAATGGCACCTCCATCAGTGGGTAGATGTGTAGATCAAAAGCACTTTGTAAACCGTGAAGTATTGTAGAAATAAAAATCTTCAAATCCCTGAAGGCTAACACAAAGGAAAAACAGATCCAGAAGTATTTCAGGGCTTGGAGAGACCTCAGAAGCCTCCATCCCATATTGTGGGAGCCCCAAAGAATTCCTGTCACAACTCACTAACCTCCCTGACATTTGTATAGAATTTCAAGGTTTACAGGCATTTACAAGATCTGATTTGCTCCTCACAACACCCCCATTTTACAGATAAGTAAACTGAGTCTGAAAGATATTCCATAGCTTGTTCATGGTCACAGGCTGTTTGTCCTTCGTGCTTGGAGAGGACCATGACATCAGGGAGGTGATGCTATGACATGAGAGTGAATTGGATTTAAGTGAGGCAGGGCTGTACAAAGTCATCAACCTCACTTTCTCCCATGGAGCCATCTGGGTCCATTGGCCAGATATCGATCAGGACAACTGGAGATGGCCCTAGATGCAGTGAACAGGGCAGGATTTGAGCCCAGGCTCTCCTGATTCTCGGTCCAGCACTTTATGTCATGCTGGGCCCCAGACCCCAAGGACATCTGGGTGACCAGCGACTGACCCAAATCAGCCCGCACTCCCTTTGCAGCTCTAATCTTCCCGACCGGAAATCAGCCCTTGGGAGACAGCCAGGAATATGAAGGGGGGGCTTGCACTTCTCCTATCAGCTACATTAAGCCCCACTCCAAGGCTCTGATTTTAATTGGTTTAATATACTCGTTAATAACAATGTCTATTTAAGACACCTGTAAAAAGCCCATAACGTTCACTTAATGGCAGAAATGGCCGCTGACCTCGTTTCTATTCTGCCTTTTAAATTACCCTTACAAGGCCTTAATGGAGACGTGAACAGAAGGGGGGCAGAGGAGAGGACTCATCAGTGTGGCTGGTCTGAAAGGCCTAGGTATGCACGTGCATGCACACACATACACACATACACACACACACACACACACACACACACACACACACACCAACTTGTGAGCTATAGCATCCCTGCTGGGCAGCCTGCTGGTGCCCTCCCTCCCTCCTAAACTACCCTAAATTGAACATTTTTGTCTTTATTTGGATGCATTCCACATCTTGCTGTCTCCCCCTTCAGAGTATAAGCTCCTTCAGGCCAGGGCCTGCTTCTTTGTCCTTGTATCCCTAGCCCACAAGGTGGTGTGTGATTGATTTGTCTGCACAGATGTGTCATATTGTGTCCTCTGCCCTTCAGTAATGTCTGTGTGGGTCCTTCTGTGTTTGGGAGTCTGTGGGGGAGCCTTACATAGACCCAGGATCTGGTGCCTTTGAGTTTTCTATGTACCTGGGTTTGTACTGTTTGTATGTGTCTATACATCTACAACCTACAGCATCTACCTGTCTACGCACTCATGAACCTCTCTGTTCTGTATCTTTCGAGTTACATATGCTCATAGAGCTAAAGGCAGCAGGAACCATGGTGTCCTGTGGTTTTTACATGTCTGTATATCTGGGTGTGCTTGTGGGTAGGCAGCAGGCCTGGAGATAGAGCCCTTGCCCATGGATGACTCCTGACTCTGTAATGTTTTAGGCTAAAGCATGAGAATGTTGATACATAGCCTTCTGCACAACATCACGTTGATCGATTCAGCTCAACTTAGCACCTACTGTATACAGAACCCTCTGCTAAGCACTGGGGGAAGTTTGGAGTTGAAATCATCCATGAATGAGCATCTATTACACACTTATTGTGTGTCGGGTCTTGCTAGGTGATGGGGAGACAGATAAAAACAGAACAGGCCCTGACCTCAAGGAGCTTACTCTCCAAAGGGGAAATCAACCTGTATGCACTAAGTACAGACAAGATATATACTAAGTCAATGTGAGGTAATTCACAAATATGATTTCAACCAATGGGGAGCCACTAAGGAAGTACTGTAGTGAGAATGCCCTCCTCCCTCAAAGCAGCCTCTAAATGCTTCTCACCCTTTAGGATTCTATGACAAATTCTGGTCCTCCCAAGTTATGTACAAAGGATTCTTAGAATCCACTGTAAAGGACAAACAGCTTCCTTCCTCCTAACTCTTCAAACATTCAGTCAGTAAGCATTTATTAGGCACCAACTCGTGTAGGCAGTACTGGGGATACAAAGGCCAAAACAAAATCATCCCTGCTCTCTCTTTAATGAGAGTGATGTGAAGTAGACAGAATGCATCCAAATGAATCAGGGATTCCAAGGGGGAAGAGGCGAAGTGAGATGGCATTCCAGGCATGAGGGACAAGCATTGCAAAAGCACGGAGAAAGGAAATGGAGGGTTGTGTGTATGAGGAATAGTGAGGAGGCATATTTGGCTATGACATGGAGTATAAGGAGGGGAATTGCAGGTTAGGAGACTGTGAGTATGAATCCTCCAAGAAGCTCACCAGCAGGAGAAGGGGAACCCTGACAGCCTGGTGCCTTTCCTGGGAGGTGCCCCCCAAGTTGTCCCATCTCCAGCTTGTTTGTCCATAGTTGTCTGCATGTTGTTTCTTCTCTTCAGACTAAGCACTCTTTGAGGGCAGGGACTAGGGTTGCCTTTCTTGGACCCCCCAGTGCCTAGCCTGCTAGCCGGCACACAGTAGGTGCCTAATAAATGCTAAGTGACTGAGTGACTGGTTTTTGGAGGCTGATACTCTGGCTTAAGCTCTCAGCTCAGCTTCCTGACTGTGGGGCAAATCATTGGACCTGTGAAAGCCCCTGGATTCGATTTGGAGTCACCAGCCCTGGTTTCTAATATCAACTATGCTGGCAAGTCATGGCAACCTTCCAACCTCAGTCTCTTCACTTGTAAGAGTGAAGAAGCAAGACTGGCTTAGTAGATTTGGAGTTAGAGCTGAGTTCAAATTCCACCTTAGGTAGATGTCAACCTCTCTGGGATGACTCAGTTTCCCCATCTGTAAAACCACAGGATCCTCTTATGAGACTCAATTGAAGGAACAAGAGATACCCCAGAGAAGATTGGGGGCATGGGTGTGTATGTGTGTGATTGGATATGATAGATGTCTTCAGTATTGGAAGAAGAATTGATTTTGTTTTGCTTGGTCCCAGAGGGTAGGATAGGGAACAGTGGATGGAAAATGGGAACAGGAGAGGTAAATTTGGGCTTGATTTCAGGGGAAAACCTTCCTAACAATCAGAACTGTCCAGAGGAATGGGCTGCCTTGGTAGATAATGAGCTCCCCATTCTCAGAGGTATTCAAGCAGAGGGTGAATGGCCAGCTGGTGTATGTTATAGTAGGAATTCCTTTGGGCTGTGTAGTACACTGGATGCCACTGAGGTCCCTTCCAGCACTCCAATTCTGCGATGTCAGGGCCTCCTTCCAGCTCTGATGTCTGCCCAGGGCAGCCTCCCTTTCCCATCTACTCCTCCTGCACCATGGAGAAGCCAGCCGGAGCTCTCTCTGGGTGTTGGTGGAATGGCGGAGAAGTAAGGCGGGGGAGGGGGGCGGTTGGGGTGAGGAGGAGAGAGTCTCATCCCACTCAAGTGGAAATGTTTGTCCATCTTCATAAAGTATGTGTGAAATGCTTATCTGAGGTCTTTTTCCGTACCATTACTTACTGGAATGGAGTGTGTGTAATTGTATTTAGCCCTCATAGCTAGGACTCAGTGCAGCGCAGCCCAGCTTTGGGGGTGAGGAGGGGGAAGCCTGCCCCCCCCAGGGTGAGCCTCAGCCCTATAGGCAGCTGATGAGACCATCGGGGCTGCCTCCACCCCAACCTTCTCCCAAACGTTACTGAGCTGGTCTTCGAGGCTTGGGGAGCCTGGTTAATGTCTCCACTACTGCAGCCACTTGGAGAGGTCCCAGCCACCAAAGGGGCCTCTTCCTCTCACCCCTAGAACCTGACTCTAATGGAGTCATTTTCACTGCCATTTTCACTGCTGGCTCAGAATGTTTCCTAAACAGCAGCAACAAACTGTTGATAACCCCACCCCCCAGAGCTCATGGGCCCAGGGTTCGAGATGGGGAGAGGGAAGGGATAGCAGGGAGGAGCCTAGATATTAGACTGAGTTCAGAAGTAGAGGGATGGGGACTGGGGAATCCGAGCAGCCCCCAGGAGATGATCCACCCAAACTGACCAGAAGCTGTGCGGGAGAAATTGCACACACATTGATTTTTGCTTTTTTTTTTTTTTGTCAGGGAAAAAAGAAAATCCCAAGCTTGACTGTTAGAGCTATCCCAGAATGGATTGGGCTGCCTCTGGAAATATCTATAAAAGCCCTTCATTCTATAGATGAAAATACTAAAGCCCAGAAAGACTCAGAGCAATGGCCCTCAGAGGCCGTTAGACTGACCTCGTTTTACAAAGCAAGAAACTGAGGCCTAGAGTGGTCAAAGGGGCCTACATATAGAGCTGGAAGTGGCTGTTTGGACTTGAAGGTGCTACTAGACATTTCTCCAAGACTCTGAGTTGCAAGGAAGGGGCCCATGATCATCTAGAAGATGGAGTTTCCTCTCCATCTAGTTCCCTAGACCAGTGAAGTCACTGGTCCAGTCCCCAGGCTTAACCTTGTGATAGGATCTTCAATTTAGTCCTCTCTGATACCACAACCATTTATTAAGCACCTGCTGTTTGTAGGTCTCATGACAGGCTACACAGAGATAAAAATGAGATGGCCCCATCCTCAGGGAGCCTTCAGTCTGGGAGAGGGGAACAGTCCACCATGCCCACTGAGAAGCAAATACAAAATGTATACAGATAATGTAACCCTTACCTCAGGGCTCCCAAGACTCAGGTTTGCTCCCAAATGGGGTGTCCCCTCTGGTTCACTGTCCCCACCCTCGGTTTTTGTTCCAGGGAAGTTCCAGACACTCACTGTAACTGGTGTCTCCATGCCCCCACCAAGGCCAGCCCAGAGAAGCTTATGATCTCAGGTGAGGTCCAAGAATCATGCAGAGAAATGTCCTAGAATGAGGGGAGGCTGAGAGTTAGGAGAGTGGGATCTAGTCAGACTTGGCCCTGCTGCTCAGGTACCAGGTGACTTTCCCCTTTCTGGGCCTCAGTCTCCCTTTTTGGGGTTCTTCCCAACCCACAGATATTCCAGGGAGAGTCCCTCCCCCTCCTTTCGGCCCCTGACAAGACTCCCTCAATTCTCTGCAAGGTGTCAGGACCTGACTCTTCAGAATCTCCAGTTCTTAGGCCTGAAAGGGGCTTAGAGCCTCTGTCCAGTCCAACTTTTTCTAGGTCATGGACCGCCTTCCCCGCCCCCCCCCCGCCATCTCTCTTTAGCCAAATCTATTGAAGGCTCTGGACCCCTTTAAAATCATATAAATATATAAAATACAGAGGATTAAAGAGACAGATTATATTGGACTACAATTAGCAAAACAGATTGTTTTAAAAACAAGGTCACCAACCCCCAATCTGAGGCCATGACCCTTATTTTAAGACAAAAATATCCAAAAAAACAAGCCTCTTCAATATTAATGACTTGCCTGGGGTTACATGGCAGAAGCAGTACTAAAAATCTGCCTTCAAAGCCCTCTTCCCCTGACTGCCCACCTGACTCTGACCACCTTCAGAAGTCTGGGAGGGAGAAGAGGTAGGCAGAGGGGGTCATGCCAGCCACCAGGGCAAGAAGAGCCAAGTCATGACCAAGCCCCAGGGGACCCACGGGGCCCCTCTTTTCTGGATGACTCTGTACCAGGCATTTCCCCATTTGTCCCCCCTTGAGGTTTTAAACACCTAATTTATTCCATCTATTAGATAGATTTTGTAGATTTAATCATTTTCACAGCTGGTGGCTCATTGGATACTCAAGATAAACTCCAAATGAAACCGTAATGGGAAGGACAAATGAGTTTTCACTCCAGAATGGCAGAAACTTGCTTGGGAGAGGCTTTGAGGGGCACGAAAATATATACAGATATAATTTTTTGTCTGCAGCCACTTTTGCTGACTACAGTAGGTTACTACAGTTAATTTCCCCAGTTTTGTTCATCTGTAAAATTGCATAAAAGTGACATTTTTGTGCTCATTATAGCTGCGGCTGATTTATAGCGGGTAAATGGAAAGCTTGCCTCCTTTTTCTAGGACTCTCGGAGTGGCGCTAAGCACCCATGAAATTGCTTGTATAATGTAGTTTAAATCCAATCTCAGAGAAAGATTCCCCCCTTGGCCCAAGTGACATTTTCATTCTCCACACCGACTTTATTTTAGGCCACTTAGGAAGAACTTTATCCAGGAACCAGGGGCAGGTCAGAGTAATGACCTCCTTTCCTGGGTGAGCTTCAGGAGGGCCAGACATCCTGGGCAGAGTTGGCCAGGGGCCCATCCCTGCCTCCCTGGAGACAGAGATTCCAGAGGACTCCCTGAGGCCAGAGTGGGAGCACTTCCAGAGGAGATATGGAGCACAGGAGAGACGGAGACACAGGGCAAATTGGAGTCTAAGGGGAGGGGAGGAATTCTCTACCATCCTCTCACAGAAATTCAATTCAACAGGCATCTGCTGAGTATTTGATCTGGCCTTGGTACTGAAGTAATAATATCAGTCAACATTTATGACACTTTAGGGTTAGCAGAGCACTCTGGGTGTCATCACATTCCGTCCTCACCATGACTCTGGGAAGTAGGGGCTCTCATTGTCCCCAAGGCTGAAGGGAGTTAAGTGCCCAAGGTCAGAGGAAGATTTTCCTAACCCAGCCCTCTGTCCACTCTGCTATTTCACTACCTTCTAAACTAAACAGTCCCTACCATAAATGCTTACATTCTATTGAGGGGAAACAAAATGAGCCCAGAGAAGCAAATAGAAAGTTGGTGGGGTTTTTTTATAATCTAAGCCCATGATTTTATTGAGAAAGCACACCACCACCACCACTACCACCACCATGAAGAGGTATCTACCAGTGCTGTGCCCTACCTGTCCTGCAGCTCAGTCTCAGGTAGGGCATCGAGGGGTTAAGTGCCTGGACCTTGGCCATTCTGTGGAGAGGCCAACCTGAACCCAGGTCTTCCATCCTTAAGGTGTCTTCTCTCTACACTAAGTTACACTTCATTTATATGTAAAATGTAGGGCTCAGGACAACACCTGTGATTTCATTGATGTAAAGAACACCTAGGTATAAAAACTCCTCCTGTCCAGAAAGTTGGCATCTTCTCTGTCTATATCACGGGTAGAATTTGAAACTAGGTCTTCTGTTTTCAAGGCTTGGTTTCTGTCCAAGACCCCCAGCTGTCTCTTCATATAAAGTCTATACAGAGTAAATGCAAAATTGTTTTTTGTTGGAAGGGGCATGTGGCCTGTACTTTGGAGGAATCTGGGAATTAGGCGATGGGGAGGGGAGGAGAGAGATCATTCTAGGAATGGAGAGTGCACTTCCTAGGATAGGGAGCCCCAAAGTCAGACACTCCAGTCCAGGCCATTTCTAAATCCTATGAAAGAAAAAGGAGCCAAGCCACCTGTCATAATAATGGAGGATAGCTGAGGCCCTCCTGGCGAGCATCACTGGAAGGAACTGGAGAAGGCGACCTGGGAGTGACCAGTGGGAGGGGAATGGGATGGCAGCCTGGGAGAGTAGTTAGATGGTGGAATGGGAGAGAAGTGGGATGTCTGAATGGAAGGAGAGTGGGATAGCAGAGTGGGATAGAAGTGGGATAGCTGCCTGGTCCTGCAAGACAGATTTAGAAACCTGAGGAGGGAGAGCCCAGCTCTGTGGAACAAGGAAGAGCCTCCCACATGGGCAACAGCCTCCTGGGGGATAGTGAAGCTGCCATCACTGCAAGTATTCAGGCAGAGACCAGATTACCACTGGTGCAAGATGTTATAGAGCTTGCTCCTGTTCAAGTGCAGGGGAGAAAAGACTGCTGAGGCCCCTTTCAGCCACTGCCTCAAACAAGGGTTCATAGAATGGGGCCAGGAATGGTTTTGTTTGGGTCTTTGCCTGGATAGCATGTCTAGTACACAGTAAGCACTTAATAAAGACTTGCTAAATTGCATTGAAAATGGAGCCCGAATGGGGAATCGTTTCACCTGCTTGCTTAATACACTTTGGTGTTTGCTGTTGAGGCTCCTGGCCTTGGGCAAAAGGTCAGCCTGGGCTAGCCTAGAGGAGAGAAGAACTGGTGGAAGAGGGAATCCATTTGTCAGCATTACTCAGGTGACCTCAGGAAGGGGCAGCCCCAGACCCTTACCAAACCCCTCTCTACTATGAGTCCTGCCCTGGGCAGTAGCGACCTGTTCTAGAGGAGGTATGGAGGCTGAAGAGGAGATGGCAGGGACCCTGAAACAGAGGGGCCCTGAACTCTACCTGACTCACAGGGCCTAGGGAATCACCAGATGCCACCATTTGTTGAGTTCTGACTGGATGTAGAGCCCAGACCATGGAATATTCCCACACTCCTGTAGGCAGGGACTGAGTACAAAAGCAAAGAATCCTAATGACAGCTGGCATAGGATAGGGGCTGGTACCAGCCCCTCAGTATTCTAAGCAAGCCTCAGACTGTGAAAAGGCACCACACTGCCCCAGGGGAGGGAGTTTCTTCAGTGGGCAGTTCCCTGTGTACTAACTAATTAAATCCAGGGTCCAGTCTCTATCCCTCCTGGTCTTCACTGGGATAGTAGAGAGGGAAATGGACAGAGATTCAAGAAACCTGGGCTCCAAAGCCACCCATCTCCAATATTTCCTGGCTGTGTAGTCTCAGCCCAGTGACTTAGTATCTCCGTGCCAAAAGTCACTAACAAGGGTGCCAACCATTGTGAGTGGAGGGACTTTCCTTACTTGGGTGTTCCCTAAACCAGTCTACTCTCTATCCCTTTGGCTCATGCATGCACACACACGTATGAATATATAAGCATATATTCATATATATGTATGTGTATGTATGAGTATATATGTTGTATGGATGGAGAGAGAGAAAGAGAGAGAGAGAATGGTTATACTCAGGAGAACCTGGATTCAGATCCACCTAAATGCTTACTACTAGCTGTGGGACCCCTGGCCAAGTTGCTAGAGCTCCCTGACCCCAGGGCAGTTCTCTAAGATCACAGGTAACAAGAGGACTGGGTTCTGCCAGGAGAATCACAGGTCCTTGACATGTTGTGGATTGCTCCCAGCCTGGAAAGTGGGCAGTACCAATAATTTGATCCCCATCTCCCAGGTGAGGACACGAGTCTTGGGAGACTCTTGGTTCCTTGGAATGAACCTGGGCTTGGGAGGCAGAGGAGGACTGGGCAGGAAGGGGAGAAGTCCTTAAGGGAAGGTCTCAGGGCCATCCTGCCTGTCTTGATGGCTGTTTGTTTTGGCTAACAGCTCGGACATTTAATGTGTCATGTAAATTACACTCTTCAACCCCATTAATGACAGTGCATAAATAAGGCATAGCCATCCGCTCATCCTGTTGTCAACAGCAGAGACAGAGTGAGGGAAGAAGGCAGACGAGCGGGTGGGAAGGGTCCCAGCACCTTTGGGAGAAGCTAAGCAGGGTGGGGGCTGCCAGCCCTCCCAAGTCTAGCCCTTTGAAGGAGTTACAGTGACACGCTGACTCCAGAAGATGTTTTTCTGGGGACAAACATTGGAGACAGCCTCATTATCCCAGCCCTGCTGCCTCTGATATTCTAATGGGGGGGGGGGGGCGGAAGCTTGTAGGATCCAGAGGGGCTCACAGAGCTTATAGTCTCATGGGAAACTAGGGTGAGGGTGTGGGTTTACAGGGGTCAAGGTCAGGCAGATGAGGAAGTTTTTACTGAGCACTCTGCATCCCCAGTGCCTGGCTTGTACTATGGAAAGGAATTTAGAAGGACCAAAAATGGCCCCTGCCTTCAGGACATTCCTAGTCTTGTTAGAGAGAGATTTGCCATAAAAGTTTCCCCCACGGCAAACACAAACTCCTCTGCTTGGAGATATAGATATATTTGTTTGTTCATTTGTTTTCATACATATTTATATATAATATAAATATATTAAAATATAGAAAATATTTTAATATATTTATATGTAATATAAATATATTAAAACAAAAAATATCTTTTCTTATATGTATATATAATATAAATATGTATTCATATATATTTTATTATATATCATTCAATATTTACATATATTTTTAAATTAACCAAAATCTATTTTCTCTTCTCACCTTTCCCCCTCCTCCACCTTGAAAAAGAAAGTAAAAACAGAGCTCTTACTTATAACAGATACTCCGCCTGGCTTTTAAAATCCTCCACCATCTGGCTCCAGCCCACCTTTCCAGGCAAATCTCACATTTCTCCCCTTCATCTCTTCTTAAGCTCCAGCAAAACTGACCTGATTACTGTTCCCTGAACTCCTGATTCTACCTCCATGCTTTTGCTTGGACTGTACCTTTCTCCTGGCCTCTACTCTTTTGGACTCCGTGCTTCCCTGCAGCACTTAGCCCAGAAGGTCCCCTCTGCAAGAGGCCAGTTGGATCAGCCCTGCTCCAGGACCCTCTGCCCTCTGTACACCCCTTCCCCTCCCCACTCCCCCACCTCACGCGGTTAGTGTAAAGATCTACAAAGAAGCCTTCTAGTCTTCATTTTGCAGAGGCAGAGCTAGGATTTGAACCCAGGGTTTACGATTCTAATCCTAGGCACCTTTCTCCTGTGCTCCACTGCTTCTAATTAAGAGTAATTTGTAATCACCTTTAGCTGTCTTTGGGGAAAGAGTGAAGGGATGACTAGGTGAATGAAGGAATGAGTGAGTGAAAGGCATTTGGGAAGGCTTCCTCAGGCCTCATCACTGCCTTAATGGCCCGCTTACAAATGGAGAAGACGAGGCGAACTTCGCAAGGGACTCTCACTCACTCTAATTGGGGCAGACGTCTCATAAAAGAAGGTTTCTCCGAAAGGCGTGGAAATCCTCAGGGGGCCACTGGGAGCATGGATGCCAAGGCCCAGAGGATTATGTGCGCCAGGAAGATGGTACCTGGGGCCTGAGGGAAGAGGGGAGGCGCCAAGGAAGGTCGTGAAGACGTACGCTTTTTCAGGTGCTGTAGATTGACAGGAGTTTAGAGGGACCAGGAGAGAGCGGAGGAAAGATTGGAAGCCAGAAAACTCAGAGTGGGGTCAAGGCAGGTCAGTTGATGTTAATGCCCAGGAGGAAAGGACTCAGAGCGCCCAGAGGTGTTATAGATCGGATGTCCTTGAGGAAAGATTTGAGGAAGGGAGGAGGCATCAGCCCTGGGGGCAGGGGGGAAACCGCTGGTGTAAATACCCAGGAGGAAAAGACGCAGAGAGCCTAGGGGCATTATAAATCGGCAGTCCTGGAGGAAGAGTCAGACGTTGGGAAGAGGAAGGGGCCCCATCAGCCCTGGGGTAGCGAGTCCCGGCCCAGAAAGAGCTCTAACGTTTGCTTATGTGTCTCTGTCTAGGCGAGCCGGTGAGCTCCATGCATTCCCCGAGGTACCCGAGCCCAGCCGAGTTGGACGCCTATGCCCAGAAGGTGGCCAATAGCCCCCTCAGCATCAAGATCTTCCCCACCAACATTCGTGTCCCGCAGCACAAACACCTTAGCCGCACCGTCAACGGGTACGACACGACGGGCCAGCGCTACAGCCCCTACCCGCTGCACGCCAGTGGCTACCAAGGCCTGCTGGCCATCGTCAAGGCGGCGGTCTCCTCCAGCTCTGGCTCTGCCCCCGCTGCTGCCTCCTCTTCCTCTTCCTCAGGCAAAGGTGTGGTCAAGAGCGTGGAGGGCAAGCGGACGAAGCTGTCACCTGCCGCTGTGCAGGTGGGCATCGCGCCCTACCCCGTGTCGAGCACTTTAGGGCCCAGCGCCGTCTCCTTGGGCTACCATGGAGGGCAGAAGCCGCTGGAGGGGCCTGCCCCACCCCCTAACGTCACGGTGGCCGCCTCGGTCATCCCCCTGGCCGGGCGTGGGCTGGCACTGCCACCATCTAACCTGCCCTCCATTCAGAGTATCATCTACCAAGTCAACCAGCAATGCCAGGCGCAGGGCTCCCAGCCAGCCTGCCAGGGGGTGGCGGTCTCTCACCCCAGCCCCGCCAAGCGCACCGCAGCAGCTACCCCCGCCGGTTTCTCGGGCATGCCTGGGTCCACCATGGCCTATGCCAGTGCCATGCTGCCGGACTGCCGCAAAGGGGCTGAGTTGGTGGTGGGGGCCACTCCAGCCATGGCCCTGGGGGGCCTCAAGCCCGCTGGGTACCCGGATGGCAGCGGTGCCGGCCTGGACTATTTAATCTGGCAGCAAAAGCCGCAGCAGCAGCTCCGGTTGTACAGTGGAGGCAGCGGTGGGGGAGGGGCGGTGAGCAAGTCCCCAGAGGTGTGCGGGGGCGGGGCGGGGGCAGGGGCAGTGGCCCCAGCAGCCCCCCGGCCCTATCTCCTGAGTGGGACTGCCGGGGACAAAGTGAGCTCCTCCCCCTTGAACTGCGTGGGCATGCACGGTAACTTCTCCGTGGGCCCCTACTTTGCTCCCCCTTGGAACAGCGTCCTGGTCACCCCCAACAGTGACTGTTACAACCCCGGGCC
This sequence comes from Potorous gilbertii, assembly GCA_028658325.1. Classification (NCBI taxonomy): domain Eukaryota; kingdom Metazoa; phylum Chordata; class Mammalia; order Diprotodontia; family Potoroidae; genus Potorous; species Potorous gilbertii. The sequence goes on from CM053773.1 coordinate 233,713,947, forward strand.
GGACCTGGGCCCGGGAGCCCGGGAGCTGGCTGTGCACCCGGCTGACGGGCTGTCAGGCCTCCCCAGCAAAACGGTATGCAATACGTCCATCCTGAGCAGCAGCCTGCAATCCCTGGAGTACCTCATCAACGACATCCACCCGCCCTGCATCAAGGAACAGATGCTGGGCAAAGGCTATGAGACAGTGTCCGTGCCCCGGCTCCTGGACCACCAACATGCCCACATCCGCCTACCCGTCTACAGATAAGGCCCGGGGGCTCTGGACGGACAGATGAGGAGGGCCGGGAACAGGCTGGAGAAGGCCAGGAGCCAGGGGAAAAGGGGCCACACTCCCACCGTGTGCCCCGCCTCACACCTCCTCGGGCCCTGCCGTGCCCCTCAGCCCCCAAGCGGGGAGGGGCCCAGGCCAGGGCAGCCGGGAGACCCTGAGAGGCTTTGGACTGATGCTCCTGGGCCAGGCGGGAGGGACAGAGCAGGGTCCTGAGCATCGAAAGTGGGGAGCACAGGCATCGGTCACTGCTGCTCTCTGGCAGACGGTTGAAGGAGGGTGCTTGGGGGAGCAGTGGCGGTGGGAGGGCTGGCCAGAATCTCGGACGACGAGGCTCTGCCGCTGCCGCCGCCGCCTTCCAGGGAAACCCCTTGCACTGCTCTGCAAAAAAAGAAAAAAAAATTAAATAAAATAACTGGGGACAGTCTAGAAAAAGCTAAAGAAACCACTTGGAAAACATGGTTTAGTCACCTTTCCCGCCCACTTCTGTGTTGGCTGCTACCACGACAGAGCCCGGTCTCCTCCAGCCCTTCCTACTTAGGCTAGGGATTGGGCTTCCTCAAATCCTAGATTGGATCGGTGGATAAAGGGGAGGAGCAGCCCATGGGCTCCCACTAGGAGAAGGATGGGGGAGGGGCCAGACTGTGGAATCCCATTTCCCTCCCACCTTTAACTCCTGGCCCCCCACCTGCTGTCCACTCTGGATGCAGCCCGTAATCCCCCAGTCCTCTTGTCGGAAATAAAAGAGCCCAGAAGTTGAGTACCCTTGGAGGCCCAGAGACTGGCCTGTCCCTGTCCTCATGCCCACCCCCAACCCCTGGGCAAGCCAGCTCTGCCGCAATATTTCCAACTCTTCCCCCTTGCCCAGGCTGCCTCCTTTCTGAGGCATCCCAGGTAGGATAAAGGAGACACTACCCTCCCCCACCCCATCCTGGCAGTCTTCTGGGGTCACTGGAGCCCGTGGTCGATCTTCGGACCCCTCTGCCCACTGGTCACTCTTCTCCCTCTTCCTTCCCTAACCTAATAGGAATTAGAGAAACATTAGATTTTCAAAGCCCAGGACCCATTCTCCCCACCCCACCCCAACTGTTTCCTTTATTTTCACCCTCGTATTTTTGTTTTTCTGAAATTTAGAAGAGAAAAAGAAACCCCCTGCCGGTCCATTCTCACTCCCCTCCCCCACCCATAGCCACCAACTAAGTTAGTGGCTTTATTTCCTGGTCCTTGGGTATTTATTTTACATTTTCTTGGGACCCCTCCTAAGTCCTTTCCTGTCCCCAGCCATTTTCCATGTCTGTTGGTGGAGTGAGGAGCCTAGAATCCCAGGGGGTCTGCATTCTAGAAAACCCCTCTGCTTCCCTTGCCTCCCCTCCCCTCCTACCCCAAGTTCTTCTCCCCTTCCTGCCCACCGGTCGTGCTCAGACAGAAAGCGTTCTGCAAGGCCTGTGCAAGCACTAAGTGCATTTACAAATCTCTGAGAATGTTTTTTTGTACTAAAATTGACCATTATATTCTACTGTGAGAAGTGCTGTCTGCACTATATTGTTTTAAAAAGAGAAAAAAAAAAAGAAAATGCGGATGTATTTCTGATGTCGGATTTTCTTTCCTTCCTCCACTTCCCCCAAAAGTACAATCAGGGCTGTTGAGCTACCTGAACCTCACTTGTTCTCTGCTCTGTTCAGAGCCCACCTTAGTCCCACCCTCACCTAGGGATACCCAGAATCCTGCTGGTTTGGGAGCTGTAAATTGGTCAGATGAGATAGACCCCATACAAGAAGCTAGGGGAGAAAGGGAGGAAGGGCTACAAACTGAGTCACAGACTACAATTCTGGCACTAGGTGAGCACTGAGAAAGGTGGCTGGTCTACTTATATGGGAGTGGTTCAGTTGCTGGGTCTAGGAGGAGTGACCCCTGGAACATTTCTACATGACTGGGGAAATAGGGTCTGGGCATTTTTGAGGCTGATGCAGGAAGCAGACTAAAACTGACAGGGAGATTCCCTACCCCTACCTTTCCATCTCTGGCTCCTGGAGGGGGAGTCCTTGTGATTCACCATGGTACAGTGCAAACCAGATGCCCCCAGTATGCCAGATACAGGGATTTTAAGTAATGGGTACCCACAAGGGTACATGGCACCATAACCAGGGCTAGGCCTCTGGGCTCCAGCAAAGCAAAGGATTGGGTACTGGGAGCTGAACAGACAGGAGGCTAGAGGAGAGAGGGAGGGCTGAGGCCTGAATCATAAGGAAACATTCTGGTGCTAGGGTGGGCAGGGAGAAAGGTGTCTGAAATCAGCTTTTCTTCTGGCAAATTCAGTTGCAGGGGCTGGGCGAGAGCCCTCTGGGGCATTTCTCCAAGGGGGAATCAAAGACCTTGAAAAATTTTCAAGGCTGCTTTTGAGAGACACACTTTCAACAAAATAAGACTGGGAGAGAAGCACCATCACCCACCCACCCTCCCAAAGTCTAGGCACCTGACAGCTCTCAGCCCCAAAGCTTGCCTTAAATGCCTTGGTGTAAGATAGCCAAAGTGCAAGGGACTTAGGAGATTGAACCCACCTCTCCTGCCACAGATACCCAAAGCACCTAGTGTCCCTGCCTCCCATGACAGGAAGGGCAGACAGAGATTTGTGGACCTGGACCCCAAGGCCAGGGAATAGGGAGCCCCCATGCTTCACTTGCCAGGCTTTCTCCTCCTAGAGTCTGAGCGTAGAGGAGGAAGAGAAAGTCCTACCAGCTTCCAATCCCATCTTTGTGTTTCTGTATCTTTCTTTGTGTCTCTGTCTCTGCCTCTCTGTCTCTCTATTTCTCTCTCTCCCCTTTTTCTCTTTCCCCCTCTTCTCTCCCTGTTTCCCTCTCCCCTTTCTCTCCCCTTCTCTTTCCCCTTTCTCTTTCTCCCCCCTTTTTCTCTCCCTCTTTCCTTCTCCCTTTCTTTTCTCTCTCTCCCTTTCTCTCCTTTCTTCTGTCTCTACTTCTCCATCTCCTGTCTCTCTCATTATCCCCCATCTCTTTCCCCCGCTTTCTCTCCATGTCTCCCCTCTTTCTGTCTCTCATTCTTTCCCTTCCTCTCCCTCTCTTCTTGCTGTCTCTTCCCCTCTCTCATTCTCTCACTTGTCTTTCTCTTTCTCCTTTCTCTCTGCCCCTCCTCTCCATTCTCCCCCTCTATACTCCTTTTTCCTCCCCATCTCTGTCCCCTTTCTGTCTCTCATTCTCTCCCCTCCTCTCCCTCTCTTCTGTCTTCCTCCCTTTCTCTTTCCCTCTCTTCCTTGCCCCCTTTCTCTCCTGTCCTCCCCCTCTCATTTCTTCTCACTTTCTCTACCTCTCTCCTGTATCTATTTTCTGTCTCAGTCTCTGTATCTGTCTCTCGCTTGGCTACCCCCACTTGGTCTCCAGCCCCTTAATCCAAAATAAGCCTCTCCTCCATTCCAGGCTGTCCCCACTCCCCCAGAGCCCTGACAATGCCGCCAGGCCAGGCGGGAGGAAGCAGAGGATAATGGCCTCACATTCCATAGGGGCCCTGGCCTGCTCCCCAGGGCCACGGCCATATGGTGCACTATTGTGAGGCCAGGGTTTAACCAAACGTTGTCTGGAGGAGGGTGAGGAGAGGAGAGTTGTGTCGGCAGCAGCTACTTATCCCTGCTTTTGGAGAGGTGATGGATGGATGGCCTTCCCCTCCCAACATAGCCCTGGGGAGAGAGAATATGGAGGAAAAAGGGTCGAAGGACAAGGGTAAGGGATCTCAGAGACCATCTGCCTTCTAAACCATCTTCTGCAGGTAACCAGCCTACCTGGACCTGGGAGCCTCCAAAGGACACAAGCTGATCCCCACAGAGCACTCTATGGAGCTAGACAGCCCATTCTGGTCCAGAGAAAGGGCCCAGTACCAGGGTCAAGACCTCTCAGGACAGGTCTGGTTGTGATGGGGGCAGCCAAGGAGAGCTCTCTCAGGTCAAAGAACCCTTTCTATGGGCAAAGGTCCTGCAGTCCCACTGCTCCTTCTTCACGTTAGGACTGAGGATTCCTTTGATGCTGGCAGACCCCAACCAGTATCAAATCACTCTTCCAAGGAAGAGAAATGGGTTAGTATTATTGAAACACCTTTCCCTGAAACCCTTTCTCATCTGAAAATGAGGAATTTGGATTTAAAAACATCTCAGCTGCCTTCTGACCCTAAATTTATGATCCTTTCTATGAATGCCCTTCCACCAGGTGCTCAGGACCTCCATACAGCTGAAAAGGGCATACACGCAATTAATATTGGGACATGGAATCAATGCACAACTACGTATAAGTAAGAGGTCACCTGAGACTTTCTCTCTCTTCATGCACATTTCTACAGAACTTTAAGGTTTAATAAGCACTTTTTTAACAACCGTATGTGGGGCAGGCAGCATGGCACAGTGGGAGAGGGCTGGACATGGAGTTACACATGACCTCTGTCCCTTACTGTTTGTGTGACTTTGGGTAAATCACTGCTCCCACAGGCCTCTGTTTCCTCAGGGGTTGGGTTACTTGAAATCTGAGGTCCCCCCTCTCTGTCTCTGGGCCTATCACTTTGCTCATTGACCTTGGGCAAGTCACTCAGATTCTCCATGCCCCCTGGTGTCCCATGTGTATGGCAAGGATAACCATATCTCCTCTTCCCACTTCAGGAGGGTAATATGAAGATAACCAAGGTATTCCAAGAAAACCTCCTCAGGGAATTCAATCAGCTCACTCCTTCCAGACTGCTCAGAGCTAACCTTGGTGCTGACCTGGTTGGCTGTCTTTTTGCCTGCCCAGGGAACTCTCATCCAAGATCCCAAAGGGGCCAAGGAGGGAGGGAGAGAATACAGGATAATATGGGACTAGAGAGGATCTAAAAATAATTGATATTTGGATGTGAAATGAGGTCACTGATTCTCCCACTCATCCATTCCCCTCTGGGCCATGTCCTCATGACTTCACAACTGTAGCTGGTTTGGAATGAGATGGACATTTATGGTTAGGTGTCAGGTAGAGTTAAAAAAAAAAAAGCAAGAGAGTGGGAGGTGAGAGTCCTGGGTTCTAGTCTTAGCTGTGTCATTAACCAGGCATGTGACTTGTTGGCTCCCTCTTGCCTTTCCAAGCCTTCCTTTCTTCTTTTTTAAAATGGAATGAAGGAGAAGGCAAGTGTTGAAATGACTGTGATGCAGAGAAAAAAGCATCAATAAAATATTTTCAAAAATAAGATGAAGAAATTGGACTCGATGATCTCAAAGGGCCCTTCCAGTCAGAACACTATAGGTAGAATTCTTTGAAGGATCCAGAAAAGCCAGACTGGAAAATGGGGATTGATTGGTTGGTTGGAAGTAATTTATTTCACTCTCTTTGAATTCTCCCTCTGGACTCTTGGCTTCCACAAGGACAAATACATTTTACTCACCGACCATGTGACCTTGGAAAAGACATCTCCCCTCTTTGGACTTCATTCTCCATCCTGTAAAATGGGAAGAATATTATCGGAACTCATTAACAGGTTCAAGTGAGATCAAAGTATCATAGATAGAATGCTGGAAGAGGTGACTGGGACCATTGGATTATGGCAGGGTTTGCTTATTATCATTGTATAAAAACAACAGTTCAGCTCCTAAATCAGCTATACCACTACCCCATGACAAACAAATCAATCTGATTTGTTTGCCCCTTTGTTATAATTACCCATAAGGAGGAAGCACCCCTCCAAGATGCTGGCACCCTAGGACAAGGTCCTAATTGCCCCATGCTAGTTCCCCCTTTTTTGGCAATGCTGGGCCAGAAAGGAGAGTTCTCTCTTCAAATAGTTCAACAGGCACATTTGTCTTCTTCTCTCTCCACCCCCTACCCCTTCCCAGCCACCCCACCCTTAACAACAAAACCTGCAGGCGGTCTGTTTCTGGGAATATTTATTGCTTGCCGTGAGAATAACTCTCTGTCTACGTACTGGGTTACTGCCTGACAGACAATCAAGCCAACAAAGAGAAACTAGGACAAAAGAAAAATTTCACCGAGGTTAATGTCATTTGGGAGAAATGGGGAGGTGGGGCAGGGGAGAGGCTGGGAAAGAGCCTGGAATGTTCACATTCAAGAAAATCTGGGGGTGGGGAAGATGGAGAGGGTGGAGGACAGCTGATGGGCCAAAGTCATGGATGACAAGAATCACAGCTGATGTTCATAATGCCCTCTTTCATCCGAGTCTCACAATCACCCTGCAGCACGCATTGCTGGAGGAATTAGCCCCATTTTACAGATGGGGAAATAACTTGTGAATGTCCGAGCTAGGGAGGAGAGATGGGTTAGGGAAAGAGAATCTCCTTACGTGGGGGAAGGTCAGTCCTTGGCAGGTGTGAGTGAAGGAAAGGAGTCAGGCTGACATGGAGGTACTGTGGAAAAAGCACCACTGGTTCAAATCTCGTGCCTGACACTTTCCTACCTATGTGTCCTTGTGCAAATCCCCTAAACCATCTGGACCTGTTTTCTTGAATTGTTAAACAAGGGGGTTGCCTGACTCATAGTAAATAATTAATAAATGCTTCTTCATTGACTAGCTGGTCTCAGAAGTCCCTTCCAATTCTCAATCTATCATCCTATGATGGTACTACACAGCCCCAAGCCATGGGACTCAGCCTTCCTTCTGAAGGATTGAAAATGAATGGAGGGCAGTGGTCAGGGAGCTAGATATGGAATCAGGACTATCTCATTCTCCTTGACTTCTGCAACCTTGGACACCCATCACCCTCTCATCCTGGACATTGTCTTCTCTCAGGTTTTTGGGACACCCCTCTCTCCTGGTTCTCCAACTCCTCAGTCTCCTTCTGCTGGATCCTAGTCCAAACCATGCCCTCTACTTACAGGTGTCCCCCAGGATTTTGTCCCGGAGTTTTTGTCTCTTCTCCCTTTATAGAAATTAACTTAGCAATCTCGTTGACTCCCAAGGATTTAATGACCATCTCTATCTATGCTGATAATTCTCAAATCTACCCATCCTGCCCATCCCCCTCTCTGCTAACCTCCAATCTGGAATCTCTAACTGCCTTTCAGACATCTCAAATTGGATGTCCAGTAGATATCTTTAATTTATTATGTCCAAAATGGAACCTAAACTTCATTTTTTCCTCCACCTTCCCTATTACTGTCAAAGGCATCACCATTCTCCCAGTCCCCTAGGCTGCCAACCTAGGAGTCAACCTAGACTCTTCACTCTCTCTCTCATCCCTCATATCCAACCTGTGGGGCCAAGGTCTCTCAATTTTACCTTTGTTACATCTCTCGAATAAACTTTTCCTCTCCTCTGAAACTACCCCCTCCACCCCCAGTTCAGGCTCTCATCCCCTCATGCCTGGACTATAGCAATGAATGCTGGGGGGGGAGGGTCTGCCTGCCTCCAGTCTCTCCCCACTTCAGTCCATCCTCCATTCAGCCACTAAAGTGACTTTCCTAAAGGTCAGGTCTGAACATGTCACTCTCCTCAATAAACTCCGATGGCTCCCTATGACCTCCAGCATCAAATATAAAATGTTCTGTTCAGCATTCAAAGCCCTTCAAAACTCAACCCCCCATCCAGTCTTTTTAGACTTTCCTCCCCACCATGTACTCTTTGATTTAGCCTCTGGGTTTTCCACAAACAAGACTCTCCATCACTTGGCTCTGGGCATTCTTTTTGGCTGCTCCATACCTGGAGCAATCTCCTTCCTCCAAGCCAATTACTGAGCTCCCTAGCTTCCTTTAAGTCCCACCTAAAATCCCACCTTCCTCAGGAAGCCTTCCCTACCCCTCTCAATTCCAGTGCCTTCCCTCTGTTTATTACTTCCTATTTCTCTGGTATATAGCTCAGTGGTCCTTTATTGTTGCCTGAGGAAAGGGATTGTCTTTTGCCTCATTTTGTATCCCCAGTGCTTAGCACAGTGTATGGTACATAGTAGGCACTTAATAAATGTTTACTGACTGATTTATCTGGATTTAAACCACTGACATTTACTCCTTGTGTGACCCTGGCCAAGTCATTTAACGCCTTTTCAACTTAGTTTTTTTTTCTAACCATAACCTCTAAGTTCCCTACCAGATCTAAATCTACATGACTATAATTACTGCCCTTCTCTGCCTTGACCTCAAGTACTCTCTTGGTCACCTTTGCCCCTTGAACCCCCAGCTGTCTAAGTAGGTCCAGATAACCAATGGCTCCTCTTCATCCCTAGGCACCATAATCCTTCACACAGACACCACTCTCTGATTTGTGAGAGGGGGAAAAAAATAAAGAAGGCCTTTGAGCCGAAGGCCTCCATACACCCTCAAAAGCTGGTTCTCTGATGGATTGCCAGGATGGGCTGGGAGCACTGGAGGTTTGGGGAAGAAGAGAGGGCAGTCCCTTTGGCCCTAGGTAACTAAGAACTTCTGGGAATCCTTTTGGCCCCATCTGTTGGATGAGCAGACTGAGGCCCCAGAAGCCCTAAGTACAGCCCAGGGACTGGGATGGATGAGAACCCTGAAATCACTTCTTAAGTAGTATAATGGATAGAACCCTGAGTTTGAAGTCTGAAGACCTTGGCTTGGACCCCAAATTCCTGCTTTTGTGTGTAACTGAAGGCCTTCAAGCCTCAGTTTTTTGTTCTGTAAAAAATGAGGCTAAGACTAGATGATTACCACAGTCCTCTAGAGGTCTAAGCCCTATGATGACCTGTCACCTTTTTCTCCAGCCTCTCCTGTGTATGAATATATGCAGGCATACCTGCATATATTTGTGTGCATGCATTTGTTAGGGAGTGAAGGCACCTCTTTGTTACAAAAGGGGTCACTGAAAAATTGTCATATTTCCTTCACTGAGTCCTTTTGTCTCTCCCCCACTCCTCCATGGCTGTCCCCCCAAATCAACATTTGGCCTGCTCAGATGGTGGATGGAGAAATGGAAGAGAAATGTCTGCCCCTAACTGACCTATATTATATGGCAGGAGAGTAGTGACTGAGGGTGATGGAACCCTATTTGGACTTTTCTGTTTGGTTGGTTTTGTGTTTTTTATGTTGTTTGTGTTTTTGTTTGTTTTGTTTTATTTTTTCATTTTTCTTTTTTAAGGAAAGAGAGCAAGGCTGAATCTGGCTCAAAGTCTTTGCATGGGGGAGGGTGGGGGCGGTGGGCATCCGAGTGGAGAGTGCTAACGTCTCCTTTCTCTATCTCAGGCCTCCAACTCAGCCTCTGCTGGGTTCCCATTCCGTGGGATAATGGTCCCAGTGTATGTTGCAAAAGTATTTAGGCAGTGGGTGATGTGGTTTACAGAGACTCTCAGCGGTCTTTAAGTGAGGAAATCTGGACCTTGGCTTAATTGAGACTCCAGGGGGGAGAGAGGACCGGTGGTGGGGAGGAAGTAGGGCGTAGCCCCTCCTGGGGCCATCTATTCAACCCTCCTCCCTCTGCCCTCCGGCATCCCCACTTCCAGATTCAGAGCTGGAGTGAAGAACCTGCCCCCACTTCGCGTCCCCGAGGTTCCAGATGGAACACTGCTTGCCCTGCGCCCCCAGAGCAGGGAGGAGCTGGGGGAGGGGGTTGCTCCTTCCCTTTCTTCCTCTTTAGCTAGCGTAGGAGAGGACCGGTGCAATGCAAGGATGCTTTCCGAAGGCTGTGAGGAGGAACAGGAGGGCAGTCCCTTTTGCCAAACGCGTCCTTGAATTCCTCTACTCTCCAAATTGTTGATACGAAGGTTAAGCGAGCACCCGAGATTCTCAGTGGACGGCGGACCAGACTAGGGGAGGTGGGGGGGTTGTCGATGGAACCGGGCCAGATGAGAGTCCCTCAGGCCTGGCCTCGCCCGATGGGTGGAGGAAGATCCCTCTGACTCAGCCCTCAGCGCTCTCGAGTATTGCCCCATCCATCTGCCCCCTTCTTCTTTCCCCCAGGCTCAGGTTCGTAAATTGCGGAGCACCCCTGATTCCGAACGGACTGCCGTCCAAGGCGTCCCGGAACACAGGCGCAAGCTGCCTCGAGGCTGAGCCGGTTGTGCCCTTCAAGGGAACGGACCCGAGCGACCGGCCAATGCCCTTTGGCGTTGGGATAAGGATGCAGAAGTTTACGGAAGTACAGCCAGGCCGGCGAGGAGGAGGCAGGAGAGCGGGGAGGCTTTTGCCTGAAGGCACGGTGCTAAGGGAGTGAGAGGGGAGGCAGTGCGAAGCGCCCAGTCGGGAAGGAGGAATTGAGTAGAGAGAAGTGACTTAGGAGAAAGGAGAGCGAAAGAGACAGACCCGGGAGGGGAGGGGGTTGGGAGGCCGCGCCATCGCACAGTTTGATTGATATTAGCTTCACAAATTAGGCTTTAAATTTATCTAAAAATAAATGCTACTCCTCTACCGACGCTCCCTCCCATGACAGGCGCCCCCTCCCTTCCCCTCCCTCTGCTAGATCCCAGCGTCTGTCGGGAGGTTAGAGAGAGGGCTGGGAGGAGACACCTTCTCCTTTCGCTTCAGGGATGCTGCCCCTTGTAGCTGAAGCACCTGGGTTTAAATACCAGCTCATCTGATTATTAGCTTTGGCACCTTGGACAAGGTCTTTTTCTTTCCCACTCTGGACTTCGGTTTCCTCAGCTGTAAAATGAAAGCTAGATAACGAAATGGATATGAGCATCGGACTTAGAGTTAGGATGACCTGAGTTCAAATTTAACCTAGCTATGTGACTCAGGGCAAGTCACTTCTTAATCTATCTGACTCAATTTCCTCTTCTGTTAAATGGGGTTATAATAAGCCTCTTGCTGTGAGGCTTAAATGAGATACTTGTAAAACAGTTTGAAAGCCTGCATGCTAATATTATTATAAAATTCAGAGTCAGAAACTATCTCATCCAGAACCAAACAGATCAGTTAGTCAGTTGACAAGTATTTAAATTGCGTTCTGAGTGGCCAGGTGTCATTGGAAGGACAGACACTGCAGGAGGGAAAATGAAAGTAGTCTTGAGAAAGAAGTCTTATACATCATGGGGTAGTGAAAGAAATGTTGGATTTGGAGTTCAGAGAACCTGGGTTCGAATCCCAGCTCTCCTACTATTTACCACTCACATGTTTTTTGTTGTCTTTCCCCCCTTCCTGAGCTTCAGTTTTCTTCTGTGTAAAATGAGGGCTTCTGAGGCCCTTTCCATGCTCAAAATCTGATGCTGTAATTCTACTGTGCCAGGCTCTAGGAAGATAAAGATGAAAAGGAAGGAGTCCCTACCCTCAGGCAGCTCACAGTTGATGGAGGAGAGTAGGGAAATGTGTATTCATGTAACCATAGATGGACACAAGAGATCTGGAGTGGAAGTCAAGATTAGGGGTAGGAGGAAGGTTGCCCTCAGACAGAAGTCCACAGGCTACCCTTGCTGACCATCTTCTCCATAGCTACACTCAACATCTGGCTCCAGAGATCTTAGTCGAGCCTACTGGGACCCAGAGAGGAGGAGACTTATCTGAAGTCCCACAGGTAGTGAGGGATCTAGCCAAGATAGGAACTCTCAAGTCTTCCAATCCCAAAAGTAGTACCTACCTTACTTGTCTGCCTCAGTTTCCCCATGTGTAAAAATGGGAATAATCACATCTACTGCCCAGCAATTGTGAGAATCAAACCTTAAAGTGTAATATAAATGTTAGCTGCAGCTATTATTATGTTGGGGGGAGAGGGGGTTCTATCTAAGTCCTGAAATCTATCCCTGGACTTCTTGGGGATCTGTAAGCAGCAACTTAAAAACCCTTCAAATCTAGTCTCTGAGGTCCCTCTAGCCTTAAATCCATTACCCTGGGATACCCTCATTTTATGGATGAAGTGACAAATGTTAGAGACCTATGAACTTATCTCCAGCTCTGACACTAACAACCTGTGTAACCTTGGGAAAGTTGGTTTCTGCTTTTAAATCTGTTTCCCTAAGGCAAAATAAGGGGAAGGCTGGGTGTAGATGACCCTTTCTATGACTATCAGAAGGCTTAAGATAAGACCCTCCAAAGGCTGCTCAACTCAAACTAAAGTCCCCTGACTCCCAGGCCAGAACTCCTGCGGATGAAGGACCTGCTAACTATCTCTGACCTCCTCCCATGCCTCCTGCTCCTGTGACACTTCCCAGGGATTCCAGATCACTGACAACCTGCAAGGTCATCATCCATCCACTGTGCATGGGACAGGACAGGGACAGGATTAGGGAGCAGGAGGCTGGTGAGCCAGGATAAAACAGCCTCCTGCCCTCAAGGAATTCACAATCAATAGGGGGAGAATAATGAATAAGGGATTAAGGAGAACCTTAAATGTCATTGGATCATACATTTAGAGACCTTTAAGTCCAATCACCCCATTTTACAGATGAGGAAATTGACACTCAGAGAGGTCACTGAACCATAGATTGAAAGCTAGCAGGGACCTCAGAGACCAGTAAGTCCGTTCTCCTCATTTAGCAGTTGAGGAAACTGAGACCTGGCCTTTCTGTCCTCCCCCTTATGTCTATGAAGGGCCTTCACTGGAGTAAGAGGAGCTGGGATCAAGCCCCATTAATACTTGAGTGACCTAGGGCAAATAATTTCCTCTCTATGAGACTCACTTTCCCTGTCTGTAAAGTGAAGGGGTTGGACAAAATGATCACTTCCAAATTTGGGGGACAATGCCTGTGTGTAACCACAGCGACGCTTGGTGGCCCACTTTGGAAGTGTTCCCAGACCTCCATCTAGAATCCTGCCCTTTGTCCCTGCGCGTGGCCAGAGCTTTGGATGAGGCTCACGAGCCTCTGAACTGAGGGTGTCTAAGATGCAGAAAGTGGCAACCAAAGGCTCCTTTATGAGTTCCCAGAGAACCATGTGGTTTGGCAGAAAGAACAGGGGTTCAAGACTTCGGTCTTGAGTTTCAGGTCCACCATTTACTCTAGGTTCTCTGGATCTGTTTTTTCACCTGGCAAGTGTGAATTAATAGTACTTATCAATAGTACTGCACAAGACCAGTGAGGCTCAAAAATGTTCAGTGTGAGAGATTATAGTGAAATGAGCACTAGCTCGCGAGTCAAGGAACTACCTATGTGACATCAAACATTAATTATAATATTGATTATATTAATAACAATATTGATATTAACAATAGCAACTATATAGAGAGTGCCTTAAGGTTTGCAAAGCATTTTATAAATATTATCTCAGTTGATCATCACAACTCTAGAAAGGAGGCAGTATTGTTATCTCCTCTTTACAGATGAGGAAACTGAGTCTGTGAAAGGTTAAGTAATTTGCCCGTAGTAACATAACTGGTAAGTGTCTAAGGTTGTGCATAGATTTCAGGGGGCCCATGAACTTGGATGGGAAAAAAACCTTTTTCTTTATTTTCACTCATCTCTAACTGAAATTCAGCATTTTCTTCTATTGTGGTTGTACGAAACACGCCATTTTTCTAGGTTTCCCCAGCCTCTGCCAAAGAGATCCATAACGCAAGACAAGGTTGAGAACCCCGAACTAGAGAATCTGGAAGGTTTTATCCAGTGCTAACATTCTCCATTTTAAGGTTGATGCTGCCTTTGGCATTTAACATTCTAAGGTCTCTTTCAGGTCTGACATCCCCTGTTCTGAGGCCCCTCCCAGTTCTGACATCCCCTGTGCTCAGGCCCCTCCCAGCTCTGACCCCTCAGTTTGTTTCTGATTCCTAGCCTGCCTCCCAGCTGAGCAGACTAGCTCTCCATCTACCCCAAGACCCCACCTCTCCTCCTCCAGCCCTGCTACTCCTCCTTTGTCATCCCCGATTTAGAGCTCAGTCGAACAAAGGAGTTTCTTCCTGTTTGCCCCAAAGACTTGGCTATATATTTTTTTAAAGAGGCGGAGAGAAGGGAGAGGAAAAAAGCCAGATTTTGTCTATTTAGTGCAATTTGTGACATGGGGAAGTCAGAAATAATCACAGTAATAATCCAAGGAAGAAGAATTCAATGAAAAGAGGAGAGAAGACCTCAGGCATTTAACCCTAGGAACAGAACAGCAGAAATCATCAGAATCCCACTTATCCCGGCAACAGGCACAGAACGGTTTTTAGAGGAGAGGAGCCATTATGGCTCTCTGAATGTGGGGGAAAGCATTTGGGGGAGATTAGCAGCCTGGTTTAAAATTGCTTTTGATAAAAAAAAAATCCCAGGCATTCACCTAAAACAAAAATACCAGCCAATAATAACAGGAGTGGTAATAAAGAGTTATTCACGGCCAGAAGAAGCAATTGTTCAATTAGAAGCTGAGAGTTTCTTAAGGCTGTCTCTTCTGATGCACTCCTTTTGTTTTTTGACTTGGGTAACACTAATTATTCCCCTCTGGTGCTTTAAAGTTGGAGGAGAGGGGGCGAAAAAGCCCTCCTGTCAAATATGACATACGATGGCTTTATCATTATTAAATACACACACACACACACACACACACACACACACACACAATCTGTTTAAATAAAGGTAAGCAGGAAGCTTGTGAATGGAAGCTGCCAGTCTCTCTGTTTGCCCCCTTCAACTGGAAAAGTGTCAGTGGAGGTAGTCAGTCTCCTCCCAAAGAAACTGTTTTTCCTCCTCATTCTTGCAGGACCCCACCTGCTGGCCCTGCCAAAAAAATCAGGCTCAGATCCCCTCCAAAGACTCTGAGCAACTATTTCTCAAATCACTTGGTGGCTAGATGCCAACTCAGACCGATTGACAGCTGCAACTAAGGTTAGGTGAATGAAGCTTGGCTCTTGGGGCACTGGAATTTAAAGGAGGCACTGAGGATATTTTCCTAGGACAGAGGATCAAGAACTGGAAGGGACTTCAGAGACATATGGTCCAGCTTCCACCCCCCCCACCCCCACACAATTATTTTACAAACGAGACCCAGGGATGTTGTAACTTGTCAAAAGTCACGGAGAAAGTAAGTGTTAGTAGCCAGACCTCTAAGGCAATGTTTCACTGTACAAGGCTGTTCATCATACTTTATCAGTAAAGAAATAATAAAGCTTAGCACTGAGGTAGCAAGGTTGGGGCAAGGGATGCTGCAGATTTGTGATTTCATTGGTGGGAGAAAACTCCCTTCATCAATACAGAATATCAAGGGTTCCGTTACTTCAAGCCATAGAGAGCTGCTTGGGACAAGAGAGGATGTGAAAGGTGACTTGCCCAAGGTCATATGACCAGGAGCCATCAAAGACAATCTTTGAACCCAGGTTTTTCTAACTTTGTGGCTGCATCTCTATCTGATCATACTCCCCATTAGGTTTGGGAGGTTTTTTGTTACATGATTTGTGGTTCATCAATTTAGGGAATTTCAGGTAAGGGATTTCCTGCTGCCAATGCAAGTCGACAACTTCTCTAAGTCTTGAAGAGTTGGGGCACAGAGAGGTTTAGTTTTTTTTGGTCAGTGTCACACAGTATAAAAGGCAGAGGCTGAACCTGAACCCGAATCCTAACTTTGCTACTTGACCTTGGGTAAGTGAATTTCTATGG
Organism: Potorous gilbertii; assembly: GCA_028658325.1. Lineage (NCBI taxonomy): Eukaryota > Metazoa > Chordata > Mammalia > Diprotodontia > Potoroidae > Potorous > Potorous gilbertii. Next base: position 233,729,630 of record CM053773.1, read on the forward strand.
GCTTCAGTTTCCTCATCTGTAAAATGAGTGAGTTGTACAAGGCGTGATGCGTTTCCCTCTAAGTCTATGATCTTTGAAAGGAGGGCTGTGGAGATTGCATTGGATGGCATCCTTCTCTGAGCTCCTCCATTATTGACTAGGGATGTGCTGCCGACTGCTACTACCTACTATGTGTTTCTGCTTTGTCGTTCAATTTTTCCTGGTCCCCTTTAATGCAGTGCCTTCTTTCTGTTGGCTACCCCTGACTTCTCTTGTCCTTGTGTAGTTTGTACCTAATTGTTTACATGTTGTCTTTCCCTTTAGACTTCGCTAACCTTGGGGGCAAGAGTTGTGTTTGCCTGTCTTTGCATTCCCGGAGATTAGGTGCTTAACAAATGTTTCTTGCACTCTTCGGATACTCTGTCATCCTGTGGCTTGAAACCGTATGTCATCGCCAGAATATGTTGGCATTGAAAAGCTGGGTCTTACTTCCCTTCCTTGTGTAGATGGGGAACTTGATTTGACACATTGCATCTGCCCTCTTCTCTTCCCCTTCTACCATCCCACACAACTTCTGATTGTTCTTTTTAAATCTGTACATCCTGCCCTAACCTCTCTCCTGAGAATCAGTCTTGCATCACCTCTTGCCTCTTGGACATCTCAAAATCTCAAATTCAACATGCTAAAACTGAACTCATTATAATTCCACTAAAATTTTCTCCTCTTCTTAATTTCCCTGTCTCTATCAAAATCTCCTACTAGTCACCCAGGCTTGAAAATTCAGTATCATCCTTGACTCCTCTCCCTCTCCTCCTCTCCATCCAATCTATTGGCAAGCCTTGTTTCTCTCATGACATCTCTCATAGATGGCTCCTTCTCTCCATTCACATAGCCATCACCCTGAGGCAGGTCTATTGCAAAATAATCCCTTTGGACTAAATAATCCCTGTTTAGTTAGTCTGTCTGCCCACTTCAGACCATCATTTCCCTTTAGCTGCCAAAGGGATCTTTCGAAAGCTCAGGTCTGACATGCCACCTTCCTATTCAAAAAACCACATCGGTTCCACATTATCTCCAAGTTCAAATATAAAATCTTCTTTCAAAAGCCTTTCAAAGTCCCTCATAATCTAGTCCTTTCCTACCTTTCCTATCTTCTCACACTTTACTCCTCTTCCACATCATCTATGATCTAGGACACTTCTTTGTTGTTCCTGACACAAGACACTCAGCTCCCAAGTCCAGGCATTTCCATTGGCTGTCCCTGGTACCTGGATTACTCTTCTTCCTGGCTTCCTTCAAGACTCAGTTCAATTTTTCCTGATCCCCCTTAATGCAGTGCCTTCTTTCTATTGAATACCAATCCCATTTCTCCTGTTCATGTGTTGTTTGTACCTAATTGTTTACATGTTGTCTTTCCCATTAGACTGTGGCCCTTGAGGTGTTTGCGTTTCTTTGCAGTCCCAGTGATTAGTGTCTGATATACAGTAGGTGCTTAATAAATACTTCTTGGTTGGTTGATGGTTTTGCTGAACCGCTTTTCTTTTTCCTGTTGTTTTCCTAAGTTACCAGGGACAGAGGCAGAAGTGAAGCAAGATATATTTGGAAATAAAGGTTATGTAAACACTGAGGACAGCAATAAAAACTCCATTTTTAAAAAAGATAGGCCTTGACTTTAGAGAGCTAAGAGTCATTAGAACAACTGCAGTTTCCCCAAAGCAATCCAGTCAAGTTTCCTCTTCCTGTTCACTAGCTCATTCTCCATCTGCACCATTGTTGGTTCACGATTCACAGACTGATGGACAACTCTGTGCTTTGCTCTTCCAAATGCACACCGTAAGCTTAACAGTGGGTATTCTTCATCTGCTTAGTTTTTCCTATGTGACTGATGAGGTTCTCATCAAGAAAATGCCTGATGCTTACTCTTTTATATTCATTAGGAAAATATGACCATTTACAGTCTCCACCTAGCCCCCAACCTATGCCTTGCGGGGAAGATTTCAGACTCAGCTCCAGCCAAAGTTATTTCTCTGGGAGCTAGAATAGAAAATCAGGCCCCAAGAGCAGACCCCAAGAATATGTGGGAGATTCAGCCACTTGGGTAATCTTAATAATCAGAAACAGTCCTGGGGAGCCCCAAGGGTGGGATCTGAGGAGGGGGTTGATGGAGTCACCCACATGTGGGAATGGGGGGAATCAGACTCTTGGCAATCTCAGGCAAAGCCCTGGGATGGATATTACTCACCTTTACTCACCTTCTCCCTCAGCATGCATATATGAGAGACAGACAGACAGGAATATACATCCACAAATAAATTTGGAGAAACCTAAAGACAGCAATGGGAAACTTGGTGGTGAAGTGAATAGAGCCCAGGGCTTAGAACAGAACTTCAAATGCAGCCTCAGACAGACTAGACTAGTTGTGTCTGGGCAAGCCACTTAACCCTATTTGCCTCAGTTTTCCCACCTGTAAAATGAGCTGGAAAAGGAAATGGCAAACCAGTCCAGCATCTTTGCCAAGAAAACCTCAAATGGGGTCATGAACAGGCAGACATGACTGAAATGACTTAATAACAACAAAAAGACAGGAACATGTATACACCCATATACACAGATATGCATCTGCATATATGTATCATTCTATGTCATACAGACACACAAGATAGAAAGCGTAGAAAGTCAGCCTTATATAGTGGAAGGAATTATGATTTAATTAAGAATTGAAGCTCTAGAATCAAATCCTAACTCTTCCATTTTCTGTCCTGTGGTCTCAGTTTCCTCATAAAATGAAGAGGATTAGAAAATCTAGTCTAAGTTTTTTGTGGATCTCAGGTTCTAGGCTTGTAATTTTATTAGTAATGAGAACTCCCAGTGAGGAAATATCCTCTCCCAATGCAGATCTTCAGCTTAGAATTTTAATAACCTGGAGCCCTAAGGATTTAAGAGACCACCAGCATCCACCAGCACCCTACTTCCCCTCCAAGCCTTCCATTGTTCCACTTACCATCTTCATCCACATCACCTCTGTCGCTGTTTTCCCATTTCCCATGTGTATCTCCAACATCACATTCCCAGTCTCAAGTCCCATTCCATTGCCATTCCCATCCCCTTCACTACTACTGGTCATTCCAGTTTTATCCCCATTTCCACCACCCATCATTCCATGTCCTCTCCCCACTGTCCCAGTTCTCACCTTCATCCCCAGCACCACCGTCGTCATCCCAATTCCTGTGCCTATCATCTCAGTTCCCATCTTCATTCCATCACCTCCAATTTCCATTTCCTTCGTCCCCGTTCCCCATCCCCATCCTACCCACATCATGCCTCTTAACAATCATCCCTATCTCTAGCACACCATCATGACTATCATCATTACCGACATCATAAACTATTATTTATTGAGTATTTCTCCACATTGTCCCAGGCACCATGCAGAATATACAGAGGATGCAGTCCTTGTCCTCTGAAGTTCTCTGGCTCTTAAGCAAAGCCATCAACTGCACTCATACCATGTTGGCAGGTGGACGCTGGGATGTGGGATGTGTACCAGCAGGGCCACACTAGGCCCTGGGGCTGGGAAGATGCTCTGAGACCTCCATAGAAGGCACCACTACCCTGTACTCTAGCCATAAACTTTCCTCCTGAGCTAGAGAAGAACAAATAAATAATGTAGAGTCTCACCAGGGCTGGGGCAGTGGCAGGGGGAAGGGAGGGAGTGCCTCCATGTAGCTGACTGGGGGACAGGCTGCCCCTTCTCTACTGGCCATACCATACTGACCTGAATAACTCCATGGGAGTGAGAGGAGCCTGAGGGTGGTCTTTTCCAGAGCCAAAGGGACTGGGAGTCTTTCACCTCTGATCTCTACTTAAAACCATTTGCCTTCTTTTCTTTGCCTCTCCTTACCTGCTGTGCCCAGGGTCTAGTGGGAATGTGAACATGGGTCAGGATTCATAAGTGAACAAGAGAGGGTCATAGATTCATGGGGTTTACACCTGGAAGGGACTTCAGAGGTCATCTAGCCCAACACCCTCATCTAGCCCTTATTTTACAGAAGAACCTGAGGATGGGAATTGACTTGCTTAAGGTCACACAGATGGAAACGACCAGAGTCAGGGAGCCAACACAGATTCCCCAATTCCAGCTTTCTGTCCACTGTACCATGGTTGGACCTTGCTGACTCTGACCTTGATGACCCACTCAACACTCTGCCACACTCCCTCCCTCTGAGGCAGGGTATGGCTGGATCTCTCTTCATCTGAGCATCTTTGGCATCAACAAAGGCTTATTTAGGGCCAGGAAACTCAGGAAGCCATCAGTGAGAGCTTCCCTTGGAAATGCTGGTGAACCCTGGGCCGGCACAAAGAGGGTTCCAAATCCAGGGGAAAAGTGAAGGTCAGTAGAAGTCAACAAATTAGGCTTGGCAGGGCTTTGCCTGCCAATCAGTAATGGCAGATGCTTGAGTTCCTGGCTGGGCCCCTCCCTAAGGCTCCCAGGGCCCCACTAGAGAGGGGCATCTTCTGTCCTCCAGTGATGGGGGTAGCTCTGTCTTTGAGTAGGGGCAGCAGAAGTGGCCACATGATCTAGTGGCACGACCACATCCTCCGACTGGGCATTCTTGTTCAGCTCAACAACGCGGGGCACCACTATGGACCAGCGATCTGTGGGAGGAACACACACAGGGAAGGCTCACTGGAATGGGGAGAAGAACAGGAAATGCAGCACTCTTCAGAGGATCATGGGGGACCCAGCAAAGAAGAAGCATGGAGAAAGACCAGACTAGATCCCAGAGGTGGCAAAGTTGTTTGTTCATAAAATGTTCATAGCATTGAACTGGAAAACATAGAATGTAAATTTAAAAGCACAAATGTGAATATCAGAGTTGGAAGGGACCTTAGAACTTAGAATGTTAGAACATGGAATGTTAGAGGTAGATGATGCCTTAGAACACAAAATGTCAAGATTTAGAACTTAGAAGGTTAAAAACATACAATGTTAGAACGGGAATGAACTTCAGGACATAGAATGTCAGACCTGGGAGAGGCCTCAGAACAGGGGATGTCAGAGCTGGGAGGGGCCTTAGAATACAGAATGACAGAGGTAGAAGGGGCCTATAAGTGTATGTATATATATATATATATATATATATATATATATATATATATATATCCCTGAAATCTATCCATGAACTGCTTGGAGGGAAGGTCTGTGGACCCCAAGTTAAGAATCCCTTATCTACCCCACTTTGCTGATGACCACAGAGGGAACAGCACTGCCCAAGTCAGTGAGATAGGGAAGACAACATTTCCAGACTTTAGGATTTGCTCATACATCAGGAAATCAAGTCAGAAAAAAACTCCCCTTCTCCCTCCTTCCTTCCCAGCCCCTATCTCCTCTCCCCTTCCCTTCCTTTTCCTCCCTTCTCCTCTCCTCCTTATCCCCCCTCTACTCACCCCTGCGGAGGCGGCCCATGGTGTGTGAGAAACCATAGTACTGGTAAGTCTCATTCTTGCCTGGATCCTCATTAATGATGCCCAGATTTTGGTTCCAGTGAGACCAATTCACTTCATCAACCCTAGAAGGACAGAACAGAAAGAAAGAGTGGGGACCTGCTTGTCTTTCCTCCCTCCACATCCCACCCAAAAACAATTTCCTCCTTCCCTAGGACCAATGCCCAACTTAGACAATTCTTCCCAAGATCATATTAAAATAGCATGTTAAGGTTTGCAAAGTGCTTTAAAAATAACATTTCATTTGATCTTAGCGACAGTCTTGGAAGGTTGGAGCTATTATTAACTTCATTCTACAGATGAGGAAATTGAGGGAGACAGAGGTGAAATGACTAACCAAGGGTAAGGTAGCTGCTAAGTGTCTGAGGCTGGATTTGAACTCAGGTCCTCCTGACTCCAGGTCTGACAATCTATCCACCATACCACTGAGCTGCCCACAATAAATGTTTATTGATTTTTTTAATAAAGTTTATTGATTGATAGATAAAAATAGGTCACAATGAAATGAGGGAGACCACATGTAAACAGCTATGTACAAACCAGATGTATGCAATGGGTTATTTGGGGGTATTATCAGAGAGCAGGCATTGGAGCTGATGGGGAAGCATGTAAGATTTCTTTCAGGTGAGACTTGGAGGCATAGACAAGGAGGGAGGGTGCTCCTGGTATGGGGCACAGCCAGCGAAAACATTTGGAGCTGAGAGATGGAACCTCATATTGATGGAATCGCATTTAAGGATATTGCAGGGTATATGGAGAGGAGTGAGGAATAGGAAAATTGGAAAGGTCTTGGTAAGGGCAGGATTAGTGGGAAAGGGCAAATCACTTCACCCTGCCTCAGTTTCTTCATCGGTAGAATAAAACTGGAGAAGGAAATGGCAAACCACTCCAGTATCTCTGCCAATACAACCCCAGATGGCATCACAGACAGTCACAGAAGACTGAAACAACTGAATAACAACAAATTATCAGGGGATCTGCCCGCCTCAAGTCTCTCCTCACTCCAATCCAGCCATGAAAGTGATTCTTTTAACCCGCTCCCCTGGTCACTAAACTCCAGTGGCTCTCTATTACCTTCAGGATCAAATATAAAAAGCTCTGGCATTCCAAGCCCTTCATAGCCTAGACCCCAGAAGGGCAGCTAGGTGGTGCAGTGGATAGAGCACCAGTGCAGGAATCAGGAGGACCTGAGTTCAAATCTCACCTCAGACACTTGACACTCACTAACTGCGTGACCTTGGGCAAGTCACTTAACCCCAATTTGCCTCATCCTGGCTCATCTCCAGTCATCTTGATGAATATCTGGTCACTGGATTCAGATGCCTCTGGGGGAGACGTGAGGCTGGTGACCTGCACAGCCCTCCCTCCCTCAAAACAAAGTCAAGTGCAAGTCATGTCATCATTTCTCTGATGGCATGGTCTTCTTCAGCAAGGAAGGATGAACACACACAGCCCAGACCCCTTCTTCATGTCCAGTCTTCTTACACCCTACTCCTCACCATATACTCTTCAATCCAGCGACACAGGCCTCCTAGCCACTCCACAACCAAAACATGCCATCTCACAGGCCTGGGTGTTCTCTTTGGCTGTCCCCCATGCCTGGAATGTCCTCCCTCCTGTCTCTACCACGTGGCTTCCCCAGCTTCTGTTAAATTGCAGTCAAAATCCCATTTTTTACAGGAAGCCTTCTCCAGCCCCTCTTAATTCCAGTGTCTCCCTTCTATTAATTATCTCCTATTTATGTGTTTTTCCATAGTTGTTGGCATGTGGTCTTCCCCATTAGACTGTGTAAGCTCCTTGGGGGGCAGGAAGTGTTTGTATGGTTTTTGGTTCCTATCTGTATCTCCAGTGCTTAACTCAGCACCTGACAGGGAGTAGGCACTTAATAAATGTTGATTGATTGATTGATTCACAAAGAAAGTCACCTGAACTTCACAGTCTATCTTGGGGTCAGAATTTTAAGACTTGGAAAGGACAAATTTATGAAGCTCCAGGCCTTTTTTAAAGTCTAGCTGGCTGAAGAGAAAGGACTCCATCAACCACGTAGACCTCAAAACTTTTTATGGTGTAAGGAATGCGGATGATGGAGTAGGGAGGGGTGGTATCTCTTACAAGGTGGTGAGACAACTACCTTGGAACTTAGCCTGAGAACTGTGGGGCAGGGAGGAAAGCAATCTCATTCTTCTTTCTAGTGGAAAATAGAAATGGATAGAAAGCATCATGGTAGGGTATCATGGTGACCTGACCCAGGCATGTGCAATGCAGACTTTTACAGCCGGGTCCCCCATCGGCTGCCCTGGCAGCAGTTACCTGAAACACCACCTCCGGTCCGGTGTGCCATCTGAGCTCTTGCCCACAGTGACCATTTCCCCAGAGCGAAACGCCTTCCTCAAAAACACTGGGAAAGAACGCTCAATGTCCAAGATGGTGGTGGCCCACTTTGGAGTGCAGAGGAAGAAGGAGAGACAAAAAAACCATCAGGCCATCATTTCCTCCACCCTTATTGCCCCAGCTTCAATGTGCTTAGTTAAACCAGTCCTTCACGTGGGTACTACCAGCACTTGGAAGAAACAAAGCAAGAACAGAAAGAAATGACAGCTAGGTCCCATAAGACATCGACACTTCCTGGTTGGTCCCAACAAACACAGATCATAGGATTTACAGCTGCAAGAGTCTTTTACCAAGAGAACGTTGCCTCCGAAGACCTTTAGAACATAAAACCAGAATGTCAGAGCTAGAAACAGCCACAGAACATAAAACAGAGAATATTAGTGGAGCCCTTAGAACCTAGAACCATAGAACTGTAGGGAACTTTAGGATATAGAATGCAGAATAAAAGAGTTGGAAAGGGTCTAAACAAAAGAAGTCAGAACTGGAAGTGACCTTAGAAGGTAGAATGTCAGAACTGGGAGGAGCCTCAGAACACAGACTATTAGTGCTACAGGAAACCTTAGAATGTTGAATGTTAGGACTGCAAGGCGTCTTAGGATAAACAGCCTAGAATGCTGGAGCTTAATGGGAGCTTACAACATAGAACATGTTAGAACCCGAAGGGATCTCTGAATATAGAATAGCAGAGGCCAACAGTACAGATACTGAATCTTAGAACTAAAGGGATGTTAGAACACAGAACAGAATGTTAGATCTAGAAACACCTTTAGAATGTAGGTCAGGAGGTCAGAAGTGAAAGAGACCACCTGGTCCAAACCTCTCATTTTACAAACTAGGGAAACTGAGGCCCAAAGAAAAGTGACACCCTCTAGTGAGATCCTCTGCCTTCAAATAAGGTAGCTCTTTCCATTGCATTAGGATGGAAGTCATTAGAACTCAGCACAGAGTAGCATTGGGTTTGGGGGCAGGGGGGAGGTGCTCCTAATCTAACAGGAAAGACACCTAAAGACATTCTGCTGCTTGATCATTTCAGAAGAGGATACTTGCAGGGAGTATTGTGGGGAGAAGGGTTGGCTAGGGCCAGAAAATATGACAACTATCATAGTCCAAACTTACATAGTGCTTTCTAGCTGAGGAAGATCTTTCCCCACAATGGAGACCATGGAATGGGTGAGCTAAAGACTCCTTGGAACACTGACCACAGAATGGGAAAGCTAGAAGACTCCTTAGAACACAGACCACAGACCACAGAATGGGAGAATTGGGAACAGGCCTTAAAATGTAGACTGTAAGATAGGAGAACTCTTGGACTCTAAAATGGTAGAGCTGGAAGGGACCTCATAACGTAGAATATACAAAGTGAAAGGAGTAATGAATGCTCTCCCCATTTGCCAGATAAAAAAACTGAGACCTAGAGACGTGAATGATCCACTCACAGGCTGAGAAGTAGCTAATCCAGTACTTGAAGGGGTTCTGGAGACAACAAGGTCAGGAAGGTCCCACCTGGTTTCTCTGTCCCTTGATATCACAGGATCTATTGACCCCATTACCACTACCATCCACTGAGAAGCCACTGACCATTTAGGGTTGGGGCAGCCAGCGTGGAGAGCATTAAGGCAAACCTCAGCTCTGATCATTGCTGAGTGTTTCCCACTATCAGGGATGATCACAGAACCACAGACTAGAGCTGGAAAGGACCTCAGAGGTCATCTAGTTCCACTCCCTCATTTTACAAAGGCCATGGACTCCTAGATCTGAATCTTAAAGGCCTTCAGAGACCATCTAGTTCAACTCCATTTCACATATGAGGAAACTGAGACCCAGAGAGAGAAAGTACTTTGAGCCACACCATACTGTAAATAGCTGAGCTGGATTTGAATGCAGGATCAATAGCCAAGAGCCTGTGTTATTCTGGGCCTCTGATTTCTTATAAGTCATATCAGCTTTTAACTTTTTCAAGTGCTCTCATACCTACTGTCTCATGTGATCCTCCACATCAACCTGGGGAGGCAAACTGGGCAGGGGAAACAACCCCCATTGTGTAAATGAGAAAACTGAGGCCTAGGGAGGAAAAGGTGACTCATCCAAGGGGACACAGCAAGTTAGTACCTCAGGTGGCACTAAAACTTAGATCTTCAGCATCCAAAGTTCTCCTGACATCCAAGACCCCAGGAACATTCCTTTGGAGAAGGTATCTCTAAACTCCTCTCCAATTAAATCATATTTCTCTTCCCTTTTGTGTGCTCAGGGCAGTGTCCCAGATTCTGTCTCATGATTCCCAAGCCCAGGTCTCCAGACTCACAAGACCCATCTCCCCAAAACTTCAAGGCCCATTGCTTCTGATGCCCAGGTTCTAGACCTCCAACTCCCCAAGCTCAGGTGTCCAGACTCCCAGGCCCAGGTCTCCAGACTCTCAAGCCCTGACTCCCATGGTTCTCTCTACCTGTAGCTTCCAGATGTGCTTACTCTCCTTGGACACCTGGCCCACCGTCTCCCCCATGAGGGCAATCAACATGTTCAGCAGTAACACAAAGGTGAGGATGATGTAAGTGACCAGCAGGATGATGAAGACCACGGGGTACTTGGCGCTGCTCAGCATCTCCAGATCCCCCATGCCAATGGTCAGCTTGAAGAGGTCCAGGAGGAAGGTGCTGAAGGTCTGGCTGTCCCGGCAGGACGGGTAGCTGGGGACCGTGCAGTTGGAATGGTCCTCATTGCAGATGGTGCTGCATGGGTTCAGCAGTGAGACCAGAGCTAGGAGCAATGAGCAAGAACACGTGACCAAGGACCCTTCTGAATCATTCCCATGGGTACCTGGAGCTCCCAAATTCCTCAGGGGGTGGGGGCGGGGGGGGGGGAGGGAGAGACCAGACCAGCCCCAAATGCTTGGCTTCTAACTGAAATTCTCTAGCCAGCCAAGAAGGACAATTTAACTGAGCTGCATATATAAGAGATGCCACTGACCTAAAGTTTACAGATTCAGAACTGAAACAGACCTCAGAGGTCATTCAATTCAGTTCCAACATTAAGGCTCAGAATCCAGAAGACTGAGACATTTACTATTCGGTTTTCCCATCAGTAAAATGAGGGAGTTAAGACTCAGTCACTCTTATTTCCAAATCTATGGTTCTATGACATCCAGGTTACAGATTACAAATCATTTTACAGATGGGGAACTTGAAGCACAGAGACTTTAAATGACTTACCCAGGGTCACACAGACAGGAAATGGGCAAAACTAGGATTTGAAAATAGGTCTTCTGACCTGTTCCTTTGCACCATGCCAATTGGAAGGTGAGCCAGTCCCCAAAGAGCTTCCCTCTGGCTCCATGTGGTCTCTATTCTCCAAGTCACATCTGGCAACCCAGAGCTTACCTGAAGCGTAGCCAATCATGAAGAGGAGATAAACCAACAGGAAACGGAAAAGGTCTTTGAACAGGATCTGAGATGCCCAGCCAGGATGTGAAGGGAAAGAAAGGGTACAAAGTTTGCCTCCCGTTCCCCCAGTAGTGTGTTTTCACTACACTGTCCCATTCAATGAGTTACCCAGTGACAGATAAAAAGAACTATAGTTAATATTACCAGCCTCATTTGAGGGTTGGGTAAGCTGAGGTTCACACAAGGGAACTGGCTGGTTCAGGGCCATATAACTAGGGAATGTTTGAGAAAGAATTCGAACCCAGGCTTTCCTGGCTCTCCATTGAACGATCTAACCACTCCACCACCTAGCTGCTACCTGAGCATGCAGACCTGGGTCCCAGCCCACCTTCTGAATCATGATGCTGTAGGTCCCTGTCAGCTTCAACCCCCGAGTGAAGTAGAGGGCATTCATCCAACCCAGGACCAGGGCGAAGACCATGACTGCCAGGTAGGCTTCGATCCCCGCCAGGTACAGACCAGCAGAGACAATCACCAGCACCGAGTAAATAAAACTAGGGGAAAATTAGAGGGAAAGGAATTACAGGGGGGCCTGGGACACTCTCCTAAATCCAGGAAATGGACCACTAGCAGTATTAAGAGCTGTGGAGGACTTAGAGATTCCCTAGTCCAGCTCTCTCTTTTTTTGGGGAGTGGGGGAAGAACTGAGGCTCACAGAGGGGAATTTACTTGCCTAAGGTCATACAATTAGCCAATAGCAAAGTTGGTCCTGTGCTCAAGGCTAGGGTGCCAACCTATATATATCTTCAAGGAGTAAGTGGTGTGTCCCTATCATAGTTCTGTGCGTGTTCGGGCATTGATTGCACCTTTTCTACCTTTAGGGGATTACCCATACTCCCAAATGTTCCCTGCTTATCCACAAGAATGCAATGGAAGTCAGTGAGGGAGACGGAATAGAAGGCATGTATGACCTTAGAGAAATCATAATAGGAGCTACTATGTCTATAGGGACAGCTAGGTGGTGCCATAGTGCACAAAGTGCTGGGCCTGGTGACCCAAAGATCACCTCAGACACTTACTAGCAGTGTGACCCTGGGCAAGTCATTTCACTCTGTTTGCCTCAGTTTCCTCATCTGTAAAATGAGAGAAGGAAATGGCAAACCACTCCAGTATTTTTCCCAAAAAAAACCCAAATGGGGCCAGGAAGAGTCAGACATCCCTGGAAAATGATGGGACACCAACCATTTCTATAGGCCTTGAAGGTTTGCAAAAGGCCTTAGATTTGAGTATCACCATCACCTCTCTTAGGTCCCAGAAATGTTATTATGCTCCATGTTAGCATTGCAGAGTCAGCAAAGGTCAGAAGTGAGATGTGAACCCACACATCCTCTTGACTCCAAGTTGCCACACCATAAAGACAAACACTCCAAATCCAGAGCCGCTAAGGTATCCAGGTAACATAGTGCATGGAACGCTGGACTTGGAGGTCGAGTAGACCTGAGTTGAAGTCTTGCATAATACACTGACTGGCTGTGTGAGACCCGGGGCAAGTCACCTAACCTCTCAGTTTCCTCATCTGTAAAATGGGGAGAATAAAAACACCTATCTACCAGTGTTGTTGTGAGGTAACATATATAAAATGCTTTTTAAAACATTAAACGAGTATATAAAAACTAGTCAACATCAGCATCATCTGTAATATCCAGTGAGCTAACATTCAATTAACCCAAACAAGCAATCAACAAGTATTTTTCTTTGTATCCAAAGGGCTTGGCACATATTAAGTTCTTGATAAATGCTGATTGACTCATTAAGCACCTATAATGTAAATGCTAAGACCAATGAAAGGTATTTCCTGCCCTCAAAAGGCCATTTGCTATTGGTAGAGGCAACAAGTCCACACAACTACTGTACAGATGGTCAGAAGGGGAGTCTCAGGACCCTGCAGGATCCTAACACAAAGCATTCTCTGGTCCTTCTGTTTCTGTTTGTCTCGATATCCCCAATGCCCTGAACATAGTAGGGTTAGATGGACTGAATTGGATCAAAGGACAATGTCTTTTGTCCAGTAGATTAAATTGTATTTCATCCTAATTCTTTGGCAATTGGCAGTGAATATGGTGACTCTCTGTCAATCAAAATATTTGATTAACCAGTATTCCGTATCTATGCTGGAAAATAGAGATCACTGTACGCCCAAGGATGTCCATCCTGAAACTTACTAGAGCAGCTGGAAGGAGCCATCAACAAATAAAGAATTCACCCCTGGACATTTCTTCATGAAAAGGTCTTTAATCTGTGAAAAGGAGATGAAGTCATTTAGTCTACAGGGATTTATTAAGAGCCTATTATGTGTCAAGTACTTGCTAGCTATGTGACCCTGGGCAAGTCACTTAACTCTGTTTGCCTCAGTTTCCTCATCCGTAAAATGAGCTAGAGAAGGAAATGGCAAATGACTCCAGTACCTCTGCCAAGAAAACCCCAAATGGGGTCATGAAGAGTTGGACATGACTAAAAAAATGTGCCAGGCACCATCCTAAGTGGTGGGGTCATAGAAGAGACTTCAGAGGCCATAAAGTCCAACCTCCTCCTTTTATAGATGAGGTAAATGAAGCCCACAGAGGGTAAGAGAAGTTAAGTCTCTCAGGGTCACATAGTTGGTTTTTAAGGTGGGACTAGAAGCCAGGTCTTCCTGGTTCCAATTCCACTGTTCTGTCCATTATGCCACATTTGAGTACAGATGAGGAAGAGATAGAAGGGAAAGTAAGAGAGTTGGAAAAGAGAAAAAACAGAATTTCAGGAATTCTGAAAACATTCAGAATTCAGGAAGAGACCTGAATATTGCCTCTGCAACATCCTGGACAACTGGTTGACTCCCTACAGTTGAAGGTCTCCACTGGTGGGAAACCCATTCTCTTTTGCAAAATTTCTTAATGGAGAGAACATCATGGTTCATCCAATTCAACCCATACCTGAAAAAGAGTCCCTACTCCCTCAAGTATTCCCAACAAGCGGTCATCTAGCTTTCACAGAAGACCTCTAATGGGGTCTTGTATTTCTGGAGACAGCCAATTCTTCCATACAGTTCCTGTAGGTAGTCAACTTTGCCTACATCCAGCCTAGATGTGCCTCTGGCCAGGTTTTGTTGTACCTAACTCTTTCCCCTTGGGCCAAGCAGAACAAAGCTGGCCCTTTTTCAATATGATGGTCTCAAATATGTCAAGAGAGCTATTATATTACCCCTTGAGAAAAAAAAATGAATGAGGAAAGAAAGAGGGAAAAGAGTAGGAGAAAAAGAAGGAAAAAGTAGAAATTGATGGAAGAAAGAGGAAGAAGAGAGGAGAAAGGGAAAGGAGAAAAAAAGGGAAGGTGAAGAAATAAAGGAATGTGGGAGATGACAGAGAAAATTAAAAAGGAGGAAAGGAAGGAGAACAAGGAACAGGATGGGGAGAAGGAAGCAGGAAACAAAAGGAGAAGGAAAAACATAGAGAAAGTTGGAGGAGTTGGGGAGAGAAGACGAGTAAGGGGAGAGAACTTTGCACTCACACTAGAGAGAAAGAATATGACTCCAGTGGAAAGGGTGATGATCTCTCCGGCAAGCCTCAAGTAGTCCATGGTTGTGTGGTACGGATATGGGGGCTGAAGAGGACAGGAGAAAGGCAGACCTATCATCAGACAGCTAATCCAGCAGTCCCAACCTGCCCTAGCAGATGTTCCCATGGCCTCCAATGCTTTCTTTCCATCATTCCAAGCCACTTCACTCCCCTGGGGTCTCTAGCAGCTTGGGCTATCCCAGGCTGGCTTTTTGGGCAGAGCCAAGGCTAGTTTGAAAAGATCAGAGGTTTCATCCACATGAGAGTGACCTCTTCCAACACCATTGCCATCCACTGGAGCTTCAGTGAGGTCCTGACAAACTCCACAAGCTTGCTTGGCCATCAGGATTGGTAGCTGCTTCCCAGCCTGAGCCTGGGGCAGCCCCTGAACTCACCGTGCCCTCCAGGGGCTGGTGGTAGGCGGTGAGGGTAAAGATGATCATGGCACACAGATAAGAGACGACACTGATGTAGAAGGAGACGGCTCCAAACTTCCGCCACTTGTCCCGGAGCAGCTCATTGATTGGTTCCACAGCCAGCATCTCATGGCGGTTCTGGGGAGGGAAAGATGGAAGAATCAGGAAAGGATGGTGTCCTGAGCCAGGCCAGTTGTTGGGCTCCTCCAGACCCAGGCCTTCCATACCTAGCATTTCCTTCCCCAAAGCTCTCTAGAGATTGAGTTTGGGACAAGGAGAAAGGGGCACTCCCTTGCCTGGCCTTCAAAGCCCAATTTCATTTGTCTTCCAGTCCTGCCTACAAGTACCAGACACTCCAGTCAAACTGGAATTCTCAACGGCACATTATTACTCCAGACCCTCTTGCCTCCATGCCTCCTTTGCTGATCTAACCCCCTGCTCCTGGAATATGCTCTCCTTCCCTTCTCTTTTCCCTCTCTCCAGATGCTGGCTGCCCTTCAAGACCAAGCTGAAGTCTCCTGTTTCCCATGAGTCAGGAATACCTTCTCCATCAATCTATCAAGCTCCTCCTGTATGCCAGACATTGTTCTAAGCACTGGGGATACACAGAAAAGCAAAACAAGCCCTACCCTCCATGGGATCACATTCTAATGAGCCAAGTACTGCCTACAATACCTTCTAGTCCTTGCTTCAGGCAGCAGAAAGTATCAGAGCTGCAGCCCAAAGAGACCTTTCTGGGGTTCTTAGACAGAGTAGGTCCATAGAATGTAGAACAATAAAGGACTTTGGAGACTCTCTAACCCTTCATCTTGATGCTAAGAAGCCCAAAGACTAGAGGAGGAGAAAGTACTTACCCAAGGTCACACTGCTAATGTGTGGCAAGGCCAGCTTTCCAATACCCAAGAGGCCCTGCTCCCTGCCCAGCCCCAACCCCAAGGTAGCTCCATGGCCCCAACAGGGCCTCACCTCAATCTTGCTATTATATACTAGGATCTCCAGAACTGATGACTCTTCTCCACAGGTATCTAACGAGGACAGATCATAGAGAGATGAGTACACAGGCCCATACGCCCAGTCCTTGAACTTGCGGGACAGATGTCTTGCATCTTCATCTGTCACCTCCCGGCGGATAATGTGCTGGAAAATCTGGAACAGAAAGGGGTGGGGGGAGATGTCACTTGGAAACACCTAAGGATTCAGTGGCCAGGACTGACCACTCACCTTTCCCCTTCCCATCCTTGCCAAACCCGTCTGCCTGGACCTAGGGGAGCCGGCATCGTTTGTGGGGACCTTGCAGAACCCTGAATTCACCCACATGAACAGCAGCCACAGGCATCACTTTGTTACTTAATTATGACAAGATTATCTTAATAGTATATGACTCTTAGAATCTCATAATGTTATTGACAATATTAGCTTAAAATGGTAGAACATTTAAATACTTCAAATAACACCAATGCCACCACAGAATGTCAGGGCGGGGAGAGGCCTTAGAACAGGGGATGTCAGAGCTGGGAGGGTCTGAGAACAGGGGATGTCAGGGTTGGGAGCGACCTTAGAACACAGACATACATAAAACGTCAGATTCAGAACAGCCCTTATCACATGTCTAGCTTTTCCCTGAGATTTCCTCTATCCTACAATCTAACTGTGAGATTGCTGGGGTCAGGGGCTATTAGTCTTCCTTTATAGAGGTGGAATTTGAATTCCAAAAAGGCAAAATGTCCCAAAGTCCTAGAAAGTGGCAAAGTATAGACCAGGATCCTGATTTAAGTTGAGAAGAAATGTCCTCTGTAGTTCATCTGGACTGTGCTTCATCTTACAGATATGGAAACTGAGGGCCAAGTGACTTGCCCAAGGTTACAGAAATAGCAAGCAGGCTGCCTTCTCAGTCAGGCCCTTGGAATCTATAGCCTGTGATTTTCCCAGTGGCCTTGGCTGCTTCCTCAGGTCTGCTGAAGACCATTTCCACTGGGCCACTCTTGGCATCTGATAAATTGAAAGAATGGAAATGAGGCAATGAAGAATGAGAAGGGATTAAGGGAAGTCAGAGAAGTAAATGGTTCTGTTAGAGAAGAAAATAGCCCCTGCTCTGTTGGGAATGAAGAGGCAAGAAGGGAAGGGAAGCCTGTTTGGGAGTGCCGAAAGTGCAGGGTTTACAATGGCACCTTTTAAGGGTCACAGAATTCAATAGAATACCAAGGAATACCTGAGTTCAAATCCAACCTGAAATATTTACTATCTGAGTACTTTAAGCAGCTCACTTTCCCACTAGGAACCTCAGTTTCCCCGTCTGTAAAAAATGCCCTTTAAATCTATGACCCTATGACACTCCCGAAACCTAAAGGGGCCTGCAACCCTGTGGATCAAAAGACACTAAGCCTTTGGGTGACAGGTGAGTAAATCCTAGTGCTATGAAGTGCCCCATGCCTGCTCCTTGCTAAGGTAGCGATGGTGAACTTCGGAGACCCCATGGCTGAACAGTAAGAGCCCCAAGATGAGAGTCAGAAGGCCTGGGTCTGGTCCTGGTTGTCACTCACTGGCCATATGACATTGGACCAGTCACTGGGCCCTTCTAAGTCTCAACTTCACACTATGGCAAATGAGAGTGTTGGATCAGATCTGTAAACTTGTTTGTTTTATGTTTTGACAACTGTATTTCAATATAAGTGGTTTGTAATCTTATGTGTTTATTTTATGCATTTAAAACATTCTGAGGAGACCATAGGCTTTATCAGACTGCCAAAAGTGTCTCCCTCAAAAGGTTAAGAACCCCTGAAGTAGATTTTCTCAAAGGTCCCTGACAGCTCTAAATCTGGGATCCTGATTAAGGATCTCTGGAACCAAGATTCCACTCTACTTCATCCTCTCTTCCTTCTTCTTTCTATCGAAAGGTAATCATGTCAACACCATTGTCTCTGAAAAACTCACGTGTATGGACTGCCCCATCACTGATAAAGAGCAGTGTTGCCTAGTGGGCAGTGTACCGGACCTGGAGTCAGGAAGACTTTGATCCAACTCTCACCTCAATGTGACCCTGAGCAAGCCATTAAAAAAATAACCTTTCTGTGTCTCGGCTTCCTCATCTGGACAAGGGAAGTGTTGGACTCGATGACTACTAAGGTCCCTTCTGACGCTAAATCTAGGATCCTACGGGACATCCCTGGGATTCTTAAACTAAAATTCCCTTCCCTGGCCATCACACCCTGATAATGCATTGTCTTCCACTATGAGAGGAAGGTAGGGGCTTGTCTCACTTTTGTATTGTGTCTCCAACACTTACACAGTGCTTGATATATAGTGTTTAATAAATGTTTATTCATTCATACATACATACATACATTCATTCATTCATCCATGGAAGTTTAGGGAAAAGGGTAATACATCATTTTATTAAAGTTCATTGGGAGACTTTGGAGAACAACTCTGTTGAAATAAGACAGTTCAGAATACTAAGAAGAGCCAGCAGGTGGCAGCATTGAGCATATACACTAGCATAGCTATACATCTAGAAAGCTATAAAGATATAAATCTATCGTTGTATATTAGCTTTTCAAAGAGTTAGGATAAGATTCAGACAATGCCTGGGGGACACATAGAGTGTTAGAGGTGGAAGAGGCCTTAGAACAGGGAATATCAGGGCTGGGACAATGTTAAAGCTGAAATGGACTTTATAATCACAAAACTAGTAAATATGTGAAGCTAGATTTGGTACTCAGGTCTTCCTGACTTCAGATCCAGTCCTCTGTTCACTGCATCATCTAGGAGCTGTGTGGTATGGTCATATGAGTTCTCTACCTGTGACTTATCCATATATTATGTCCACATATCTTTTACTTCTTAATATTAATATTAATATTAATCCCTACTCCCTTACCCAATGAACCATCCACTGTAACAGACTGAGGCACATACATACATATATGTATACACACATACGTATATATATGTATATATGCACATACACACACGTATATATCCCTATACCTATAGATGAAGTACATGATGAAGAAAAATCTTTTATTGACACTTAATTTTCTATACTGTTGGGCTAAATGCCTTTGCTTTGACTGTTCTCTGGTTGGCAAGTAAAAATATGGTGGTGGGGGCTTCTAAAGCAGGATATTGACTGGCTGCTGACCCAAAAAATGCCCTGAACAACTGTGGGGTAGCTTAGTGTTAGGTAGGACCCAGGGGCTATGTACATTAAAATGATTTTGCAAACTTTAAGGCATTTGCTAAATGTCCATTTTATGCCCACTCACCCCAATCTTGCCCGTCTTGGCAGCCATCATCAGAGGTGAAAGGCCATCATTATTGACCACAGCCTCCAGGTTGCTCTCAGAGAAGAGCTTGGCACACTTGATGAGCAAGAGATCGTACATCTTGGTGACGAACTTGGTGTTCTCCCGGGTGTTGTCAGCAATGGCGACCAGAGCATGCAACACCGTGTTGCCCCGAGAGTCCTGGCGCCGCATGTCGGCTTTTTTGTGAGGGTTCTCTGTCAGGTAGTTCACAATGTGGGGCTGGTTGGTACAGGCAGCCAGGGACAAAGGCAGTTCACCTGATAGGGGAGGGAAGAGCTATGATTTATGTTTGTGATGAGGGATATGAGTTCATGTCTCAGTCTGGCTGAACATCCCTCCAATTTGACCCCTCTCCCACCTCTTCCTCAACTGGCCCCCTCTTTTACCAAAGTAGAAGTAGCCACCCTCATCTTTGGGCTGGAAAAAGCGCCCTCGAGCCTGTGCATGGACATCAGCGCCTTGGGCCACCAGGAGCTCCACATAGTGTTTGCAGCGGCGTTCAATGGCGATATGCAGGGCAGTCTGACCTAGGACCAATGGGGGTGTCACCAAGAACCCTAGAATTTCAGCATTCCTTTGTCTGCCCTTCTTTCCCACCCACGCAACAGGGAACCAGAGACCCTAAGAATTGAGGAAGGGACCCTACAGATCCAACCTCCCACCCAACACAGGAATTCTCTCTATGATGACTCCATGGCACATAGTCATCCAGGCTTTGCCTTAATCCCTTCCCTGATGGGAAGCTCACTACTCTGACACCCTCCAAGTGTATCCTTGGGCAGTTCTAATTTTTTAGAAAGCAATTCCCTCATTGTATATATATTGTCAATTAACCAAAACATGTTGGTTAATTGTGTCGAACTGTGGTTTTTTCTCTTTCCTTTTTAGTCTTTGTTCCACTGGATGGTTCATTGGTAAGGGAGTGGGGAATATATTCAGAAATAAAAGATATGAACATAATAGATAGAAAGATAACAATATCTTTAGCTACCAAAGATTGGACTGAAATCTGCCTCTCTATACCCTTCATCCACCTATTATTCATGCACCCATCACGCATTTATTAAGTAGTTAGCATGCGTCAGGTGCTGTCCTGGGTATTAGGGGTTTATATTCCCCATTCTCTTCAAGGTTCCTACATGTTCCCAATGTGTGATGTCACAGAGCTCCCAAGGTGGCAAGCCCCAGCTCAACAGGCACAGTACTGGACAAGTTTCATTCACCCACATTTTAGAATCATAGATTTAAGTACAGAAGGGGCCTTAGAGATCAGCTAGTCTATACCCCTCATTTAACAGATGTGGAAACTGAGTCTCAAAGAGGTTAAGTGATTTGCCTGAGGTCATACGGCAAGTAAGCTGAGTCAGGCCTGAAACAGGCCTTTGGATCACAAATCACACCTATAACTTTTGGACCCTGGTACCCACCAGGCCCTTGGCCACCACTCCCTTATCTATGTGGTATTCCTCTGTTGGAATATAACCTTCTCAAAAAGAAGACCTATCTTTGCTTTCCTGTCTTAGCATCACACTTGGTACAGAGTGTTCAATTTCTTAATTAAGGTCAATGTTTTTTCATTAATTCATTCATTCAAATCCTTGCTGCCTCTTTGGCTTGGATGGATTCACTTTCTCTGCTCTTTCAAGTTCTTCCTTTCCCTTCCTTTGAGATCCAGGAAGGGAGGAGAGCTTAGTTTCAGGGTAGCCCGGAAAGTTTAGGGAGATAAATGGTCAAAAGAATTGGTATATTGGTATATTGCCCCTAGCCCGCCCTCCCTCCCTCTGAGGGTCCCTACCTCGGTAGTAGACATCTCGGAAGGGCGAGTTAATGAACTCTCGCATGTTGCCCGTGCGCTCAGCAATGTCCAAGAGTACTGGGATGGTGTCATTGCGTCCACCACTCAGGTTCAACAGGGCCTTAGGCAGACACGTCTTCCCTGTGGAAGGTTCTGAAAAGGTAGAGGAAACCAAGGCCAGGCAGATGAGCAGATGCCCAGAGGTTCCTGCCTCACTGCCCCAGAGCTGGTGGAGGTGGGAAAGCATGATTGAATGGGATAAACCCCACCAGGGGAGGGGAGGGAGACCTAGAATCAAGATCCAGCTCTAAAGCTCATTGGCTGTAGGCCCTTCAGCAAGACAGTTCACCCACTGGAACTATCCAACCAAAGGGGATAGACAACCTTACCTAGGGGTGTTACCTGCTTTGGAAAGCAAATGGTATACAAATACAGATATTAATTAGCAGGGAGAAATAGAAAGAGCTCTGATTTGGGAGTCAAGAGGTCTGAGTTCTAGTTCAGATTGCATTGCAGATAGAAGGGGCTTGAGAGGTCATCTCATGCATCCCATATTCAAACAAGAATTCCCACCAGAAAATACCCATTAATTGGTCATCCAGCTTCAACTTAAGACCTCTAGGATGGGGGAACCCACCAGTGCCCAGGGCATCACATTCTACTTTGGGGTAACTCCTTTTGGGAGTGTGTGTGTGTTTGTGTGTGTGTGTCCTGACATCAAACCTAAATCTGCCTTTTCACAACTCTCCCTGCCTGCTTCTGCCCTCTGGGGGCCAAACAGCCTCAATTTCTAAGGAGTGTGGGCATTGCCCAGGGATTGCAGGACTAGAGAGACCCAGGATGGAGGTGGCCAAAGGCAGAGAGAAAGCCAGGGAAGGGAAGAGAGAAGGGAAAGTCCAACCTAGGAGAGCAGAAGGAGCCCAGCCGGTGCCGCAGAGGGGAGGGACTCAGCAGCCTCAAGCTTCAGGTCTATCCCCTCCTCTCATCACACAGACCCTTCTCATAGCTCACCTCGAAACTCCTCGTCTGTCAGCCGCTTTTTCTGGGTGAGCAGGAAGGAGAGCAGCCCATCTAGGTCAGCAGTGGATCCTCGGGACACGATGTCAAAAAGAATGGGTCGGTTGAAGACTTTGAGGATGGGGGGTGGATCAGGAGCTGGGGCTTTGGCGCTCTGGGGCTCCTTCCTAGAAATGGAAAACAGAGGGTCTTCTGAGCCCCCTCAGAGGATGTCAGGGCATCTCGCTGCCCCCACACCAACTTTGGCCTCCACATAAGGGGGCCTGCAGCCAGAAGGGAAAGGAGGAAGGGAAGCAGAGAAAAACAGGAGATCTAAATAAGGAGAAAGGTGGGGCAGGGTGGAATAGACAGAGATGAAAATGCAGAGACAAAGATTGGTAAAGAGATGCAAAGACAGACACAGGAAGGGGAGAGGAAGAATAGGAGGGAGGAGGGAAAGAGAGAGAGAGAGAGAGAGAGACAGAGAGAGAGAGAGACAGAGACAGAGACAAAGACAAAGACAGAGACAGTAAGTCAGTCAGAGCAATCAACATTTGGAGTTACAAGACCCAGATTCTAATCCCAGTTTCACTACTCACTGAATGTGTCACCATGGACAACTAAGTTCACCTTTCTAAGCCTCAGTTTCTTTACCTATAAAATGGAAATAAATCCACTTACACTACCATGACTCAGGGTTAATATCACTGAAATGGCGGGGGCGGGGGGGGGAGGAGTGCATAATAGGGTGCATTTGCAAAAGGACAAGATTTAGGTTCAAGAATCCCAGCTCTGTGACCTTGGAAAAGTCACTCCCCCTCTTTGGATCTCAGTTTCTCTGTAAAATGAGGGAATTGAACTAGATGTCTTCTGGAGTCTCTTTCCACTGTAAGGCTGTGACTGTAGGATTATGATGATCTTACAAAAAGTACAAGATAGAAAACAAGGAAAAGGAAGAATCAGACAGGAAAAGCCAGACTGAGAGCCGAGAAGAGAAGAAGGGAGGAAGGAAGTGAGGGAGGGAGGAAGGAAGGAAAGGAGGAAGAAAGGAAGGAAAGGAGGAAGGAAGGAAGGAAGGAAAGAAGGGAGAGAGGGAAGGAGGGAGGAAAAAGGGAAGGAGGTAGGGAAGAAGGAAGGAAGGAAAGGGGGGAAGAAGGAAGGAAGGAAGGGAGGGAGGGAGGAAGGGAGGAAGGGAGGAAGGAAGGAAGGAAGGAAAGGAGGGAGGGAGGAAGGAAGGAAGGAAGGAAGGAAGGAAGGAAGGAAGGAAAGGAGGGAGGGAGGAAGGAAGAGAGCTCGATTCCTGTTCACTATGTGCCAGGTACCACACTAAGCTCTGGGGAAACAAGGAAAGCGCCCTATCCTCAGAGCATTTACAATATAACAAGGGAGACCATGAGTCCTAAGATGCTGCTACAAAGTAGATGAAAGGTAAAGACTGAAACCAATGAAGAGGTAGGAGAGAGTCTAAGTGACTTGGAAAGGGAAGAGAAATACAGAAAGAAAAGAGAGAGTGGGGAGGAGGGATAGGATCATGATGAAGACAATGACAAGAATAATCTCTACTTTTCCATTCGGTAGAATGTAAGCTCCTTGAAGGCAGGGCTGCCTTCTTTTGACCTTTGCATCTCACAGCACCAGTATGCAATAGGTGCTTAATAAATGCTTGTCACTTGGTTTGATCTCATAAGTGAGGTGCTGCAAGTGTCATCAATTCCATTTTTACAGGTTAAGGAAATGGCTCAGGAGACGACTTGTTAGTAAACAGGAGAATCACGATCCCAGGCTAGGTAGGATCATCCAGACTACCCAGCCCAGACAGGGACAGAGCAGATGGGGGATTCTGACATTCCCTACACACACACACACACACACACACACACACACACACGCATGCATGCACAGAAATAAATATACATGCAAACAAATGCATATAAATGCATGCTTATACATGAATAAACACATATTCACACAAATGCACATATGAACATACAACTACATACACATAAGTATATGCCTACACCACAGACGCACAAGTATACCACATACAAATACACATATAGACATATGTAAAACATACAAACATGCATAAATGCATACCTATACTTGTACATATATACATATAGACAGACAGTCATACCTACACACATAAACAGACAAATACACGCATACACACACGCAGACACTCCCAGAATGAGGAGCAGCCCCTGGACGCACGGGAAAGCTAGGTCACCCAGGTATGTTTCTGCTGCCCACAAGCTCTGGGCCTTCTCCCCAACCTGGCCTCCACTGAGCCAGCTGAGAAGGAGTCTAGTGTGGAAGCAGCAGGGACAGTCCCAAGCCACCTGTGTACTAGTTCCCAGAAACCAGCGAGGCAGAACCAGCGCTGGCCAGAAGGGCACAAAACTGCAGTGAGCTGGCTTTGGAGCAAGGAGTCAAGAGACAAGGGTTCAAGCTCCAGCTTCCCTCCTGCATGACTTTGGGCAAGCTGCCAGTCCTCTCTGGGCCTCAGTTTCCTCATCTGTCAAAAGAGAAACTAGAGGATCTCCCAAGTCTCTTGGAATGGGGTAGTGTTCAGTGCCAGCCCTGCTCCCAGATCACAAATGCCAGACTCAAGGTCCTCAGGTCATTCTAAAAGGCATCTTCAGCAACCACTGCTCTTGATCTCCCTCTTCCCCATCCCCCCCCCAAGAGGAAAGCACATTAGAAAGTGTAAAGTCCTCTCAGCCCCACCCCCACTTTTCCCTCCCCAGGGGTTCTTCTGAACTGACCCGAGTGGCCCCTACCACAGAGGGCATTCCTGGAGAGCAGGGAAGCGCACAGTGCATGTGCTTGTGTGTGTGTGTGTGTGTGTGTGTGTGTGTGCAGTTTTCCTACACTGGGCCAGTCCCCAGCTCACCAAGGAGGAAGATCTGGGATAGGGATACTCCGGGAGGGAAGGGTTCAAGGACGTAAATCCCAAGCAGCATCTACAGTGCCAAACATCAACCCCAGCGCAAAGCACCAGGCAAGCGTCTATGTAAATGACATGCAAATCAGATGCAAATCAGAAGGCTTGTGCTCCCAAAACATGTCTGTGTCAACGGCTTGAGCCTGGAGGGACTGAAGGACCCAGGACCAGGGAGTCAGGAGATGGATCCAGGCCCAGTTTTGTGTCTTCCTTGTGGTGTGACCTTGGCCGAGTCTTCCTTGATAAGCCTAAGCTTCTCAGTTGAGGTTTTTTGTTGCTTTTTAATTTCTAAAATAAAAGGATTGGACTGAGGCTCTTCACTGATTTTAACTAGAGTTCCCCCTTGCTAAAATCCCCCTGACCTGAGGCCCCTCCCCTCTCTGACATCCCCTGTTCTCAGGCCCCTCCTAGCCCTGACATTCCCTGTTCTATGTTCTAAAGGCCCTTCCGGCTCTGAATGTCTGTAAGTCTTTGTGAAGCTGCCAGCTCCAGAGACTAGCTGAGTGAGGGCTGGGCCCTCTTGGGCGGCTCCCAGGCCCCAGGAGCACACAGGTCTCATTCAGGTTGGAGGCAGACCTGGACAGGGTGGGCGTTGGGACAGCGGGAGGTGCTAGGGGGAACTCACAAAGCCAAGCCTGTTCTTGGTGTTGGGAGGGCCATCCCTCGAAAGCCACATCGAAGTCATTAGGAGTGGGTGGGTCCACTGGGTTCCCTGGGCCTTGTCCTCGGGACATGAAGGAGGGGGCTCAGGGCATCTCTCAGCGCTAACCTGCCAACAGCCAGCTGGGCTCCAGGCGCCAGCTTCTTCCCAAGCTCAGCCCCAGACAGAGCCAGGAGAGGGATGTTCCTGACTCAGGTCACCAGCTAGGCCTCCTCGAGGGCAGCGACTCCCCCAGCCAAGCAATATTTAGGAAGTCGTGAGAACATTTCCCTGCCTTTATCCAATCTCTCCAGAAGCTCAGCACCTCCCGCCCCCCCCCCCCCAACCTCAGACGACCTTCCAGCTGGGCTTCATTTCAATTATTTACATATTATCTCCCCCATTAGAACACAAGGTCCTTGAGGGCAGGGGCTGGTTTTGATTTTCTTTGTATAGCTAAGATTTAGCACAAAGCCTGGTATACAGCAAGCCCTTAATAAATGCTTGTTGCCAGGGGAAGGAGGGAGGGGGCTTGGAGGAGAAACCCCCCGAAAGGCGGAGTCGCTGGATCCCAGAATGGTGGAGGAGAGGGAGGTGTTTGGGAATAAAGGGTAGAGCTGGGATGAAGGGCGTGGCTTGGGGAGAAGCCCCCAGGAAGAAGGGGTCAATGGATCCCAGAGTGGGAGGGGGGATGGAGGGAGGGGCTGGAAGATAAAAGGGTGGGGCAGGGGGGTGGAGGGCATGGCTTCAGGAGGAGCCCCAGGAAGACGGGGTCGATGGATACCAGAGTTCCTGGAGTGGGAGGTGGAGGAGGACCAGAGAGGCTGGGGGTGGGAGGGAGAGCTTAGGAAGGACTTAAGGCTCCAAATCTATTTGATCCTGAAGGTGACAGGGAGCTACTGGAGTTTATTTAACAGGTGGCAGGGATGACTCGGTCAGACCTGGGCTTTAGGGAAATCACTTTGTAGGTGATTGGAAGATGGGAGGGGAGAGACTTGAGGCAGGCAGACCAAAGAGTAGACTATTAAAAATAGACAAGGAGGGAGGGAGGGAGGGAGGGAGGGAGGAAGGAAGGAAGGAAGGAAGGAAGGAAGGAAGGAAGGAAGGAAGGAAGGAAGGAAGGAAGGGAGGAAGGGAGGAAGGGAGGAAGGGAGGAAGGGAGGGAGGGAGGGAGGGAGGGAAGGAGGGAAGGAAGGAAGGAAACCCCGCCCACAAGGTCCTTTCCAGTTTTAGATGATATGATCCTATGATCTTGCTCTACTCCCAATATTTCTGTCCCTATTGACCCAGGTCCTTCTAAACCATTTCCCAAGCCCCAATTCTGAAACCTCAATGCCCAAGAAATATCTGAAAAATGTGTTTAAACTAAGGTGTAAAGGATAGTGTGTATTACTACCCCTCTCAGGATGCCCTGATGACAGAGGGAGAGCCCTGCTTCATCGAAAGAAATGAATATCAAATGGTTAAAATTTCAGGTAGTGTAATGGGGAGAAGAGGGCTTTCAGGAACTCCCCAAATCTCATCCACTCTGCTGTTTTCTTCATGTCTTCCTCATTCCCCATGATCATAGCATCAATACCTACCACACTTTGGCTCCATAAATGAGCCTGGTGGAATAGAGAGAAGCCAGGACTGGGAAGTCAGAAGCCCTGGATTCTAGGTCTGGCTTGTCTCTAATCTGCACAGCGTTACCTTGGTCAAGTCCCCCGACCCTTCACAATGTTTACAATGAGTTTTCTTCAAAACAGTCCTATGCAGGAGAGAGGCTCTGTAATCCCATTTTAGAGACCAGAAAATTGAGAAGCAAAGCAAAAACAAGGAAAGGCAAAGAGAATTAGTATCTGAACCAAGCTTTCCTTCCTCCTTCCTGGGAGCCCCCACCTACAGGATCACAAGATTTGAAGCTGTATATGGCCTTATATGACCACTCTGTCATTTTACAGATGGAGAAACTAAGTCAGTCAGTCTAGTCCCACCCTCACATTTGACAGATGGAGAAACTAAGGCCCAGTAGATAGAGTATTGGGCTCGGAATCAGGAGGACCTGAGTTCAAATCCAGCCTCAGACACTTCCTAGCTGTGTGACCCTAGGGCAATTCACCCTGTCTGCCTCAGTTTCCTCATCTGTAAAATGAGCGAGAGAGGAAATGGCAAACCACTCCAGTATCTTTACCAAGAAAACTCCCAAATGGGGTTACGAAGCTTCAAACTCAACTGAAAAATGACTGAACAGTGTGAGGACACTTGCTCAAGGTCACATAGGTAGAATGTGGCAGAACTGGGCATTGAAACTTCATCCACTGGATTTAGAGACAGGAAGACCTGAGTTCAAATCCCACCTCAGATATTCATTAGCTATGTGATCCTATACAAGTCCCTTCGTCTCTCTGGGTCTCAGTTTCCCTCTCTGTCAAGTGAAGGCTGTTCAGTTCTAAGATCACTCCCAGTTCTGATTCAGGGTAAGTCCTAACCTCTCCCCATTGCACCACCCACTGTATGCAACAAATCCCCATCTGGGAGTCTCCAAAGGAAAGGAGTTGTACCCGCAGCAAAGAGTCTTCCCCCCACCCGCCCAGACTTCTGTCTTCTCTGACCTCTTTCCAAAGGGAGCAAAGGAGGAGAACATTGCCCTTCTCACCAAATCACAAGATCAGAGCTCTAGCTCTGGATGGGACCTCAGAGGCCACTGAATTTAGCCCTTCCTTAGACAAAAGGGCAAACTGAGGTTAAGTCTCTTGCCCTAGGGTACGCAGGAAGTTGCCCATATTTAAAAATGGAGAGAAGATCAGAGGCCATCCAGCTGAACTCCCTCATTTTACAAGGGAAGGGACAAAGACCATAGGAAATGAAATGACTTGCCCAAGATAACACAGGTTGTGTTAGAGACACCAAGAAAAGGCCAGTGGGTCGGAGGGCAGTGAATACTCACTCCATAATCTTCTTTCGGCGCCGTTTGTTGTTGTCGCTGGGGTGGTGCCGATAGGTCCCATAGTCAAAGAGAGAGTCCATAGGGGCCTTCTTGGGACCAGGAACAACGGATGACTCGTAAATGGTGGACTCCAGCAGGTCCATGGGGTTGGGCATGCCCTTGCGGAATGCCCCATGGAACTTCATGCGCAGGTTCTGCCGGGCATCCCCCTGGGCAGGTGGACTGCGGCTCGGCTCCCCTCCTGCCGAGGGTGAGCCATCCTCCCCTTCAAACAGGTTGGCCAAGGAAGAGAGGGGGAATGTCTCTCCTGGAGGTCCACTCTCATCCCCAGGGGGCTCACCCACTTCCCCAGGACTGGGTCTAGGGGACTCTTCAGGATCCGTCATGCCTGGCACCTGGTTTCCTCCCACCGATGGCTTACTCTACAAGAAAGAAGAAAGGTAAGTCGAGGTGTAGGTGAAGTTTGAACAGCATCTTAGAGCGGTGGGGAACTGACTTCCCTAGTTAGGGAGGGCCCAGACCCAGGGCCACCCAGGGCTTTGGAGAAACCCTGCCTTTCTGCTGTGGGAAAAGTCAGTACCCAGGACCACCCAGGCCCCCCTAAGAGGGAGTCAGGGGACTGAACTAAAGGTCCCCTGCCCAGGCAGCCTGTCTGCAGACACTGGGACTCAGGCTGGCTGTCGTCTCAAAGAAGCCGTTGTAATTAGAGGGGACTTCAACTGTGGGACGGGCGGTCTCTCCTAGATGTGGTTGTGCTTGGCCAGCCCCAGGAGCGGGCACAGAACAGGCCCTTCTTTCATAGAACCTATAAATACTGAGTGACCATAGGAGCCCAGCCCAAGAGCCAGGATACACCAAGGGATTGCCAGCATTTAGAGAAGGAAATCTTAGCTGCCTCCCACCCTCACCCAAGGACCCACACTGAAAGCCCCCAGACTTGGACACTTGACAAGAAGAGGGTGGAGCTCCCCTAAGGGAGCCAGGACGTGTACAAGCAGTGGGCAAAAAAACAGAAGACCACTGGGTTTGGAGCCAAGGAATCCTAGAACATGCCATGCTGTCCCAGGTTCAAATACTGATTCTGATGCTTACTAACTAGGCAACCCTAGGTGAATTATAACTTCTCTGGGTCTTGGTTTTCCCAGTTGTAAAATGAAGGAGAGAGACTGGATGCGAGGTATATTGGCATAGAGTATAAAGGGCTGAACTTGGAGATAGGAAGATATGAATTCAAATCCTGTCTCAGTCACTTACCTTTTGACTGGGCAAATCCTGAGCCTCAGTTTCACTACCTATAAGGTAAGGGTGGGGGGGTTGAACTAGGGACCTCTAAGGTCCCTTCCAGTTCTTAATCTATGAAATGAGGGAATTACTTCTTGTGTAACCAGTGTTTTGCCTCTCTGGTCCTCAGTTTCTCCCTTTGTAGAAAAGGAAGGGGTTGGACTATGATCAATAGATCAATGAATCTGTGATGCTTATGTCTCCTGATATGTCCTCGAACTGAGCCCTTAGAAGCTGAGTCAAAGTGTTGAAAGAATAGGAATAGATACTGATACCTAAACCTGGAAGAGTCAAAACAGAGAAAGAAAACTGTAGACCAATTTCCCTAATGAATAGAGATGCAAAAATTTTAAATAAAATATTAGCAAAAAAATTAAAGCAAATTATCATGAGAATAATACACTTTGATCAGGAGAATAGGAATGGGGGAGACAATGTGGTGGTGAGTGGGGGTGGGTACAGGAGGGTAGGGGGTTCCCTATCTATAGGACAAGCACATAAGAAACTCAGAGCTGTATAGTATTTGGATGAGAGCTTAATCTGGGCTCAGAAAACCTGGATTCAAATTCTGATTCTACTGCCTACTACCTGGGAGATTTTGGACAAATCTTCCTGAGCATCTGTTACGACTCAGTGAAAATGAGGGGGCTGAAAAAAAAAAAGAATTTTTTAAAATGAGAACATGGCTGTAAGAAATGATGAGCAGAATGGCTTCAGAAAAACCTAAAAGGACCTACATGAACTGATGCAAAGTGAAGTGAGAACACTGTACACAGTAACAGAAACACTGTGACAATGATCAATGTGAATTACTTAGTTCTTCTCAGCAATACAGTGATGCAAGACAATTCCAAAGGACTCATGGTGAAAAATGCTGTCCACCTCCAGAGAAAGAACAGAGAAAGTGTGAATGCAGATTGAAGCAGACTATTTTTCACTTTTGTGTGTGGGTTTGTTTTTTGGGGTTTTTTTGATCTGTGTCTTTTTTCACAAACATGACTAATATGGAAATACATTTTGCACATGTATAATCTATGTCAAATTTTCTATCTTCGGGGGGGAAGGAGAAAATTTAGAACTCAAAATTTTTAAAAGTGAATGTTAAAAATTGTTTTTACATGTAATTAAAAATATATATAATTTTTTAAAATGAGAACATGAAACTAAAGGACTTCTGAGGTTTCTTGGTCTTTTGCTCCAAGTCATTTCACCTCAGCCTCATTTTCCACATCTGAAAAGTGGGGGTAGTAACAGTCGTTTTCCCTATGTCATAGGGTTGTCACAGGGATAAAAGTGTTTTGCAAACCTTAAGGTGCTATTGACATTTCAGCTATTTTTATTACAGGAATGAAGGAAGTATGGTTAGAAAGGGCAGAAAAACCTGGGTTCAAGTCCTTCCTTTGACAGATATTGGTTGTGTAGCCCTGGGCAAGTCACTCAAACCCTCAATGCTAGGACAAGTCTCTAAGACTACAAGTTATAGCTCAGTGACTGATCTGCACTGACAAAGAGTCCATCCCCTTCCCCTCCCTCCCCCAAAAAACCAACAGCAAAATTTCAGGCAAGTCATTTGACTTCTGTGGGCCTTAGTTTCCTCATCTGTGAAATGAAGAGCTTGACTGGGTTATTTCAAAGGACCTGGCCAGCCCTAGAACTTATGGACCTGTCCACATCCTCCCTTGACCATTAGTACCACCCTCGTGGCCCACCTGCAGGGAGGGATCCCAAGCCAAGGTCGGGGGCAGGCAGCCCTCTGTGGACAGCAGCCTGGAAAGAATGCATGCTCTTGGTTAGGCAGCTTGGCGCTGGGTGCAAATTTCCTGGAGCTTCTAACCATCCCACTCTTAGGGCCGTGTCTGGAACTTTTTTGCTTGCTTTTCTTAATTGGCACAAACACATTCCCCATGTTACACTTCCCCACAAAAAAAAATACACATACATATACACAGTCATAAATCAAGAATTGGGCTTTTGTTTGCCCTGTGGTCAGCCAAAGACAAAAAAGCCGGCTAAGAGCCCTTAGGTCAGAGGGAGAGGTGAGACTCCCCCTAAGGGGGAAGACCATGAAGGATGAGGTCCAGGTGGGAGCCATTTGGGAAACCAGCTTATGTTCCCTAAGCTGGGAGCACTTTCCTACAGAAGGAGGAAGGGAAGGGGGAAAAGAAATGAGTATCTTTTTAAGAACCTACTATGTGTCAGGCACTGTGCTAAGTACTTTACTAATCTTCTCATTTGGTCCTCACACCAACTCTGCTATTAATTATCCCTTTTTTATAGATGAGGAAACCAAGGCAGGGAGCAGTTAAGTGATTTCCCCAGGGTCACATGGCTAATAAGTACCTGGATTTGAACTAAATTCTTCTTCAATCTTCACTCTGTCCACTGGGTCACCAAGCTACCAGGATAGTAGACCTGGAAGTGCTAGAGTTAGCTTAGTGGTCGGTCATTCTGGGAACAGACCAGCCAGTTATTTTGGGAATGGGCTGGCCAGTTCATCTCTGACATTCAACCATCTTCCTTCAGGAAAAGCAGATGGAGGTGTCAGTCATGTCATTAACAGACATGTCATGTCAGTCATTTCATTTCCTGGGCAGCCAAAGAGAGCCTAGAGGGGGCAAGGAGATGTTTAATGTAGGGACCACCACAACAGTATAATTTAGATACTGGAGCTTTGAGTCCGGGCAAGGTTCAACTCCTAGGTGGAAGCCTTCCCCTAGATAAATGCCCAGCCTCCCCAGGATTTCCTCATTCACCAGAAAAGAATTCAAGTTGGATTTTCTTTATAATAATATAATAACAAGATCCCTCTCTATTAGTGATACTTTGTGTCTACTCTGCGTGTGTCTTGTATAAACCTAGTTATG
The DNA here is from genome assembly GCA_028658325.1 of Potorous gilbertii. NCBI lineage: Eukaryota > Metazoa > Chordata > Mammalia > Diprotodontia > Potoroidae > Potorous > Potorous gilbertii. The sequence goes on from CM053773.1 coordinate 233,762,650, forward strand.
TACATATCATTAGCATTTAAGTTCCTTGAGGTCAGGAGCTGATTTTGCTTTCTCTTTGTGGCCACAGTTCTCAGCACAGTGCGTGGCATTCAGTGTATAACTGATAAATGCTTATCGACTAATGGTAGCTTGATCGATGCTTGACAATGTCATCTTATGGAGGGTAGGGACTGATTTTGTTTTTGTGTTCCAGTTCTCAGCACAGTGCCTGGTCCATAAGTGGCAATTAATTAATGCTTATTGATAGATGGATTGCTTTATCAGATCCTTGAGAGAATGTAAGCACTTTGTATAAATAGCAGGGGCTATTTAATTTTTGTCTTGGACCTCACACAATGGCTAGCACACAGTAGGCACTTGATAGAGACATATGGATCGATTTGATTCTCAACCAAAAGTGAGCTCTTGGTCACTTTGGCTGCCTCCAGTCCAGGAGCCAAATGCCCTGTCTATCCTGCCACAACTCTGAGGAAACAATGTCTCCCACCCAAGAGTAACAAGTCCTCAGCTAGAACACAAAGTCCAGTGGACTTAACATCAGAAAATGGGAAATTGGCTCCATAACTTGGCTAAACTGGAATCACAATGTCCAAGTAGAAAGAACCTCAGAAGCCATCTGGTGAGAGTAAGAAACCCAGCATTCACCTGAAGACCCCCAGGGAGGGAGGTATCCCACCCTCATCTAAGGCAACACATTCTCAGGATCAGGAAGCCTTCTTCAACACCAAGACAAAATTGGCCTTCTTACAACTTCTATCTGTTAATCCTGGTTTTCCCCTTGAGTTACGTGTCCTAGATGCCTTTGAAGGACCTTCAAACACTAGTCCCTAAGAGTGTCCCCACGGTGGCCACAGTCAGCCTCAATCTACTCACCAGACTGTGAAACACCCACTGGGAACGTCAAACAAAATAGCGTCTTTGCTGTTCTGCTCACACACCAGCTTCATCCCCATCCTCTAAATCTTTGCTCACAGGTCCTGGATCTGGTTTTAGAAGACAGCATCCAGTCCAACTACCTCACAGATGGGGACACTGAGCCACAAGGAAGAATTGGCTTACCCAGGTCACACAGGCAGTAAGGGGCAGAGGTGGAATTTGAACCCAGGACTTCTGATTCCAAGACCACACTGACTGCCCTTTAGGCTCCTAGGCTCAAAAATATGGACCTGGGAGGGCCATCTACTCCAATCTCCTCATTTTCAGAGGATTCTGAGGTCAAGAGATAACTGAGGACTTCCAGGGGGTGGAGCCAAGATGGTGGAGTAGAAAGACTCATATATGCTAGCTCCGAACCCACAGCCCATGGATTTCCTCTAAAAAGAACTCCCAACAAATTCTGGAACAGTGGAAGCTGCGCAGCAACACAGTGAAGGAGATTTCCGTTCCAGAGAGCCCTGAAAAACTGATACCCAAAAGTTCGTCGCGCACCAGATGGGAGGGGAGCCCAGCCCTGCCCTGGCTGCATAGCACTGAGAGGAGTGAGCAGATCCAAGCAGGCTTCAGGGGCAGAATCTCCAGCAGCCACAAAGGTCCCTCCACCCACAGACACACAGGTCAGTGAGAGAGATATCTGGACTGGCTGAGAGGGGAGCGGGGTGTCTCCATGATTCGGGCCCGGCGAGACAGCGGCAGAGGCAGAGGGCAGCCAGAGGCTCCAGGAGCAGGCAGGACCTCAGCAGGACCTTGGGTTCATTACAGAAGGTCTCTATATAAACCCCCTGAGGGAACTGAGCCTGGGAGGTGGCCCTGCCCCCACCTGAGCATCAGAACTTAAGCTCCCATTGAATAGCAGCCAGGCCTGCCACCAAAAGCCCTGAGGCTGGGGAGCAGCATTTGAATCTCAGACCCCAAGCACTAGCTGGGCAGATCTAGGTGAGGGGGGACAGGAATCTCAGAAGTCAAGTAACTGGCTGGGAAAATGCCCAGAAAAGGGAAAAAAAATAAGACCATAGAAAGTTACTTTCTTGAGGAACAGATGATACTCCCCTTCCTTTCTGACGAGGAAGAAGAATGCTTACCATCAGGTAAAGACATAGGAGTC
>CM053773.1:233765190-233839765 GCA_028658325.1 Potorous gilbertii
GGGCAGATTGGTGATAGGGGAAATTAGAATGCTCAGTGTACTGGGGTGGGGGAAGGGGATAAATGGGGAGAAAATTTAGAACCCAAAATTTTGTGAAAATGAATGTAAAAAGTTAAATAAATAAATTTATATTAAAAAAAAAGAGATAACTGAGAGGAGCAGCTAGATGACACAGTGGGTAGGGCACTAGCCTTGGAGTCAGGAGAATATGAGTTCAAATCCAGCCTTAGATGTGTACTAGCTGTGTGACCCTGGGAAAGACACAACTCCAATTGTCTCCAAAAGAAAATAACAAGTTTAATGGATACTATATTGGACTTCAAATCAAGAAAGCCTGAGTTCAGGCACTTCCTAGCTGACCTAACTCAAAAATTTACTAACTGTTTGACCCTGGACAAATCATGAAATCTCTGTGTGCCTCAGTTTCCTCATCTGTACAACGGATCATCCTATCACATAGGATATGAGACGTGCATAAAATGTTTTGCAAATCAAGAAATACTACTACTATTGATATTATTGTCAGAAGTGATTTTCCTAAGGTGATGCTGGCAGCAAGTGGTACAACCAGGATTTGAATGCAGGACCTTTGGCTCCAAAGCTGATATGGCTAATGCCTCATGCTATTGCCATACCTCCATCCCTTCCCAGAAAATCCTCAGCCCTCCTCTCTGCTTCTTCAAATCGACCCCATCCTTCCCAGTCCAAACAAAGCCTATAGCTTCCAGGGAGCCCACCCAGATTGCTCCAACCCAGGCCTTATTGTCTTGCGTCAATTGGCCTCTAATGGAATCTTTGAAAGAAGTTTTGAACTGGAGTCCAGAGAACTGGTTTCAAATCATGTTACTGACATTTACAATCAATGTGACCATAGGAAAGCCTCTCTGAACCCTGGTTTCTTTATCTGTAAAATTAGGGAGTCAATTTCAATAGCATCCCTCTAAATCTATGATCCTGTGAATAAAGAGCACTTGAGTCAGTAAGGTCTGGGTTCAAATCTTGCCTCCGACACTTACTGGATGCCTCTGCTTCCATTCCCTCACCTATTAAACGGGGTAACAACAGCACCAACATCCCATGGTTGTTATGAGGAATGAAATAACACCTGTAAAACTCTTTGCAAATCATAAAGCGCCATGTAAATGCCAGTAATTTTTGTTAAGAACCAGTGTTTGACCTTGAAAGATTTACATGAACTGATGCAAAGTGAAGTGAGCAGAACTAGGAGAACAGTGTACACAGTATCCATAATATTGTAACAGTGCTTAACTGTGAACGACTTAGCTGTATTCTCAGCGATACAAAGAACCAAGACAATCCCAAAAGACTCATGATGAAAAATTTGATCTACCTCCAGGGAGTGAACTGATGGAGTCTGAATGCCAACTGAAGCATATTATTTTTCACTTCCTTCATTTTATTTTGTTTTTTGCTTCAAGTTTTATTCCACAGAATGACTAATATGGAAATACATTTTATATGATTACACGTGTATAACCTATATTGAATTGCTTACCATCTCAGGGAAAGAGAGAGGGAGAGAATTTGGAACTCAAAATTTTAAAAAACAAACGTTAAAAATTGCTTTTATATGTAATTGGGGGAAGAGATAGTATTTTTTTTAAAAACTGCTATCTGAGAAAAAGATTTAGATCTCTGGACCACAAATTAAAAGTATAGGAATACTTAGCTCCTGTATAGGACTCAATTATAGCTAAAAAGAGCTTGTATGAATCTATTATCCTAGAATCTGCCAATCTAATTGTACAAAGTTGAAACTGAAAAAGAAGGAAAGAAAATTGTTGACATACCTTTCAAGAAAGATGGGTGCCTCCGAAAATGAAGAAAAAGTAGAAGAAAACCAGAAATTCCCAGGAAATAAAAATCAAGAAGAGAACAGATAATAAACAAAATTCATCACACACTAATGCATGGTTGGTGGAGCTGTAGACTCATCCAACCACTTTGGAGAACAAATTTGAATTATGCAAAATGTGCCTATCCTTGGATCCAGAGAATGAACTGCTGGACATGCGCTCCAAGGAGGTCAATGATAAATTTGATCAATGAAAAGAAGGGCGCACATCTACACCAAAGTATTTAGGGATGCATTTTTTTGGTGGCAACCAAATAGATGCTCCTTGATTGGGGAATGGCTAAACAAGTTGTGATCCATGAACAGAAAGAATGTGATTGAGCTTTAAGAAATGAGTATAGTGGGAAAAAAAAAAGGAAGGCTACTACGAACCAATGTGAAGTGAAGTGAGAAAACCTGGAACAAGGAAGACAACACACCCAGTACCTTCAATAACAACCCAATAACCAAAACGGAATATTGTGAAATTGTCCTGACCAAGCTTGGTACCACAGAAGAGATAGAAAAAGGAACCTCTACCCCTTTCTGACTTCTTTGCAGAAGTGGGGGACTGTGGGGGTGGAATATCATATACAATGTCAGACTTTTAAAAAATATGTTGGCTAGTTTTGATAAACATTTTTATTTTTCTTCTTGATTATAAGGAATGGCTCTCCATGTATTGCAGAGGATGCAAAAACAAAAGACATCGATGAAAATTTTATTTTAAAATAAATAAAATCCTGACCTTTAGCTGTCTACCTCAAATTTATAAAGTACTGATAACCAGCAAGACATGCTGGCAATTCAAGGGTCTGAAAGCCAATATAACCTCAGAGGTTGGGTGGGAGCATTAATCTTTATAAACTACCATATGTAAGGTGGATGGGTAGGTGACACAGTAGATAGAGTGCCAAGCCTGGACTCAGGAACACCTGAGTTCAAAACTGATCTCAGACACTTATTAGCTGTAGGACCCTGGGCAAGTCACTTAATCCTGTTTGCCTCAGTTTCCCCATGTGTAAAATGATCTGGAGGAAGAAATGGCAAACCACTCTGGTATCTTCACCAAGAAAACCCCAGGTGAGATTACAAAGAGTTGTACATGACTGAATAGTATACAGAACTTTCAGGTTTGCAAAAAAAAGGGAATGTCCGGTTGATTTTATTATTTGATTGTCACAGCTACGCTGAAAGACAAATGCTGCAGATGTTCTAGGATAGGACCAGGGCCTGGACCTGCCATTTCATTGCTATGGAGAACTCCCTTCACCAGTGCAAGTCAGCACCCTCTCTCCAATTAGAGTCTGAGGGCAGGGGTTCCTAATCTGGGGTCAGTTTTTTAATAGTGTGATAAATGCATTTCAATATAATTGGTGTCCTTTGCAATCCTGTGTATTTTCTCTGAGGCACCTAAAAGTATTATTCTGAGAAGGGGAACACAGGCACCATCTAACTAACTGCACCCAAAGGTTAAGAGCCTGGGCAGAGTCACATGACCAGAATGTGTCATAGGCAAGAACTGAACACAGACTTCCTGACTGTGAGGTTGGTCACCATGCCACACTCTTACAGATGTGGAAACCGAGGCTCAGACTCTCTTATGGGGCTGTGAGTGGGGACAGTGGATAGAGCAATGGTCCTGCAGTACAACTCTTACTCAGATAACTGACTAGATGTGTGACCTTGGGCAAGTCATTTAACCTCTATCTGCCTCAGTTTTCTCAACTGTAAAATGGGGATACTAACAGCACTCACCTCACAGGGTTGATGTTGAGATCAAATGAGCTAATACTTGTAAAGCACAGTATCTAACACATAGTAGGTGCTCCATAAATGCTAGCTATTCTTATTATTGCTGAGGGCCCTATAGCTGGTGAGTATATGAGATTAGGTTTGAACTCAGCTCTCTTCAGTCTTCAAATCTATCCCTCTGTCCATTTTTCCCTGTTATCTCTCAGGACTGACTGGAGAAATCGATCTCATTCCAAAGTAATCCAACTAGTCCAAATCAGGGGATAATAAGGCACCAAGAGGAGAAACTGCTGCCATTCCCTGGGGTGACTGGCATCCAGAGCACCCATAGGTGCCATCAGCACTCCTCACCAAGAGAGCCAAGGGATCCAAACTCAGGGGGCTGTTGGCAACGTTCTAGCTCTGGAGAAGACTCATCAGAGCTTAAGCTAGCACCTGGCACATAGTAGGAGTTTAATCCATGTTTATGGACTGATTGACTAATGCGGAAAAGGGTAAATTAAGAGAGTTCTCAGTACCCTGAAACAACCCTTCTCTTCCAAAGGGAGGCGTGTCAGCTGTGGGCGGGTACCAGTTTATTTCTTGTTCAGATCAGTCTTCCAACCATGTAATTTTGCATTCCACACTGGAGCCAAATGACAGGGTGTGTGTGTGTGTGTGTGTGTGTGTGTGTGTGTGTATGTGTGTGTGCGCACGTGTGCGTGTGCTTGCACATTCGTGAATGGATGTTTGTGTTTACATGGGTACAACCACATCTGTGGGCATAGAATCATGCAATTAACAATGAGAAGAGACAGAATTACAGAATCCCAGAAGGAAAAGAACATGGACTCTGCAAACTGGGGACCTGAGTTCAAATTCTGTCTTTTGCCACATATTAGCTCTGGGAGCCTATACAAGTCCCTTCCTCATACTCAATAAAAAAAAACTAAGTGCTTTAACTGAATACAGTGCTGAGCTAGTTACTGCATATAAAGCCTCTGTCCCTGCCCTCTAGGAATTTGTACCCAAAGAGATAGCTTACTAATGGCCATATGTGCAAAGAATATAGTACAGAACTTACAACACAGAACATGCAATGTCAGAGCTGGGAGGGAACTTAGAATAGGCAATGTCAAGGCTGGGAGGGGGCTTTATAGAGCACCTAGTTCAGCTTCCTTTTATAGAGGAGGAAACTAAGACTTTCTTCACAGGGACAGGAATTGACTTGTCTAAGGTCACATAGTCTCTTGCGATATAATACAGCTTCCTGAAAACTCAGTCACCTTCCAGCCTTATTCTGCTAAGAAATGTACCTAGGACTACCTTATATGATTTTTTTTATCATGTTTGGGTGAACCTAGAACCTAGAAAAATGATTCTTTTCCAAAAGATCTAGAATGATGGGTTCTCAATCTGGAATGGTAGCTGGATCAAGGACAGTGATTTTTTCATACTAGAGTTTGGTTCCTAGGCTGGTGCAGCAGAAAGTAGGGAGCTGAGAACCTCCCTCACTCCAGGTTTCTAGGAGGGGATCTTTCTAGGTCACTTCTGAAAATTTTCTTTTCCAGTCCAATCCATTATCACTCATTTTCTTGGGTCATCTCCTGAATGAAGTCAAGGAAGACCATCCCCTCCTCCCATTGACTAGCAAAAGGTGTCTCCTACAATGACTTGGTGCTAGAGAAAAGCAAGTGATATGAGAGATAGTGTGACTCAGTGGACAACTTGAAGAAGTGACTTGGCTTTCTTGCGTCTCATTTCCTCATCTATAAAGTGAAGGGGTTGTCCTTGATGACCTCTGAGATACCTCCTAGCTCTAGATAACATCAGTAATAAACCCATGATCATGAGCAAGTATTCTGAGCCTCAACACTCTCATCTATAAAATGGGGATAAAAATACCTATCTCACAAGGTCATCATGAAGTTCAAATGACAACATTTACCAAAACTTGATCTCTCTGTGCCTCATTTTGTTGTTATTGGGTCATTTCAGTCGTGTCTGACCCTTGGTGACCCCATTTGGGGTTTTCTTGGCAAAGATACTGGACTGGATAGCCATTTCCTTCTCCAGTTCATTTGACAGATAAAGAAACTGGGACAAACGGTGAAATAACTTGCCATGGGTCACCCACCTGACTCCAGGTCTGGCACTCTCTCCACTGCACCACCTAGCTGCCCTACGCCTCTGTTTTCCTGGGTTTAGAATCAGGAAGACTCATATTCCTGAGTTCAAATCTGGCCTGAGACACTATCTGGGTGACCTTGAGCAAGTTTGCCTCAATTTCTTTATCTGTCAAACGAGCTGGAGAAGAAAATGGCAAACCACTCAGGTATTTGCCGAGAAAACCTCAAATGGGATCATCAAGAGTTAAACACGACTGAAAATGACTGAACAATCACAAAATAAGGGGGTTGGACATGATCCTAAGACTGAAATCCATTATGTCAATGTGAGTTATGAGATGAGAGAGAAGATGGGGGATTCAAGGAGTCCCCCTTGGGGATCACATGGAAAAGTTTGGGAACCATCATCTTAGAAGAAATCCAAAACTCAACCCCAAACTGCCCTTTCCAACAACTCCTCTGCTTGTTGACTTTCTGGATTGATTCTTCCCTCCATCCTACTTCATGGTTAACCCTAGTCACCTTGTCAACTCATGCCCCAGGGTCAGAAACCAGCCTAACCAGTCTTTGTGAGAACAAATCAGGGGCAAAGAAGCAAGATCTCTAGCCTCAAGGCTACTTAAAACTTCAAGAACTTGTTCTATCCCACACCTCACCCCAGAGCTGGGGAGTCCTACACTATTCTGGAGCCAGAAGAGATCTCAGAGGTCATTTTACAAATGAAGAAACTGAGGAGTGCCCAGAAAAGTGATATGACTTACTCAAGCTTACACAGCCATGACTGACTTTCCACTATAACTACCCTGGCTCAAACACCTGGTGAGCCTTTGGACTTAGTACTAGGGGAGAGGGGTCTGTAACCCAGCTCAGACTAAGGCTTCCTCAGGTCATGTCTGAAATAACTAGTATTATTATACTTTATAATTATAATATATAACTGCATATAACAGTATATTATATAATATATTACATAACTATAATATTATACTTTGTATCTATAATATATTACATAACATATGTAATTATAATATTGTATAACTATAATATAGTATATTATTATACATTATATTGTATTATAATATTAACATTGAGAGTAATAACTAATATTATATAGTGCTTTAAGATGTGCAACATGTTATCTCCTTTCCTTCTCACAATCACTCTTGGAGGACGATTATTTTCCTCATTGGATATAATCAACAGAGGGAGGGAGGCACCAGCATTAAAGGAAAGGCTTCTTTGCAGAAAATGGGTCTTTAGCTGGGGTTTGAAAGTCCAGTAGCTGATAAGTGGCAGCTCTGGAACCCTCTCCAATGGAGATCTTTCACTATACACTGTCTCCCATGTTTACACATATAAACATGTCTTGTTTCCATATTAGCTGTTTTCGTGTTTTCTCCCATATTGGACTGTGTATTCAAGATCAAGGAATTATCTTTTGCTTTTCTTTGTATTTCTGGAACTTAGTATATAGTACCTGGAATACAGTAGGCACTTAATAAATGCCTTAACTTGAGACTGTATGGTGTAATGAAGAGAAGGCTGAATCGAGAATCTGAAGATTCTAGAGTTGCTCCCTCCTCCCTGTGGGATCCTGGTCAATTCACTGGAGAATCCACTTCAAGCTATATGGGACCCTTGAGACCATCTACTCCAACCATTTCATTTTACAGAAACATTAGGGTTTGTAACCCTACAAACATTAGGCAGGAGACTTGCTCCAGCTCATACACGTAGGAAATATTCAAAGCAGGATCACATCTTCATTCTTCGGTGGCAGACCCAAGTCTCCTTCCACTTCCTTCACCCCACTGCCCCTGCCATCCAGCCTCAGCCACTTCATTTACCTGACCATGGACTCAGTCTTCTCATCGGTCAAATGGCCATAATAGTATTTGCACTCCCTCTTCTAGACTGAAGTGGGATAAGAAATGTTAAGTTTGCTTTGTAAACTATTAAGCCCTATCAAAATCTAAGTTATTCTTTTTATTATCTGGCAGCTAGCTAGTATAGAACATGTATAGAGCATGGACTTTGAAGTAGGGAAGACCTGAATTCAAATTCTGCCTCTGACAAAGTAGCTCTTTGACTCTGGATAAGTCCCTTGTGATCCTCAGTTTCCCCATCGATAAAATGAGAGTTGGACTTGAACGCTTAGGTCCTTTTCTGGCTCTAAATCTAGGATCTTATGATCCTAGTTCCTCCTCAGTCACCTCAGCTGTGTGACTCTGGGCTAGACAGTTGTTGCTACTATCATTTCAGTCATATCTGATTCCCCATGATGTCATTTGGGGTTTTCTTGGCAGATATACTGGAGTAGTTTGCCATTTCCTTTTCCAGCTCATTTTACAGATGAGGAAACTGAGGCAAACACAGTGAAGTGACTTGCCCAGGGTCACACAGCTAGTAAGCATCTGAGGCTGGATCTGAACTCAGATCTTCCTGACTCCAAGTCCACTGCTCTATCCACTTAGCCACATAGCCACCCTCTGGGCAAGATACTTGCTATATTATACTATCATTATATCATATATTATTATTTTCTATTATATATAGTATACTATATGTTATAATATTATACTCATTAAAATGAGTATAAAGGTATTATATCAACAAATCAATCAAATGAGCTCCCCTATGTAAAGCACTTTGAAAACCTTAAGGACTTACAGAAATCTGAGTTATTAAGACTTTTGGTAACATCAGTGTGAGACTCTTTGCATGCTCTGGTGAATGTGTGCTAAGACAGAGATACTGTTCCATCCCCCATCTCCACTTTGGGCTAAGGAGAAGCAGTCTGTCTTCAACAAAGAACCATCAGGTTTTGCCTGATCTCATGCTAATGTTGGCAAATATTTATGAAATCCCTCTCTCCTGATGACGTGATGGAGAAAAGCTCCTTAAATCAGAGACAAGTTCTGACTTGCCTAGAGCCCCACAGCCCTGATGAGAAAAGATGCTGGAGAGCTCAGGCCCCTTCCTCTTTGGACCAGACTCATACTAAATCCATCCTGTCTGCTCCTGGGAATGGGATCATAAGCCTTCCCCCAATAGAAAGGAGCAGCCATGTTGAGCACATCTGTTCCATAGTTCAGGCTCCTGCAAAAGCTGGTGATCTCTGAAAGATTACGGGAGATGTGCTGCAAAAGTGAAGAGAGGCCGTTGGGTCTTGAATGAAGCAGCATGGGGTACTGGAAAGAGCGCCAGTACTAGAATCAGAGAACCTGAGTTCAAAACCCACCTCCGACATCTACGACCTGTGCAACCTGGGACATGTCACTTAGTTTCCCTGAGTCTCAGTTTCCTTATCTGTAAAATAGGGAAGACTTCTAAGGTCTCTTCCAGCTTTAGCTCTAAGATCTTATGAGTCAATGACTTATTTTCCCTGAGTCTCAATTTCCTCATCTGTAAAAATAAGAGGGTTAGACTAGATGGTTTCTAGATCTTCCTCTAGCTCTATGACTTTCCATGATTTAAAAAAATAAAAAGGAAGAAAGTATAGGCTAGTGATCTTGACTTCTATTCTTGAAAAACAAATTCTAGAATGGAACATTAAAGTGATAGTCAGTGAATATGCAGAAAGAGAAGCAATGATCAAGAACCTGCGTGTCCAAAATGGCATTGTCAAGACCAAGTCATGGAGGAAGACTGGGTCAGGAAAGAAAATAAGAATTTGTTAACTGAAAATAATGTTGTTGTCTTGTTAATTTTAAAAGAATGGCTCATGCTAGACTAACCTCAATGACTTTTTTTTTTGACAGAATTAAGAGACGAATAGGTCAGGGAAAAGAGCAGCTAGATGGCTCAGTGGATAGAGTGGTGAGCCTGGAGTCAGGAAGACCCAAGTTCAAATTTGACCTCAGACACTTGCTAGCTGGGGGACCCTGAGCAAGTCACTTAACCTGCATATGTCTTATTCCACTGGAGAAGGGAATGACAAACCACTCCAGTATCTTTGCTAAAACAACAAAAACAAACCATGGACAGCATTGGCATGCTATGGTCCATGGGATCACAAAGAGTTAGACTTGATTGAAAGACTAAACAACAATATGTTAAGAGAAAGCCATAGATATCACTCACCTGGATTTCAGCAAGGCATTTAAAAGTCCCTCATAGAAAAAGATGAGCTAGGCAATAGGATAAATAGGTAGACGTAGAACTGGATGAATGGCCAAACACCAAGGACAGTCTTTAAAAGCTTAATATATATTTTCTTGCCTCCACATCTCTTAGTTCTGATTCATTTGGTGCACTCATTCAGTTCTGTTTTGTCCTATTGAGCTCCCTGCTTCTATTCCAATCTTCACACAAGAGTCTTCCTAAAGTCTTCCTAAGGCACATGTCTAACCATGTCACTCTCCTTCTCAAGAACCTTCAATGGCTTCCTAATATTCCTAGGGGAAAAAAATGCAGACTTTTTTTTGTTTGGTGCTTAAATCCCTCCACAATCAGAAACCCAGTCTACCTTTCCAGACTTCTTTCACATTAACACTCCCTTTATGCACAATACATTCCAGTTAAAGTGAACCATTGGCTGTTCCCTGTGCACGAAATTCTACCTCTCACCTCCATACCTAACTCCATGCCTGGACTGGTCTCCCTCTTCACCTCTGACATGTAGAATCCTTAACTTCCTTCAAGGCACCATTCAGATGCGAGCTCCTAGCACTGCCTTTCCTTACTCTCTCCTGCTCTTTTTGGCACTCTCCTCAACATACTAAAATTACTTTAGATTTTGTTGTATCTTCTGTCTCCTCTCCCCGAGTAGAATGTGAGCTTCTTGAGAACAGATACTGTTTTCATTTTTGTCTTTGTGTTTCCAGAGGCTGGCATATCATAAGTGTTAAATGAATGAATGAATCAATTAATGAATGAACTGGGAAGAAGGTTTCCTATAAAGTGCCTCAGGGACCTCTGCTTGATACTCTGCTATTTAACTTTGTTTTTTCCTGTGGCTTAGATAAAGGCAGAGATGGCATGTTAATTTATACCAAAGGCTAGGAGGCATGGCCAACTCACTGGATGAGAGAATAAGAATCTTAAAAAAAATCATGACAGGTTAGAACAGGTTCTGAATCTAATTATATTGAATACAAAAGGGAGATGAAATCTTACCCTTGTATTTGAAAAATCAACTTCACAAGAACAAGATTATGGAGGAACCTCTAGACAGTCATTCATTGGAAAAGATATAGGCATTTTAGGGGACTAGCTGAATTTGGATAGCTATGTAATATGACAGCCAATCAAAGCTAATGCCCTTTAAGGCTACATGAAGAGAGAGAACATTCAGGAATAAGGAGATGAGAAGCCTCTTATAATCTGCCCTGACCAGACCACACCTGGAGAACTGTGTTCAGTTCTGTGGAAAGACAGAGATAAGCTGTCGAGTACCCAGAGGAGGGGGCACTAAGTGACCTTGAGTCAGGAAGACTCATCTTCCTGAATTCAAATTTTACCTCAGACACTTAGCATCTGTGTGGCCCTGAGCAAGTAACTTTACCGTGTTTGCCTTAGCTTCTTTATCTGTAAAATGAACTGGAGAAAAAAATGGCAAACCACTGCCAGGAAAATCCCAAATGGGGTCATGAAGAATTAAACCTGAACTGAAACCTGCCTGAAAAACGACCAAACAACAAACCAGAGGTAAGTGGCCAGGAAACCTGAGTTCACGTCATATCAATCCATCACTAAGCATATTAAGTACCTACATTCTCTGTCCTAAAGTCTCTTCCAACTCTGAAAGTCTGTACTTAAGGTCCCCTCCAACTCTAAGCCTCTGCTCTGAGCCCTCTGTTCTCTCTCTACACTTTTGGTGATTTCATCATTTCCCATGGGTTCAGTGATCACTGATGTACATGCAGACAATTCTCATATCAACCCTAGACACAACCTCCTGAACTCCAGGCTCCCATCACCAACTAGCTCAAGGTAATATCTGAAACTAAACTCATTATTTTTTTCTCCAAAACCTTCTCCTCTTCCTAACATCCCTATTTCTAAGAAGGGTTCCACCATCTTCAACTCCTATCCAGTACGCACACCTGATTGCCAACAGAGTTTCTTTACAGTGTTCAAGAACCTTCTCCACTCTGGAAATTCTCACCACACCTGGACTTCCCACACTGAAAGTAGCCAGTCAACACTAGAATACTCCCTCTAATTGGCTGGTTCCTCCTAGAACTTTCATTTTAAGCAGGACTCCTGGTCCTTCACTTAAGTCTTCACTCCTCTCCTGACTCACTTCCCATCAACATCCTATCCAACTCTGATTTCCAGCTTCCTTTTCTCTATATTCTTCTCCCATTAGAAACTAATCACCATGAAGTCAAGAACTGACTTTCTCTCTGCTTGTATTTGTATACAGAGGGATTAGCATCAGTGATTAAAAAAGGATTGTCAACTCGACTTCAGGTCATGTAAATCCAACACCAGGAAGCCTTCCTCAACCTTTCCTTCTCCCTCATCAATTACATTCCATCAGGTTTCACATCTTGTCATTTTTCTCCAGAACATCTCTGGTAAAAGTCCTGTGCCTTCCACCCCACTGTCATCATTCCATGCCCCCTTTATCATGCTCCATCACCTCAAATATGGGCTGCTGTAAGAGCCTCCAAACTAGCCTCCCTGCCTCAGGTCTCTCCTAGCTCCAATCCATCCTGCACAAGTGACCACAGCTCAAGAGCTCCAGGGGCTCCCTCTTATGACTAGGAGTTTCTACATGTTTGTTTTATTTATTAATACAGGGTATCTCAAAAGTCTTAGTACAGTTTGATGCTCCAATGATTTAAACATACACATATCGTCTACCCAATTAGAATACAAGGTCTTTAACAGCAGACACTGTTTTTGCCTTTTCTTAAAAAAAATTTTTGGGATCCCCAGCACTTAATACAGTGCCCAGAGCATCCATTAAGTGCCTCCATCCATGTCTGGTTTTTTAAAGCCCTTTAAAATCTAGCTCCCAAGCTACCTTTCTGGGTTGTGTCTGCTCTCCTTTACACACTCTCTTCCAGCCAACATTCAACCTATTTGCTGTTCCCTGTATATAACAGTCCATTTCCCACCTCCATGTCTATGCATAGGAATCCCCTCCTGCCTGAAATGGAGAGGCCAGTCTCCCCTCTCACCTCTGCCTTGGAGAGAGCTCATGTTCTAACTCTCACCTTTGACTCCAGGATGCTGTAGCATGCTCAACAACCATACCCCCGGCTAAACCAGGTTAAGGTTAACTCATAGGCTTTGAGTTAGCAGGGTGTCTAACCCAACCATGTTGAAGACTTTCCTCCATGAAATGAGTGGATGAGAACAATTTGTTCCAACAGCCTTGGTCGACAGAAGCGCTGTGGAGTGCTTTAGTGCTTGGTCAGATATAGAAGACACAAGGTCATCATCCACTGTATACTGGCCATCGTGGGTCATCCTGACTTGCTGGACTTCGATAACTCAGAAAGAGTGAGGCTGATGACTTTGTGCATCTCTGCCTCACTGAAATTCAATGCACACACCAATCAAGACAGCACCCATGATGTCATCGGTCTTCGTGGAAAACAAAGGACGAACCACATGTTCTACTTAGAGTCGCCATTCTAATCTAACCTCCAAGGTTCCTTGTGCCTCTCTCTAGGAAATCACTTCGCAAAAATTTTGCATTTATTTTGCAGGATACATGTTGCCTCTCCTCTCCCTGAAAGAATATGTTGAGCTCCTTATAGCCTGGGACTGACTCAGTTGTCTTTGAGTTCCCAGCCTCATGCATACGGTCTGACACACACTAAGTGCTTAATAAATGCTGATGGAATGAATGAATAACTCACATCACAAACTACCATCACATATCTTCAAGCACATTCCTGGACTATGTACTAATTTTCATTAAAAAATGTCTTAGATCAGTTATGCTTAAGGGAGCAGAGAGGTCAGGACCCATGGGGAAGAGAAGACATGAAGAAGGAGCACCGAATGGCCCCCTAGCACTGGACTCAGGGCCAGGCACATTTTTTTGGACTGGTCATGTGCTCTCAGAGATATAGGGAGCTCCTGGTAATGACACCCTTTACCAACAAAAATCGTCACCTTCTCTGCAGAATACAGACTTATAGGGTTACCTGAAGCATTAAAGGGATATGCCCAAGGTCACACAGTCAGTATGAGTTCCTGACTCTGAGGCCAAATCTTTGTGGAATCAATGTTTGTTGATTGACTGATTGACTGCTAAACAGAAAGGGGCTGTGTGCATTAACACTCAGCTCTCCTGGGCTATTCATTCCTCCCCAGGAAGGGACATGCTGAAGGCCATCCCTCCTGACAAGATGGTGGTCAAACTTCCTACTAAGCACAGCTTATTCTAGGCTAGGTACAGGGTGTGCCCATCCTTCGATGTCCCTCCCGCCTTTGTAATTGTCCCATAGGCTCTGGAGGGGTGTTAAAGCAGAGAGGAGAAAAGGGGAAGTCTATAAATCAGATATGTACTTACTATGTGCCAGGAACTACACTAAGTGCTAGGATACAAAGACAGGCAACTCCTCAGACCCTGCCCTCAAAGAGCTCATGTTCTAAGGGTGGTGACAACCCACACACAATTCAACTCACACAAGATACATCCAGAGTAGCTGGAAGGCCATCTGAGGTGATAGGAGATTGCGGGAGCCCAGCAGCGGAGCCTCCAATCAGAAGTCTACCTACTGCGGGCTGGAGGCTAGTCTGTCTCCCCCACAGAAACCAGCTGCCCCCAAGGGCATGGACGGTCACTCAGTGGGTCTGAGCAGGCCAGGAAAAGCTTAGCACAGTAGAAGATGCTTTCAAACTGAAGGGGGAGATGGCTTCCCCGGGAAGAATGGAATGTTAGTCTAGGAGCCAGGGATGAGGAGGATTGGGAGGCTCTACTGGGACTGGGGAGGGGGTGGCTGCAGGATCACGCCATCCCTGTGCCCAGATTGCCTTTCCTTCCTGGGCCCACAGGCTTATTTACCTAGTGCAGCTCAGGTTCTGCCCGCCCTGTCAAGCTTCCTGTTTTCTCAGACACAGAAGCTGTTTGTCCTGGGTTGCCCGTTACACAGATCCCTCCTCACCCCACCCGCAGCCCCGGCCCTGGGACATCCTGTGTTCCCTCTAAACGGCCGCTTCTCTCACACACAGTCCTATGTGTATGCCCCTGCCTGGCTGGCCCGGCCTCTGAGTGCACCTTTGAGAGGGACCTGCCCAACACAAACAGGGCCCTGCCCGGCGCCCAGCTCCAAGCTCTCTGAAGCAATGCTGCTATTCTGTGGAAGTGACTCACTGGGATCCAAGCCATCCTATACACGCCACACTGAAAGCTGTGAGATCACAGGGTGGGCAGAAGCTGCCCCGGCCAGAGTCGGAGGGAGGAGGGAAGGAAAAAGGGCAAAGCGGGAGGAGATGGGCACCGTGGGGAGGCCAGGGGCTGGAGGGACTTCTCAATGCCTCCTAGAAGGTCCATAAAGAAATTCCCCCTCCACCCCTGGGATGGGGACCTAACAGAAGGAAGAAAAGAAAGAAGGAGAACAATCTAGTCTGGTTCAGGAGAGTAAACTTTGAATGTAGAAAGTATTTTCATTTTTCCTTTGGATTTCCCTTGTCATTGATAACAAGCCTTTATCTGCTGCTGGTAGGGAGGGCATCAGGGCATCACCCCTAATTCTGCCCTGGGG
Organism: Potorous gilbertii; assembly: GCA_028658325.1. Classification (NCBI taxonomy): domain Eukaryota; kingdom Metazoa; phylum Chordata; class Mammalia; order Diprotodontia; family Potoroidae; genus Potorous; species Potorous gilbertii. Next base: position 233,780,583 of record CM053773.1, read on the forward strand.
AGCCAGGCAGAAAAAGCCCAATTCCCCTGCCCTCAGTAGCTCTCCCATTTCCCCACTCCTCCTTACCCCCTCTCCTCTTTCCTCTCTATCCTCCACTCTGATTGCCTTCCTCTGAATGATCCCAACCTGGAGGACACAAGGTCTGATGGGGATAGAAGGAAAGGAGAAAACAAGGGGCAGAATTCATTTAATTCCCATTCATTGTCCCCCTTTTCCACATAGCTGCCAAAGTGATTTTCTTTCTTCCAGACCTGCCCTCTCTTACTCAATAAACTCCAAGGGCTCCCTAGTTCCTCTGGAACCAAATGTATGGTCCCAGTTGACATTTAAAGCCCTTCACAGACTCTGTCCATCACTCTACAATCCAGTCAAACTGATCTTGCTTTTCCTCACATGAGATTTCATCTCCCATCTCCAGGCTTTTGCATTGGCTGTCCCCAGGAGTGGAATGCACTCCCTCCTCACCTTGCTTCTTAAAAATCCTAGCTCCCTTCAAAGTTCAGATCTAAAGTTCCCTCCTACATAAATCCTCTCCTGGTCTTTCGCACTGATGGTGCCTCCAGTCAAAAAAGGCATTGTATGTATTTTGTATAAACTTAGAAATACACATTTCTCCTCTACTCCCAAATTTTCTGAGGCTGTTTCTCAGTTTTTCTCATCCTACACACACCTGGTTGGGTTCAGATGTGACCTGGGGATGATGATGTTAATACTAATTTTAACCACTACGATAGCCACCTAAACTTCTGCTGAGGAATACTCTCCCCGCTTCTCCACAGCCCCCCACTAACTTACCTCTCCTTCATATTTCTGAGGCTGCCATCACCCTTCTAGATTCTTGTTTGAAATCTCAGTCATCCTGGACTCCCCTTCACCTTTGTCCCCCATATCAAAGCAGTGGCCAAACCCCATCATCTCTCTCCCCACAATTTCTCTCCCATCTGTTCCCTTCCCTCACATATCCCATCACCATGAAGTCAGGGCCTCATCCTGTCCTTCCCCAACTATTGCAAGTCTCCTGACTATAACTCTGGCAATTCATCCTCCACAGAGCTGCCAAAATCATCTTCCCGAAGCTCAAATCTAACAAGAAACTTCAGGGACTCTCTTATCATCAAGGATAGAATGAAAACTTCTCTGTTTGTCATTTGTAAAATCCTTTGCCACCTGGTCCCAGTCTACTTTCCCTTTGTATATGCAATTTTCCAGTCCAATGGTGTCAAACTCAAGGAGGAAGAGATCCCCGTGGGCAGCATGTTGTTTTAGAAAACCACAAATTAAGATTATCTCTGTTTTATTGCATTTTTATTTATTTTGTTAAACATTTCCCAATTGCAGTTTAAACTGGATCAGAATGTACTGGGCTGCCTTGGGGCAAGAGGTCTTGTGCTAGACTCTTCCAATCAAACCATTTTACTTGCTGTTTCCAAGATTTAGAACTCCTATTTTCTGCCTCCAGTCTTTTCATTAGCTCTCCCACTTGGTCACCGTTTGGTTCAGAGAGAATATAATAACAACTGTTTCTGTTTTGGCCAAAAACCTAGGGTCTTTCCCTCTCAGATTGAATTTTTTTTTTTTTGGACTAGGTAAAGAGACCATTCTCGATCTCATTTCTTACCTAGCCTTAATCTCTAAAAGGACATTGCCTCAGTCAAACTGAGACCCGTTAAAAACCTTAGTTTAAAAAGGCCAGGGTCTCCCACTGTATCCAGGGCCATCTCCAGTCATCCTAATCTGTATCTTGCACTAGACCCAGATGGCTTCAGAGGAGAAAGTGAGGCTGGTGATCTTGCACAACCCTGCGTCACTTAAATCCAGTTTACTTGCATGTCGTGGCATCACTTCCCTGATGTCATGGTTCTCTTCAAGAACAAAAACAAACAACAGCTCTCCCATATATCTGAAATGCACCTTTTACTGCAGGCACTAGCTAGCTTCAAAGCTCATCTCAGGCTCCAACTTTCATGGAGAGTGCTTTCTAACTCCCTTAGTTATTAACGCTCTCTCTGCTCCTCAAATTAAAGATTTATAATCTATTTATGTGTTCTATTTGTTCAACAAATATAAGATCCTTGAGGGCAGAAGACTATTCTCCATTTTTTATCCTATGTTCCCCGTGTCTTTCAGAAGGCAAGCACTTATATCTGTTGGATTGGATTGAATTGGGTTGGATTGAGTTGGACTGGGCTAAATATGGACTGGGTTAGGTAAGAGTGGGTTGTTAGACTAATGAGACTAGATTGCATTAGGTTGAACTGCATTGGGTTGAATTGGATCAGGACTGAATTAGAATCGGCTAGGTTGAGATGGATTGGACTGGATTGGGTTGGGTTGGATTAGCTATGGTTGGACTGGAAGATTGGATTGAGTTGAGTTGGCTGGTTTGGATTAAATTGTTGGGTTGGGTTGGTTTAGCTCGAGTTACATTGGATTTGGTTGGGTTAGATGAGATTGGATTCAACTGAGCTAGACTGAGTTAGATTATATTGGTTGAGGTTAGAGCGAATTGGATTAGATTGAACTGGGTTGGTTGGCTTGGGTTAGGCATTGCCCTTTCTCCACCATCCTTTTTAAAATGTAAATGCCCCTAGAAGGAAGACTATACAATAACCCCCAAACCATGGTGTGAATAAGCTGTCCAACTGGTTTCAAGTTCTGTTTTCTACTTCTATTAGCCATACAGCCATAAACAATTCACATCCTCCCTCTAAACTTTAGCTTCCTCATTGCAAAAGCACCTGTAATCCTTAGCTCACAAGACTGTGATGGAGAGTCAAATAAAATATTGGAATAGGCTTTGCAAGCCTTAAAGTAATAAATAAATGAATGTCAGTAATTATTTAGTGTTACTATTAATATCCCACTTCCTGATGTCGGGGCTGTCGCATTAGTCCCACCTCACTCAGTGTCCCTACACTAGTCAAGCTAACAGTCTCAAGCAAAACTAGGCAGTGACATCACTGACCTCTCACTGGAGAATGATCTGTCTGTGGTCAGTTAACACCAACTATTCTGTCCCCTCCACCCTGAGTGAGAAATATACCCAAGACCAGACAGGAGCCCTTTGTCGTCAGGTAGCCTAGAAGGAAAGGGCAGTTCCCATTACTCACTGCCACAGAGCCCTAACAAACATTTCATTAATGAGCAAATAACACTAGGCTCAATTCAAGGAAATATAAATAATATGGCAAATGTGCTCATCCCAGCCTTAAAAGGTGCAGTTTTCAAACTTCCATGACCTACAATGGACCTAGACTTCATTTCCTTTCAGGAAATCACCCCCTAGAACAAGGATTTCAACTCATCCAGCTCACTCTAGGGCCCTTCCCAGAAAAGCAGAACTCGCCCTCCAAAGACAGGGAAGCAGGAACCAAGAGGAAGCTAGGGTCCCAGTCTGGGCTGTGCCCCTGACTCACAGTGAAACTACAGGCCATAGCCCAATCTTGAAGAAAAGTCAGGCTCATTCTCAACCCTCCCCACCTCATTATGACCTCACATAGTCAGAGGTAGATGGTACAGCTTTGACCATAGTGTCTGCAGAGCACAGAAAAAAATGCTCGTTGTTTGGTTTGTTTTTTTTTTAATTTTGAATCAGAGGACCTTTATTCAGATCCTTGCTCTGCTTTGACCTTGGGCAATTCTCTGAATCTCAGTTTCCTCATCTATAAAAGGGGTTGGAGTATTAGGTGACCTTGATGGCTCCGCTTAGCCCTCATTCTACTATGGATCTGGAGTCATATATGTAGATCTGGGTTCAAACCCTGTCTCATACACTTAAAAGTTGTATGACCCTACACAAGTCTTTCATCTTAGCTTCCTCATCTTTAAAGTGGGGAAATTAATAACTGGGTTGCCTATTTCACAGAGTTGCTTTGAAGAGAAAATAAGGTCATTTATTAGACACCAGGTCCTACTTGTTCTGGGCTCCTGAGCAAAGGGGAGCAAAGGTGGCACTGAATTCTTTCTAATTCAAGCCTGAATGCCCTGACTTTGCCACTTCCTAGAAAGGTGGTTCCTCAAATGATGGGATCACAGGATGAAAGCTGCTAAAATCCTTAAAATCTTCTAAGTCAGAGATGAAAGGGCCTTAGAAAAAAAAGGTTAGAGCTAAGAAGGGCTTCAGAACATGGGATATCAGAAGTAGGATGTCATATAATAGAGACTGTCAATACTGAGGGTGAGGGAGGGGCCTTAGAACAGAGAATGTCAGGGCTGAGAGGGCACTCAATACAGGGCATATTAGAGCTGAGAAGGTCCTTAGAACAGGGGATGTCAGAGCTAGGAGGGGACTTAGAACAGGGAATGTCAGGGATGGGAAGAGCCTTAGAAAATGGAATGTCAGGACTGGGAGAAAGAAGTCTTAGATCCTGAGGTGAAGAGACAAGAAGTGTTTTGCCAACAGGCAGGCAAGTCATAGGTAGCAAGCTGGGATTTGAACCAAGGACCTCTGCCTCCAAGCTATCCTCATTCCACTGCTCCTTGGCTCCCCTCTTGACTGCTTGATTTTCAAGGCAATTTGGGGGCATCCAGACCAGCCGCCTAAAGCCAAGTAGTTTGCTACCACAAGGCAAATAGTGGCAATGAAGTTGCTGGAATGTTTCTGGGCCCGTTCGAGGGCCTCCACAAGCTTGGCACTTTGCAGGACTCGTGTCCAGTTTCTGATCCTCATTCCAGAAAGCGGGCAGCTCTGAGTCACCTAAGAGGTTCAAACCCTCTTACCCAAACCCCATGAACTCCCCCCTACCCCTACCCTGGCACACACAGCCGCCATGGGTCCCCAGCTGTGAAAAGTACCTGCTCTCTGGTACTCCCAGTAACCTGTCCTCTATACTTACCTCACCAGCCTGGAGTGGATATGTGGGGCTGGCCAGCACTGGGAATATATTCTATACTCCAGGATGGGGTGACACCAAAGCATACCCAGATTTCAGGCCAAGGAATAGAGAGATTCTGGAATCCATTTCTGCCTATCTGAGGGGCGCTGGATACAGAAAGAATCCTAACTGTTGGCATTTTTATAGGACTTTGAAGCTTACAAATCATTTGGGATCTATTTTTCAGTCATAATAACCCTCTAGGCAGACGCTGTTATTATCTACATTTTGCAGAGGAAGATGAGACCCAAGAAGCTTGCTCCAGGCCATACCAGGAATACCCATGAAAGGCAGGATTGGAACCAAATTCCGGAACCCTTTCTACGGCATCCCTTGTCTGAAAGTGTCTCTGCCCGTCGCATCTTTGAACTCTCGGCCTCTGAACTCTGGCTCCTTCCTCAACATGCTGGGCAGACCCTTTATCTTCCCCCAGGTCACTGCAGATGTGGCCTAGGCTCAGATCTGAGGTTAGGATAGCCTGCGTGCCTCAGAGCCCTCTGACGAACGCTGCTTTGAGCATGCTGAGAACTGGTGGCCTCTCTGTCTAGGAGGGTCCCTATCATTACTACCTGGGATGTACCTTGGGAACCCTAATTCATCTCTTGATCAGAACAGTCAGGACCCAAAGCCTTTGCATCACCAGTCCTAAGCCATAGGAACCTAGATTTAGAGTTGGAAGACCATGTAGGTGAAATTCTTCATTTTACAGAGAAAGAAACTGAGGCCAAGGGAGGGAAAGTCACTTGCCCAGGGTCACTCAAAGGTTCAAAGATAGATATCTAGGAGGAACTCAGATCTTCTAGTCCAATCACCCCACTTTACAGAGGAGAGGTTCAGAAATCAGCCCAAGGTCATACAGGTAGCAATCATCAGAGGTTGGAATTGAACCCAGCTCCTCCAACTCCAGAGCCAGAGTGTGCCCCAATACCCATTTCTTCTTTTCATCCCTGGATTTGTCCACTCTACTTCTAACCATGCCTCATTTTAATTCAACAAGAGCTTATTAAGTAGATTCTATGTGCTAGGCACTGTGTTAGACCCTGAGTATATAAAGGAAAAATTAAATTCTCCTCATCTTCAGAGAACTTATATTTTACTAAGGGATAGTCCACATTCAATATGAGTCAATTCAAGAAGCATTTATGAAGAACTAATTATGTCCATGGAGATGGCAAGGTGGTTCAGTGAACACCCCACCGGGAGTCAGGAAGACCTGAATTTAAATCCAAGCTTCAGATACTCACTAGTATCTGACTTGTGACCCTGGGGAAGTCATTTAACCTCTGCTTGGAGAAGTGGGTTAGTATCTTTGCCAAGAAAACACCATGGACAGCATTTGTAGACTGAATGGTCAAACAGCAACAATTATGTCCTAGGCACTAGGAATATAAAGGTGGAAGTGAAACAGTTCCTGTCCTAGAGGACCTTACATTCTAAGCTCCTTCCAGTAGAAAATGAATTTAAGTGTCCTTGTACCCACAAATAAGATACAGGGAAAAGAGAGAGAGCACGGGGTGCCTCACACATGCTAAGTCCTTATAAACGTTTGCTGAGTTGGTCCCAAAATTTTTACAGATTTCCCCAAGGTGTCTCCTATGCTTTGTGTTAAAGGAAAATCAAGGAATCTCTCTCTAGAGCCAAGAATCACCATTTAGAGAGAGAATCAGCAAGAGATTGTTGGACTGTAGTATATGAATGGAACGGAATCTCACTCATCTTTAAGAAACCAGGAATGTGAAGAATTCCGAGAAGCATCAGAAGATTCATATGAACTAATGCAGACAAAAGTGGGCAAAGTCAGAACAAAGTACATGATGAGTCCAACAATGGACATGCAAAAGATGCCAATCCAAAATAAAAACCACGGAATTTTGATGATTCAGCTTGACCCCAAAACAGACATAGGAGAAGACTACTCCCACCCCCCTTCTCTGAAGAGATGGGGGGCTATGGGAATGGAACACTCCATGTAAGGACAGACTTCAACATGTTGATTAGTTTTCTTGTACTTTTTTTAACCAATCTTTTAAAATTCTTTGTTATAAGGGATGGCACTCAGGAAGGGGGAGAGGAAGAGGGTTACAGAAGGCAACATAAGTGTTTTCACAACAAAAGATACAGAAATTTTTTTAAGAGGGAAGGGCATGGGATCGTTTGGCAGTAGGGATACACAGATGTAGATTTTCAGTTAGAAGATCCAGTTCATGGGATAGCTAGGTAACACAGTAAATAGAGCACGGGCCCTGGAAGCAGGAGGACCTGAGTTCAAATCCCACTTCAGACACTTGACAATAGCTGTGTGACCCTGGACAAGTCACTTAACCTCAACTGTCTCACAAAAAAAAAAAAAGACAGTCAAATCCTGGCGCCATCATTTCTACCACACTTTCTAAATATTTGGCTCCAGCCTCTCCTTCCGGATTAGGTCATTCTTGGCCCCACCACTGCCAAATGTCTTCCTCTTAAAAGTTACTTTGTATCTGTTTTATATCTGTTTTGTATATATAACTACACATAGTCTCCCCGCCCCGCCCCCCTCCCTTTACTCCAAAGAATGCAAACTTCTTGAAGGCAGAGGATGATTTGACTTCTGTCTCTGTGTTCCCAATATTTAGTATAGCAATCCCTCTTCTGTAAAATGAGGGGATCAGAAGAAATCATTTCTAAGGACCCTTCAAAGCTCTGAATCTCTGTGTTCAGGTGTGAGCTCTTGGTAAAGTAAAGTAAGCATGTGTCTGTGTGTACCCTCTGTTTACCACTCTTTTTGTCTTTACCTATAATGTTCGTGTTTTCTCCAGGAGAGAACATAAACTCCTTGAGGACAAGGTTTCCTTTTTGTCTTTGTGTGGAATGTCTCACTGTTAGTAAATGCATTAGGTTTCTTGTGAGATGCATGGGGCACTCAGGGATTAAGTGACTTGCCCAGGACCCCATAACCACAGGACTAGAACCCAGGGCTTCATAACGCGGAAGCCAGCTCTCTATACACACCTGCCTGTCTACTTTGTATACAAGTATTATATATGTATCAGTCTTCATTTGTTTCCCCCTAGAAGAATGTTAGATTCTATGGTTTTGTTTCATCGCCAGTGCCCTGCACAGGCTCTAGGACCTAGTCAGTGCTTAATAAATGCTTATTTCACCGAAGTGAATGTGTTACATATCCCCAGGGCACTGACTCTCTCCCGGATTTGTTTAGGCTTGGTCTTAACTGACTTCAGCCGTCAGGGCCAGGTGCCAAGGAAGGAAAGATCGTGTGGGGCCACTAGCTTCTCTCTGTTCCTTGGTCATATTCCTGGCCCTGAACAGCCACATACTTCTTATTAGGTCAGATGAGACAGGGTGGAGATGGCTCAGTGTAAACCATCCCCAGTGTCAGAAAAAATTGTCTTAAAGCCTATACCTGACTGGTCAATACAGTCAGGGGTGGGAAGTCAGAGGGCTCTTTCCTATCCAGGGAAACATGTTTACACTGTATTCTACATACTCAGGGAAAGGATGGGCACCTCCAGTTATACCAATGTCTGTGAAAATCACCACATCCAGGACTTTGTAACTTCCATCATATAGTGGAAGTTTGGACAGTCTTTGGAACAGGGGATGTCAGGGCTGGGAGGGGCCTCAGAACAGGGGATGTCAAGGGCTGGGAGGGGCCTCAGAACAGGGGATGTCAGAGCTGGGAGGGGGTCTTAGAACAGAGAATGTCCAAGCTGGGAGAGGTCTTAGAATAGAGAATGTCAGAGCTAAAAGAAACCTCAGAATCGAATCCAACCCACTTTTCTCAAAAATGAGGATGATAACATGCTCTCATCCTCCCTCAGGCAGTTTTAGGGGAAAGTCTGTAAGCTTGAACCTGAAAACTACGTAATAGAGGGAGCTCTCTGCATTAACCAAGGCCCAGAGAGGAGAGGAAGGGCTTGACCACCTCAAGAACACTGTCCTTCCCAGAATTCACTGGGAGGAAATTCTATTTTTACATCATACTATACAAGAGCATTTTAAGAGAAATCCTAGTTTTTCAAGAGTAGGAAGAAGCCTGAGATGGTACTTGGGAACTTTTCAATGTATTTTTTTTCTCTATCTCTGCTCCAGGGCTCTCTAATTCCCCAATAGAAAGTGAAAGGCTAGGCCGGGCCTAAACCCCCAGCCTAAAGGCTTGGAGATACTACCTTCGGATGATTATTCAAACATAGATGATCTTTGTCAACAGAATTCAATGAAAAGAGAATTGCCAGTTTCCTTCTCTCTCTAGGACACCCCCTCCCAACCAGTGGTGAGGTCTAAAGGTGGAAGGATCCTAAGAAAGGAGGGGCTTGAGGAACCATGGCCGTCCAACCTCACCCAGCTAAGCAAGCTAGCAGTGATGGGCCTGGATCCAGACCTTCTAACCCCTATAATAAACAGCCAACAGACTTTATCCCACAGCCTGAGATCCCTCATCCCAGACCCCCCAACAATACTCCATCATCTCAAAGGGATTTTACTGTAATCCGCCTTCAAGTGAAGGCAGAATTTTCTTCATTTCAAAGCATTTATTAAGTCGTTCTCCCCTTCCTCCAGTACCAATTCATAGCCTTTTGGAGCCAGGGTGGTCTGGAAGCTAAGACGAAAGAGGATCACGTTTTAAAGCTGGAAAGCCTAGTCCAAGCCCCTTATTTAAGGGATGTTAAGTGTCCTGCCCAAGATTACACAAATTCTAACTTCCTTTTATCCCCATTTTATAGAGTAAGAAACTGAGGTTCAGAAATGTTAGTGACTTGCCCAAAGTTACAATGCTGATTAGATTTGAGCCCGAATTCTGATTTAAACAGCCAGACCCCAGTGGATACAAAGCTAGGTCACATAACTAGTGAGAAGAAGACAGAGGGGTTGTTTCCAGGTCCCCAGCTTATAGATGTCATCTTTCCAAATCACTAACTAAAGGGCTGCCGAGAGGCCCTGGATGATCAAGGGTCAAAGGCTCTCCTGCCTTTTCCCAGAGCCCAGCTCTCTGATTCTCCCCACCTGGACCCGCCCCTTTCCCCCAGCTCCCAGCAGAAGCTCAGAACAGTCAAAGACCTGACCCCTCTCTGAGCTCCAGGATCTTTGCCTTCGTCTGCTGGTATCTCAGTTCCCTAACCCCATCAAGCCCTGCCAAACCTCTGGGGAGGTGCCTGCTCCAGAGTAATAGAAAAAAAGGCTAAGAAAAGGCACCCCGGCCACTAAGAGATGCCTGTGGCTAAGGACTGGGGAGAGGCAACAGGGAAAGGGAGACTTGGAAATCTGAAGGACACACATGAACACTACCCATTTCCACTGACTTTTCCAACGTTTACAAAGAATCTTCTTCAATGTAACCCAAGGGGGCAAGTAAGTAAACTAGAATGACTCCCATTTTATGGATGAGGCAACTAACAATCAATCAACCCACAAGCATTTGGTGCCGAGTGTTTATTAAGCACTTGGTAAGGTGTGCATGGCACTGTGCAAACTCTGGGGATTCAAACACAAATACCCTGCCCTCAAAGAGCTCACACTGTAACTAAGGAGACAACTGAACACATACATACACAGTCCATACAAGGTCACCCTCTGAGGGCAGGCTCGGGGTTACCAGAAACAGGTCCAGCAGAATGTATTGTTTAAGCAGAGGCTCCAAGGAACAAAGGAAGGTGCCTAGCCCTAAGGGCAGACAGCTAATTAGCCAGGAGCCCAGGTTCTTCAGGGCCCACCCCCAGGGCTCCTAGACTCACAGCTGGAACGGACCCCCCCCCTCCCCCCCGCCCAGCTACTCCACCCCATCCTTCCCATTCTACCAAGGAGAACCTAAGGACAAGAGGGGGAAAGGACTTCGCCCAGTCCCACAGGGACAAGTGGTAGGGCTGGGATTCCAAAGCCAGCATTTTTCTCACTGTACCAAGATGCTCAGGCCCCTAGATTAGCTTCCTTCCCCGGAGGTCTTGAGGAATAGCCCTGGCCCAGCCTCCCTCCTCCCAACAAACAAATCTGCCCGGGAAGAGGGGGGAGGGGGAGGATCCCAAGTTCTCTGTCCACTCGGCACTCAGCGATTGATAAGAAGCGGAGCCATCCCACCAGCAAAGAGAATCAACCGTTTATGAAACTGCCCCCTGGCGGGTCAGGCCCGGCCGGGGACCAAGGCCAGCCTGGGGAATGGGGGAAGGATTGCTCAGTGAAGAGTAACCTCCAACTTCCGTCACTGGGAGATGGCCCTTAGAGATCATGGAGCCCAGACCCTGCACTTTGCAAATGGGGAAACTGAGGCCCAAGAAGGGGCAGGGCTCTGACCTTAGTCATACAACTGGTAAGTAGCACAAGCAGAGGCACCATTCGAACCCAGATCCTTCAGATTCCAAATCTCGGACTCTCTTCACGCCATGAGGCCAACCCCTGCTCACCGAGCCCTTACCTGCGGTGCTCCTGGCACTGGGGGCCCTCCCGGCCCGGGCTGGGGTAAGCAGCTCCGCGGGTTCCAGGGTGCAGCCCCCGCCGAGGTGGAGGGGTGGGGGCCGCCCAGCTCAGGGCCCGCCCTCGGCCCCGCCCAGGCCCCGCCTCCACCGCGCGGAAACTTTTCCTTTCCAGTCCCAGTCGAGGGGCTCGGCTCGGCTCTGCTCCCTCCCCCCTCCCCCCTTCCAGACCTGGCCACCCTTACCGGCTTCCTCACTGAGAGTCGAGAGCCTAGCTCAGGTCTGGAGGATCAGGACACCCAGGAGGAGAAAGAGAAGGGGAAGGGGAAGGGGAAGGGGGCAAAGTCCGGGCTGTGCAGGGACAGTCAGAGCCACCCGCTCCTCCACCTCCAGCGCACTTCTCACTCTCTATGTGACCTTGGGCAAGTGATCTGACCTCTCTGGACCTCAGTTTCCTGTTCTGTAAAAGAAAACCCTCTGACTAAAAGGTTTGTCTAGGTCGTTCCCAGCTCTGAGCCCACCGTTCAGATGTCCTCTCCTCCTTCCCCTCCCTCTGGGCACTCACCCCTCCGGAAAGCTGGGCGCAGTCCGGCTAGCACTGGACAGCCACTTTAAGCTGAGAGGGAGCGGAGTGCCTCCAGTAGCTCCGGAGCCTGGAGGCTCCTACCTCGGCCTTCCCACCGGCTCTCCCTCCCCCGCTAGGCTCGGGTTCCAGCCTCAGTCGCAGCCCCGCCCCGCCTCAGCAGCGGTGGGCTCCGCCTGCCAGGTTCCCCCAGCGCCTACTTTCCTACCAGGAAGTCGTGGCTCCTCCTCACCCCCGCCCCCTCTCCCTTCCTCCTTCCTAGGTCCCATCTGAGACTTCTCTGACTGGGGGGAAACTGAGGCACGAGTTGGAGCGGCTAGGAAAGGACCTTTGCTATCTCGGGAAGGATACTGGAATCTGGGTTACTGGAACTGGGATCAGTCTTGTCCTGCTTGGCTCCAGGAGCAAAACTGGGGTCCGCGGGTGAAAGTTGAGAATGAGGCAGATTTAAGTTTGATAGATGAGGGAATAAAATGTGTCCTGACCGTTAAAACTGAGCGCGCGCACGCACACGCACACACACACACACACAACACACACACACAACACGCACACACGCACACACACACACACAACACGCACACACATGCACACCCCCAGCGGAGCTAGCTGCCCAGGCAGGTGGTGCTCCCCCTCACTAGAGGGAGTGGGGAGCAAAGGGGCTAATGTGAGGTAGAGGGAATTGCCCTCCGTGGTCCTGAAAAGGGGGGGGCCAGGGTCCCTGTTTAGGACAGGTGAGGGGGCAGGAAAAACTCAGGTCTTCAGTTCCAAAAGGACTCAGTGCAGCTTGGCCAAATGACTGGCTCTATTCACAGATCTCCTCTTCCCCACCTCTCCCCACTCATATGGAAAACATGGGCCTCCCAGTCTGGAAACCGCCTTGATTCAGAGAGGCCACACAGCTCAGCCTTTGATGGAAAGGAGAAAAGAAGGAGGATTTCCCAGTGGCCACGTCTGAGGTTCTCCCCCCGAACCTAGGGGAGATAGCGTGGCTGAGAGGATGGGGGCTGAAACTGGAGGCTAGAAGACCTTGGACTTCAGCTCCCACCTGTGGAAGATATTTGTCCTGTCCCTGTTGTCTCTCCCATTAAAATATAAGTTCCTTAGGAAAAGGGATTGATTTGTGTCTAAACTTTTATCACTAGCCCTTAGCACAGAATTAATCCTTAATGAATGCTTAGTGACTATGTGATCTTGACTTTCTCAGACTGAAGGATCAGAGATTTAAAGCTGGAAGACACCCTACAGGTCATAGACTTTATCCCCTTCACTTTACAGGAGGCAACTGATGAATCATCAAGTATTATGTACCTACTGTGTATCAGGCATGGTGCTAGGTACCCGGGACATACTGTCCATAGAAGCATAAATATAAAGTGAATTAGCACATGTATGCTTGGAAAATAGTTATATAAGCTAACTTGGGCACAGTCCGGCTAGCACTGGACAGCCACTTTAAGCTGAGAGGGAGCGGAGTGCCTCCAGTAGCTCCGGAGCATGGAGGCTCCTACCTCGACCTTCCGAGAGAGACCCCTAGCAGTTGGAGGAAATTGGTGAAAACTTTATGCAAAAGATGGTGCCTGAGCTGAGTCTTAAAGGTGGAGGCTAGGAAGGAGTGCATTCCAGGCTTGAGAAACTGCCAGTACAAAGGCTGGGAGACTGGAGATTAGGTCCAAAGAGGTTAGTTAGGTAATTTGCCTAGGGTCACATGATGAGTGTCTGAGGACGGTCTTCCTGACTTAGAGACCAGCCCTACCTGGAACTCATATTTCATCTCTATGTTCTTGAATTCCAAAGACCATCTCTGTCTGACATTCTATAGTCTGTGATTTTTTTAAGGTACCGTCTTCATCTGGAAAATGAGGAAATTAGACTTGACCAAGGACTCATCAGTCTTTTTTTACACTCTGGACCCCTTTGGCAGTCTAGTGAAGATTTTGGACCTCTTTTGAGAATAATATTTTAAATGCATAAAGTCAAATGCATAGAATTACAATTAAATTGAAATGCAGTTATCAAAATATCTTACAAACAAGTTAATGGACCCCCAATTTAGAACTCCTGGAAAAGATGATCTCTGTGGTCCCTTCAGAGGCAGCTCGGTAGCTTAATGGATAGAGTGCTGGGCATAATGTCAGAAAGGCCAGAGTTGAAATAGAGCCTCAGCCACTCACTAGCTGTGTGAGCCTGGGCAAGTCACTTAGCCCTATTTGTCTTAATCCACTGGAGAATGAAATAGCAAAGCACTCTAGTTTCTTGGTAAGATAACCCCATACAGGATCAAAGAGTCAGATAATGACAAAACTGAACGAAGGTCTCTTGTAGCCCTGAATCTTCAATCCTTGACCCTCTACCTCATTCATTCATGCATTCATTCATTCCTTGAGGGCAGGGTCTGTTTCTTTTTCCCTCTTCCCATCCCCAGCCCTTACCACAGTGCCTAGAACATCAGAGTCTAGTTTGTTGACTAGAATAAATATTTATTAAATACCTACAGTACAGTGTGCTGAGTGCTATGACAGGAATCAAGTTCAGTCAATCAATGAACATTTATTAAACACCTACTATGTGTCGGGCATTAAGCTAAGTGCTGGGAATATGAATAAAAAATAAAGTTAAAAGAAGACACCTTCTGAGGCTTATAGTCATGGAGTTTATAGTCTAGGGAAGGGGGAGAAGAGACAAATAAAGATGTAGTGGAAAATATTACCTGCTATATGCATTCAAGAAGTTTGTAATCCTTGGCTAGATGAAGGCTCAGGTGGGGCAGCACAGGGGGATCCAGAAAGACTTCCTATAAGATGTAATATTTTTATTGGTCTTTAAAGGATGGGGAAGAAATCAGTGGGTGAAGGTAGAGAGAGCATTTCAAGAATCAGGAGTCATTTACGTAAGCACAGATGGAGGAATATAAGGTATATTTCAGAAAAGAACTGTCCAGTTCCACCAGAGCTTCCTACTATGAAAAGAGAAGAAAGATAAGCAGTGGCTAGAAAAGTAGGATGTGGCCAAATGATAGAGAGCCTTACAGAAAGGGATAGTGAGCACTCCTAGAGAAGACCTGTTTCGAACTGGGACTGAGCGCCTTGTTGAAATAGCCCGTTGGTGCTATCACTGGAGAATCTTTTAAGCTCTGATCAGGCTTGAGTAACTGTGCAAGTGTGAACGGGACTTAGTTCACTAAATTGTAAATCCCCGTGCAATCTCCTTATACACACTTGGGCAGGAAACTTTATCCCCAAATCTCCCAGCACTACTGACCTTGTATTCCAAGTTTTTCTGTCTAGATGGGGGTGGGGAGATAGTGTTAACCAGGGTCATTCAATTTTTTATATAGATATTTTGACAACTGTTTTAATATAGTTGGTTTTCTTTGTAATTCTAAGTATTTTATTTTATGCACTTAAAAACATTATTTGAGGAGGAGTCCCCACCAGTCTTCATTAGAATGCCAAAAGGGTATATGATACAATAAAGGTTAAGAACCCCTGGATTGGGATGTGAATAATCCAAAGTATTTCGATCGACCCCTGAGTTCACTGGCAGAGGGAACATCATCTATCAAAGCAGATTGGGAACTGCTCTTGGATCACAGAATTTCTGGCTCTCTCATCCTGGGATCAGAGAAATGGAGCCAGAAGAGACCTCAGAAATTGCCTAATCCAACCTTTCCATTTTATAGATTCCTATTTTAAGAAGAAACTGAGGCTCAGGGGGAAGTGACTTGCCCAAGGTCACACAGCTAATGTCTGAGACAAGATTCAAACTCAGATCTTCCTGACTCCAGGTCCAGCATTCAATTCACTGTACTACCTAGCTGCCTCTAGCTTACTAACAACACTATGCTAAGTGCTTTACAAATATTATCACATCTGAGCCTCACAACAACCATTCAACATAGGTTATTCCCATTTTACAGATGAAGAAACTGAGGCAGACAGTAGTGAAATGATTTGCGTGTGAATCCGTATTTGAACTCCTGTTTCCCTGACTCCAAGACCAGCTTTCTATCCACTGGACCACTCAGCAGCTTCAACAAGCTAGCTGAGTGACCCAGCAAATCACTTAACCTCTCTGTGTGCCTCAGTTTTATCACCTGTAAAATGGGAGTGTTCATTGTGGTGGTTTCTGAGGTTCCATCCAGCTTTTCATCTATAAGCCTATGAACTCAGGTTTTCTGACCACTCGTCTGTGACTTCAGAGTCCCCTGGGTCACGGAGGGTTAATTGATTTGCCCAAGGTCACGCAGCCAACCTTGACCACCTGAAGCAGAATTTGAAGTTGGGCTTCCCAACTCTGGGGCCAGTTTTCCCTCTGCTTCCGTCATACAGCTCAAAAGCATATCTCATAAATCTCTTCTGGCTCATTCTCTATTCCATTAAGATTCCAGTCTCTTACCCAACTTCTCCTTTGATCCAAAAAGATTACTCATTCACACGTAGATTAAATGGTCTCTTTACTACTGGAAAAATCAACAAAATACCACATCACCACTCCAATACTCCCCTAACAAGTACTGAAATCTCATCTCCTTCCCCCCTTTCAACCCAATCTTCTGTCCTTTATTGGTAGGGGCTCACACATCCCACCCCCAAACATTTTAGTCTGGAAGGGGAGAGATGTGGAATGGTCTCAGATTCCCTCTATCCACCCACCTACCACCATCTAGCAGGACCTGGAACAACAGACACTGGCCAGCGACCTGGGCTCCTCAGCATTTTTCTACCTCAGCTAGAAGAGGTCCTGTGGCACGGTGGTCTCTAGAAAGTCTTGGGCTAGTTGCCCTCCTCTGGCATGTTTCTCTGCAATCCTCTCTGGCTTTCTCCCTGTAAAGGGCAGGGATTCCACATTAGAATCTTGTTAAGCAGCCCATCCATAACTGTTAATCCCCTGAGGCTACTCAGCCTCTCACCATCCATCTCTGGCCTTCAGAAAGCCCACACAGCACAGCAGTAAACAATTGCTAACATTTGTAGAGTACTTTCAGCTTTGCAAAGTTGCGGTTTTATCTGCATCATCCAAGTCAATCATCACACCAACCCTGTGAGGTAGGTGCTATTACTTACTATATCCACTTTGCAGATAAAGAAATACAGATTGAAAAAACAGTGCCTGGCACATGGTAAATGGCTTCATAAATGCTTGTTCATTTGAGTTTAGCAATTTCATAAGTTAAAGGCCCAGGGCCACACAGCTAGTGTCCGAAGGAAGATGTGAACTCAAGCCTTCTTTAGTCCAAGGCCAGTATGCTAGCCACATCACTGTTTGGGATGCCTCCCAAACACGGAGCACCTGTAGCACTTACATGGTATAAGGAATAGGGAACCATGGAAAGCGTTTGAGTAGAGAAGTGGCTATAACTAGCTTTTCCAGAGTTCTGCTCCTATAAGCACATTTATCCTGTGTCTCAGAAGGGCCTCAGTTTCTCAGTCTTGGCAGGAAAGTTGCCTCCTAAACAAATGAAAAGAATTGATGAAGTCCAACCCCAGATTACGCACTGGAGATAGAAATTTAGAAACAAGACAGTTCCTGCCTTGGAGGATCTCTTTTATTCTAACATCTATGGTGGAGTGGTGGTTAGGACAGGGAGTTTTATTCCAGATATGGTGAGTGGAGCCACAGGGCACTGGTTTGACATAACCTTTCCAGAAGCTACAGTCTGACTAGTTTAATTATGGTTAAGAACTCACAGTTTAGGGGCAGATGGCCAGATGATAGTAGGGTGGGAGGGCCAGAAGCATGATCTGGTTGGAGCTGGATACATGAATTTGTATTCACTGACTCAGGACTGAACCAAGATCGATGGACCCCAGGCTGGGAGTTCCATTGCTGAATGTAGAAAAGCATAGTCTAAGAAGGTTCAGTCATCCTGAAAGCAAAGGGGACAACTAGGAGATGGCTTTGGTGGGTGTCTGGAAGCAACAGCTTAAGTTATTAGAAATATTTATGCCCCAGCGCTTTACAAACCAAAAGAAATAACTTTCTAATAGCCAAATCCTGTAATTAAAGATTTATTCCTAACTTAGGAAAGAAGAAGGAATGATATGTAATGGTAAGACCTTTGGACCAAAAGTCAGAGCTCTATGACTGACTACCCTCTGTGACCCTGGTCAAGTTGCTTCTCCTGTGGGGGTCCCAGTTCCCTTATCAGTTCAGTAAGATCAGTAGAATCTAGGGCCAGATGGGACTCTAGAAATCATCCATCTCTCTAGTTTTACAAAGGAGGAAACTGATGCCCAGAGAGGGCAGTGACTTGTCAAGGCATGATGTTGCAAACAGCATTTGAAGATTTACCCCAAATCTGGTGCACTTTTCTCAACTCACACCACCCCTACCTCATCACCTCTCACCCAGACTATTGCTATAGCCTGCTGCCAGTTCTCCTTAATTCATCTCTTCTCCCTCCAAACTATTTTCTACAAAGCTGCCAAAATGATTTTCCCAAAAGCACAGGTCTGATCATGCCACCCTCCTATCCCAACATAATAAATTCCAGTGGTTCCCCATTCCTTCCAGGATCAAATAGAAAGTTTGACATTTAAAATTCTTCAGAATCTGACCTTTTGTCATCTTTTTTACACATTACTCCCTTCCATGCACTCTAGGACTCAGCTACACTGACCTATAGGCCATTCCTCAAACATGGCATCCATCTCCCACCTCCATGCTTTTGTACAGGCTGCCCCCTATGCTTGGAATATACTTTCTTCCTTATCTTCACCTCTTAGTTTCCTGGCTTCCTTCAACACTTAGTTCAAATCCCATCTTCTACAGGAGGTCTTTCCCTTTTCCCTCACCTGCTAGATCCTTCCCTTCTGAGATTACTCTCCATCTACTCTATATGTACTTTGCCTTTTTCCTTATTAGGTGTTGCCTGCCTCATTAGAATCTGAGCTCCTAGAGAACAGGGACCACTTTTGTTTTGGCATCTTAGTACAGTGCCTTGTATACATTAGGCACTTAATAAGTGCTTGTTGACCACACTGTAGCCTCTTAGGCCTATTAGACCAAACGGTCACAAATTTGTAGGAGCAGTGCAAGTAAGGACCCTAGAAAAGAGTGTCAGAGTGGGGGACAACTGGAAGGGGATGACCTTAAAATTATCGAGACTAGATATAAGGGACAGCTAGGGGGCATCTAGCCTGTAAGGTCAAGTCTTGTCAATTTCACCTTCATGTATATTGCAAGTCTTGTCAATTTCGCCTTCATATCTGTTGCAAGTCTTGTCAATTTCACTTTCATGTCTGTTGCAAGTCTCAATCTTGCTTCCATGCCAAGTTCCCTCATGTCTTCTTTCTTCTGATCTCACTGGTGCAAACCATCATCCCCTCACTTCTGAACTATTGTCATAGCTGTTGGGGGGGGTCTGCCTACCTCAAGGCTTTCCTTACTGCAGCCACTCAAGTGATTTTCCTAAAGTGCAGATTGGATTATATCCCCACTCCCCTCTCCATAAACTTCAATGGCTCCCTATCACCTCCAGAACCAACCATAAAATTTCTTTGGTGCTTAAAATCCTCCCAAACCTGCCTCCCTCATACCTTTCCAGTCTTCTTATACCTTATAACCTCTCCCCACCATACACTCATGGAGTGATCCAGTGACAAGGGCCTTCCTCCAACAAGACTCTCCATCTCCAGACTCTGATCATTTCCCTTGGCCATCCCCCATGCATGGAATGCTCTTCCCTCCTCTCCACTTTCTGGCTTCTATGACATCTCTGTCAAAACCCTATCTTCTACAGGAGGCCTTTCTTTAATGCCTCTGTAGATGATTGATCTTCCTTCCATGTTTATCTCCAGTTTGCCCTGTCTCATGTTACTGGAACACATTTGTTTATGTGTTGTCTCCCTGTGAATTCTGCGAATACCTTTCTTTGTACCCTCAGAGCTTAGCACAGTACCTGGTACATAGTAGGTGCTTAACAAATGCTTATTGATTGACTGACTGATATTCTCATCAGTCCCCTATCTTATGTCCTAAAGCTTAGCGGGAAACACATAGCTGATTTTCTTTCAGGAGTAACAGAATTTGGAGGGTTGACTTTTGATAAGAAAAGGGCACTGACTCTGGTGCCATCTGCAGAGAGAGGGCCTGTGGCCCCAGTGTGGGAACAGCAGGGGATCAGATATCACTGAAGGAGGTGGACCTACACTGGCCCCTGGTTTGATCTCACCTCTGGAGAACAAGGCTGTCTCCCAGAAGGCTTAGGTGTAGGATTTCTGGCATGGGGGTATAATTTGTTTACATTTTTACATTCCCGTGACAGATTTCTCCAGCTGCCTGTGATGCCTTCATCTGCCCCAGGATATTTCCTGGACTCGCGACCCCAGAAGAGGGTGTCAGCAACCCCAGGAAAAATACTCATCAGTCATTCTGCAAACAAGTCAAGTCAAGGCCAACATTATAAGGTGCCTACTATAGGTCAGGGACAGCTAAGCGGAGCAGTAGATAGAGTGCAGGGCATGAAATCAGCAAGATGAGTTCAAACCTAGTCTCAGATATTGACTACCTGTGTGACCTTGGGTAAATCACTTAACCTTGTTTGCCTCAGTTTTCTCATCTGTCATATGAGTAGGAGAAGGAAATGGCAAACCACTCCAGTATCTTTGCTAAGAAAACCTCAAATGGGGACATGAAGAGTCAGACACAACTGAACAACAATTATAGGTCAGGCACTGTGCTAAGTTCTAAGAATAGAGATAAGAAGGAAGACAACACTCTCCTATGCCCACACAGAGACCTGGATCACATCATTTAATATTCAAGAAGGATGAGTCCAACCCCCTACTTTACAGATGAGGAAATCAGTACCTACAGAAATGTGACTCACCCAAGGTCACACACCTAGTAAATGCCAAGGTCAAGATTTGAACCCATATCCTTAAACTCCAAGTCTAACAACACTCTGTCCCCAGAGGTGGCTCCAGAACCAGATTAAAATATAATATTTACAAAATAAAGAAAAATACAATAGGACATAGATAATGATACTATATGGTTTCTTAAGTCAATATGCCGTGGCCAGGGATTTTTCTCTCCCTCTCTATTTGAGTCTAACCCTTTCTACTGCCTCTCCTGACCCTGCCTCCTACTAGCTGTGTGACCTCAGGCTAGTCAGTGTACAAAGAGAGGGAATCAGAAGGCCTCTGGGGTCCCTTTCAGCTCAAGGATCAGGTCAGCAGACATCCCAAGGCCTGCCCCTGACTGAGGCAGCCACCCTTGGAAGGTCACTCTTCTCCCATGTAGCTGTCTCCAGAGACAAGCCAGGCAAAAGTCAAGGATCACTTCATGCTACCACATCAGAGATTTTTTTTTCCTTAAGGGAAAAAAACACCCAAGAAATGACTGAAATCTTTAAGCTAGCCATGAAGGGCCTGGTTGAACAAATATGGGCAGTGCCCTAGAGTGACTCCTTGCATTTCTCAGATTCTCAGGATCACAGATTTAGAGCTTAGCCAAATATCAGGAAAAGGCTGGATTGGAGTCCGAAGCCTTGGGCTCCAAACTGGAAACTTTGGGTTTCTCTTGGAATGACAGGTAGACTAGAAGACACCCTCATCCCCCAATTCCCTCCCAACTCGACTTTTGAGTCTACTGCAAGGGTATTTAATAGATAATAGTTATAATACGGTATTTTAGGTTGGGAGAGGTCCCTCAATGATAATAGATAGCAATTATGTTATATTAAAGTTTACAATGCCCTTTGCATAGGTTATCTGTGAGATAGGTACTATCATTATTCTATTTTACAGCTAAGGAAACTGAGGCTAGCAGATTAAGTGATTTGTTCCAGTCACACAAGTTAGTTTTAAGAAATGTCTAAAGCAGGATCAAACTTACATCTTGCTGATCTTAAGCCACCTAGCTACCTAGTGTTTAATTTAGTATCTAGATGGTTCAGTAGATAGAGTGCTGGTCATGGAGGCAGGAAGACCTGAGTTTAAATCCTGCCTCAGTTACTTGATAATAGTATGAGTCTAAGCAAATTACCCAGTCTCAGTTTCCTTATGAAATAGGGATAGTAATGGTACTTTCTCCCATGGTTGTTGTGAGCACCAAATGAGAGAATATCTGTCAAGTACTTTGCAAACCTTAAAGGGTTTACATGCTGGTTGAAATTGGACCCAGCCTCTTCATTTCCCAGAGAAAACAGGTCCAGAGAAGGGAGTGACATTTACCTGGGACTAAAACCTAGGTCACAAATTTAGGGAGCAGCTAGGTGACCCAGTGCATACAATGCTGGCCCTGGGGTCAGGACTCCAAATCCAGCCTCAGATACTTATTAGCTGGGTGACCCTGGGCAAGTCACTTAACCCTGTGTGCCTCAGTTTCCTCATCTGTTAAATGAACTGAAGAAACAATAAACCACTCCAGTATCTTTGCCAAGAAAACCCCAAATGGGATCACAAAGAGTTGGACATGACTGAAAAAATGACTCCACAACATAAATTTAGTCCTCAAATTTCTTTCCTTGGAAGGGAATGGAATACACATTTATATGGTACCTACTATGTGCCAGGCATTGTGCTAAGCTTTTTTTTTTTTTTTTTTTTTTACAGATACTATTTCAGTTGATCTTCACAACAACCCTGGGAAGTAGGTATTGTTATCTCCCTGTTTTACAGTTGAAGACATTTAGTGAACCAGAGGTTAAGTGGCTTACCGAGTCACACAGCTAGGCAGTGTCTGAGACCATTCTTGACCTCAGGTATCCCAGATTCCACTCCATCATCTAGCTGGCTCTTTGGAGGTCATCTAGTTCAAACCTACCCCCAATCCCATTTTACAGATGAAGAAATTGAGACTCAAAAATAGAAAGCACTTCCCCAATGTCACACAAAGCTGGGCTTTGAAATGAGGTCTTCTGAAATCGCAGAAGCTGTGTTCTTTCTGCAAGACCCATCATTCAGCACAATGTTTGGAGCATAGTAGGTGCTTAATACATGTTTACTGATTGTATGAATCAGTCAAAAAAGCACTTATTAAGGGCCTACTATGTGCCAGCCACTGTGATAAGGTCTGGGGATACAAAGAAACCACGATACTTTTCTACATCATGTGGGACACACAGGTTCATAAATCTAGAGCCAGAAAGGAGCTTAGGGACCAATCTCTTTATTTTACACAGAAAATAGAGGAAATAGAGCCCCAAGCAAATGAAGTGATTGACCCAAAGGCAGATTAAATTAAATTTAAATTAAATTAAATTAAAATTAAAAATTTTAAATTTAGGTAGATTTCAAGCTGGAAGGGACCTTAGAAATCATCTAATCCAACCTCTTCATTTTACAGATGAGGAAACTGAGACTAGGAAAGATAAAATGATTTGCCAGGTGCAAGAAATAGCAGAGTTGGTATTAACACCAAGTCACCAGGTCACAGATTTAGAGAGGGAAGGAAATTTATTTAATAGGGTAGAATTCTGAGTACCAGAATTCTCAAGTTATCCTCCCTCCAAATGCCCAACCTCTGCTCCATTGCCATTTCCCAGGATCTTCCCATTAAAGTAGAGCTTGATTTTTCACACAGAGGTGTGAGAACAGCTGCTCTGTGACCCATCTCACCAAGTACATTAACATTAAGATGTTAAAAAAAAAAAAACTTCTCCATTCTGTTATCGCAAAAGGAAGGACACTTGGCTGCTACTCGTGGTGTCATTTTCTTTTTCTTTTTAAATTTTTTTCCCCAATTACGTGTAAAAGCATTTTTAACATTTTTTAAAATTTTGAGTTCCAAATTTTTTCTCTCCTTTTCCTTCTCCACTCCTTCAGAAGACATTTTGAAATAGGTTACACATGTGCTATCATGCAAAACTTATTTCCATATTAGCCATGTTTCAAAAGAACATACAGACCAAAAAAAGAAAAAGTTTTTTTACAAAGAGGTATACTTTGTTCTGCCTTCAGACTCCATCATTTCTTTTGGAGGTGAATATCCTTTTTCATCATGGTCTTCAGAATTGTCTTGGATCACTGCATTGCTGAGAATAGCTAAGTCAATCATAGTTGATCATCACACAATGTTACTGTTACTTTGTGCAACATTCTCCTGGTTCTGCTCACTTCACTTTGCATCAGTTCATATAAGTCTTCCCTGGTTTTTCGGAAACTATCCCCCTTGTCATTTTTTACAGACAATAGTATTCCATTACAATCCTATACCCCATCTTGTTCATCTGTTCACCATGATGGGCATAGTGGTGGTACTATGTGATGATAATGTTGTAGAAGAATCCAGCTCATAAATGAGAGAGGGGTGGACTGGTCACAAAGACTATAAGCAAGTCACTCAACATGACTGAATCTCAGTTTCCTCATCTGTACAATCTAGATAATTTCTAGGGCACTCACTTTACAAAGGTGATATGAAGATCAAATTAAATGAATTATGTAAAGCATTTCCTACATGGAAAGCACTCCCAATGTGGGGTGACCCAAAGTTTTCATTCATTTTAAGCAGTTAAAGCTTTTAGAAGACCCTGTATAAATGTGAATGAACAAAAAGGAGTGGGTATTTCCAGGGCAGGGTTTACCAGGCATTTCATTTAAATACACTAGGGAAGTTCTATTGTATTGTGGTAGGAGTTAGAATCTGGGGACCTGTTCTCAATTCCAGTTCTCAAATTTCATAGCTTGGTGACCTTAAGTCAAATTAGCCTCCCTATGCCTCAGTTTCTCATCTGTAAAATGAGAGACTTAGACTAGATGACCTCCATTCCAGCTCTAGTTCTGGGATCCTTCCCTTTGCCTCAGTTTCCTCCCCTTTAAAATGATAGACTTGGACTAAAGGACCTCCATAGTCTCTTGTACCTCTAGATTTAGGATACTTTCATTACCTTATTTGATCCTTACAAGTCTGAGTGGGGATAGAGAGTATTAATAGTTATTAATATATTAATTAGTTAATATATTAATATTGAGGCTTCTAAAGTCACCCAAGAAGTATCAGAAGTTAGGACTGATAATGTAAATAGCAACCAAAGAGTGCCTGAATGTACATTATGTCCTTTGAGCCCCACATACACCCCCAACAACCCTGTGAGATTAGGGACAATACAAATTGTTCTGATGTCCATTTTACAGAGGAGGAAACTGAGTTAAACTGAGCTCCAGAGAGATTAAGTGATTGGCCCATAGCCGGGAATTCAGATGCAAATTTTGAGGCCAGGTTCTCTGATAGCATCGAGCGCTAGATTGAAGTCGTGAGACCTGGGTTTGAATGCTGCCTTTGACACATACTGGCTGTGTGACCCTGGGCAAATCACTTAACCTCTCACCACTCCAAGACGCTCTCCTAAGATTTTAAACGGCAGAGAAAATGTATCTTGCATTGGTAGAGGGACTTTGCTCACCTTGGAGTTCTGTATGCCAATGAAATCACAAATCCAGTCCCCTTCTCCATCTTCTCCAAGTCATTCTCTTCTCCTACATCCTTTTCTCTCAATTGCTTTCACTCCCACCCCCCTTTCTTTCTTTGCAACCCAACTCTCCCTGGCATTGTTTGCCAGCTGGTACCAAAGGGCTAGACACACCTGAGCCGTGGTGAGAGCCTAGGGTCAGTGCCCTATGTAGCTGGCACCACCCAATGGCTATCCTGGCTACTGCAGGCATCCCTGCAGGCTTCCAGCACAGAACCTGGGATAGATTTCATCAATTTAATTGGGAAAAAACATTGCTTCTTTATTTCTGCTAACTTCTAATTGAATCTAGGCAACAAACTGGGCTTTACCAGGCTACCAAAGAGGTCCATAACACCAAAAAGGTCCTACCCCCGGGGGTTGCTCAATCTCATTTTGGAGTTGAGTTCAAGTTACCTTTGTTCTATTGTGGATTTTAATTTTTTATTGATCTTTTTTAATATCACTTTCATTTCTGAATACATTTTCCCCTCCTCTCCTCATGACTGAGCCTTCCATTATAACTAAAGGTTACAAAGAAGGAGAAAAGAATCATTTCATCAAAACCAGCCAGCGCATTGACAGGGTCTGATAGGATATACAGCATTCTGTGCCCATAGTCCCCCACCTCTGCCTCAAAGGGAAGGAGGTGAATTTTCTCAACTCTTCTCCTGTTCCAAGTTTATATATGTGTGTGTGTATACACATATACATACACACAGTATATACACACACATATACACATACACATGTATATGTGTGTATATAAAACTACACAACATTCAGTTTCTGTCTTGTTTTCTCCGATTTTTGTTAATGTTGTAATCATTGTAAACAAAGTCACAGTGAAGTTTTAGACAAAGTTTTCAGGACTCCCTGATGCTATTTTTATGGAACTGCTTTCTTCATTTTGCGTCAGATCTTATGTCTTCCTGAGCTTCTGTGAATTCTTTGTCCGTGCTCCTTATGGTTTAGAGATGGGTGAGATGATAGAAAAGTTGATATGGAGGTGGCTTGAAAGTGGAGAGGATGTGCCTTCAATCCCTTCTCTACCACAGACTGGCTGTGTGACCCTGGGTAAGTGACTTAACATCTCAAGGCTCTGAGTTTCTCTCCAAGACTAGACATCACAGACAAAAGTGCTAATGAGCATTGATGGAGAGAGTTTCCACACCTGGGAGTTTCTTACATCCATGAAATCCTGCCCTACCACGATATCATGGCCCTCAGGGAGGGGCTTGAGATTTCATCTAATCCAATCTCTTCATTTACAGATGGAGAAACCAAGGCTGAGAGAAGCATAGTGATTTGTCTACAGGTACAGTTTTGCCCCCTGACAATTTAAACAGTATTTCTAGCCAGCAACATAGCTCCTTCACCTACGAGTTCTCACCAATTGTCTCACTGGCCTACTGTTCCTCACAATCGGGGTTGGGAAAAGGCCTAAAACAAGGAAAGATTTGTTTATCTGCTGACTCAGCTGGGTCAGATCCAGAGTTGGGCCCCCTCTGTGTGCTGGCCTTTGTTCGGGGGGCTGGGCAAGAGGCCACACCCTTCCAGCCTGCGTTTGAATGACTTCAATGGGCTCTGGAGGAATTCTCAGGGGTAGCTGAAACTTCAGCCCAGGTTCTAAGCCCGCCATGGTTGGTTTCCATAGACACAGAAACTTACCAACTCCTGAGAACTCTACTGGGATTGACTTCCCTTTGGCACCCCAGAGCCTGGGGATGAGAATTTTGGTCACTCTATCCCAGTTTCCATGAAGCAGGCCAAGCCTGTGGGTAGAGACAAAGTCATTCTCCACCTCCACCTTCTCTGGGGCCACTTTCATTGAAGAATTTCTCTTTCTTTCTTTCTTTTTTCTTTCTTTCTCTTCTTTCCTTCCTTCCTTCCCTCCTTTCCCTTTCTCGCTTCTTTTCTTTTCTTTCTTTTTTCTTTCTTTCTTTCTTTCTTTCTTTCTTTCTTTCTTTCTTTCTTTCTTTCTTTTTTCTCCCCAAAAGGGGTTTGTAGACCTCTAGAATCAAAAGATTTAGAGTAAGAAGGAATCTTAGAGACAATCTAATCCAATTCCCTCCTTATTTTGTTGCCATTCAGTCGTTTTGATCATGTCTGACTCTTTGTGACCCCTTGGACCATAGCATGCCAATACTCTCCACACAGTTTTCTTGGCAGAGACACTGGAGTGGTTTGCCATTTCCTTCTCCTGGGGCAAACAGAGGTTAAGTGACTTGCCCAAGGTCACACAGCTAGGAATTTTCTGAGGATGGATTTGAACTCAAGTCCTCCTGACTCCAAGCCCAGCACTCTATCCCCTGCACCATTTAGCAGCTCCTTGGCCCTCATTTTACCAAAGAGGAAACTGAGACCCATAGAGAAGTCAACATGATCTTTGCTGCAATGGTGGGCATGGCAATCTTCCGCCCAATAACTCCACTCATAATTCCTGTGAATCTGGGCCTGAGGCTGCCCAGGGCAAGCTTCCTTCCCTGATCCTCCAGAGTATGGCACGGAGGCCATACCCACACATGATATCCCCATCAGTCAGGCACCCCATCCAACACCTTCTTATCCATCCATGGTGCCCTCTGAAAATCCAGTTCTATGGCTAACAAACTGCCCTTCCTTTACACCTATGCCTTCTCCCTAGAAATTATATTGTGCATAATTTGTATATATTTACGTGGCCATGTTTTTCTTGATAGAGATGACAGACCTCAGCAGGGCAGACTATTTTGTCACACAATCAATCAATTTATATTGAATCTACTGTTCTAGGATCAGTGCTAGCTTCTAGAAATACCAGTACAAAGAATGAAACAATCTATACTCTCCAGAAGATTATATTCTAAAGGGGGGAACTAGAGAGACATATTAAAATAGATACAATACATATATATGTGTATATAGCATAAGCACAAAAATAAATATATATGTATGTATCCTGATGTAGACAAAGGAATCATGCTAAACAGTTTGGAAGGGAGGGCAGGATCAGAGAAGGTCTGACAAGTTGAAGGTACATGGTAGACATCACATTGAATGGGCTTTTTGTAGGACTGCAGAAAAGCATCTCAGGGGCTAGATTTAGCCATCCTCTCCAAGGATAAAGGGCTCCCCATAGAAAAGTGAATCTGAAGTTAGAAATCTGTTTCAGTCACATGCACAGTCAGAATATGTTAGAGGACTTTTGAGATCTCAACCCAATGAGCCCCAGACAAGATGGCAGCAGAGTCCAGGATTTAAAGCTAGGCCCCATACCAGGGCTCTTCACACCCTCCCTGTTTGGAATAGGATCTGCTTTAGGGATTGGTTTTTTTTTTTTACTGATTTATTAAGTTTCATGTTTCAATTTTATATTATTTCCAGATCTCTGTGTCCCTCTCTGTCTCTCTGCTCCCCTTCCTTCCTCTATCCCTTTCCCCTCTCCCCACTCTCCTCCACCCCTCCTATCTCCCTTTCCTTCTCTTCCTCTGTCTCTTTTTCTTTCATCTTTCTCTCTTCTCTCTTCTTCTCTTTCCTCCTCCATCCTCATTATTTCACACACACACACACACACGAATAGCTTTTAACACCAAAGCAATTAAAACCCTGTCAAGCAAACTGGATGGCTGGGAGTCAGAAGATTTGGGTTCGAATCTTCATTTTTGCCACTAACCATGTGTAACCCTTATTTTCTCTGGCCTTTATTATTTTTCTCATCTGCAAAGTGATGGAATTGGACTAGATTTCTCTGAGGTCTCTTTAAGCTCTAAGTTCATGAGCCTGTGAAAACCACCCATGACAATGTATGCAACATCTGGTACCCCAGCTCTCCGTGGAGAGGAAGGAGGTATGTTTCATTATAAGCTCTTCCCCTCAGCTGTACTTTAGAGACAATCACATGCAACCCCAGTCAAAACAGCCCCTCTCAGAAAGACTTTGGCTATTTTTTTTTATCATTTTTTAAAGAGGGAGCATAAAATCCTAGAGGACTAACTTCCTTCTGGAGCATGAAGAGAAATTCTTTTTTGAGGAATCAACTGTCACAGAAAAAAGAGTCCATGAGAGACTATGAGAGTTAAATGTTATCTTTTGTAGAGTCTCACTCATGCAGGGCTTCTGACAATTTTTGCATCATGGATCCCTCTGGCAATATGAAGAAGCCTACAGACCCCTTCTCAGACTAATGCTTTTAAATAAACAGAATACATAGAATTGCAAAAGAAAATAATTATGAAAGTTATCAAAATTGTTTTGTTTTTTTTAAAGTTCATGGACCTCAGGTAAAGGACCCGTTTCCGGTCTAGAGATAGTTTGAGATGACTGAGTTTACCTATTTTTTGGAGAACAGATTCTGTGGAGAAGACATCCTAATCCTACCAAGAAGATATCCTGAAGAGACACTCAGTACCATCTAGAGATAGCTGTAATGAGGAGCTAAAAGTTGAGGTTGTTGGTTAGACATGACTCTGGTTGTGACCTTTCTTATACTAATTTGTGCCTTTGTGTTATTGGTTTCTGTTCATTAATTATATAGCCAATAGTACTGATGTTTATCTAAGCCCATGAGACCGGAGTTTTAGATCAAAAGAGAAAAAGTCTAAGAGATTTCTCCAGTTTTTATAAGCCATGGTGGGGGCTCAGAGCAACTGGTTAATTAAGGAGAAAGTGTTTGCATTTTTAGTAATTTTTGAAGAAACATGCTCTGATATGCTTTAGGGTGAACAAATAAATGACATCAAGTCATCCAAGTAGCGGGTTGGGCGTACCTAAGAGGCACATCACACCTCTGCACAGGGACACAAAAGCCCTGATTCACACGGGGTCTTGTTCCTGGCACATGTGGAATGTACAAAGTCTACTACAAGCCTGATTGTCACTTGACAATTGACAAAGCACTTTTTTCATCACTCTCTTTGTCTCTGGGCTCCCTTGCTCAAGCGCCAGTTCAAATCCACCTTGCCTTTCCCAGTCGAAGAATGATTACATTACATCCAATGATTTCTCTTTGTTATCCTTCTCTAATTTCTTCCCTGTTGTTAATTTTCTCTCCTTTAATCTGTCTCTAGCTTGCTTGTGCATAGTAGTTATTTCAATGTTGTCTCCCCCATTAGACTAGTTTTTTTGCTTTCCTTTGCATCCCCAGCACTTAGTACAAGGTCTGACACATAGTAGGCACTTATTGTGAAATGATTGACTAGCCCTCACGAAAGATCCTGATATAGGGAGGGTAATGCCCATTTGACAGATGAGACTCAGAAGTTAGTGATTTAGCCACTCATATTTGCCCAAGGTCACAAACCTAGCGGGGTCGCTAGGTGGCACCATAGTGCACAGAGTGCCGCGCCGCGAGTCAGGGAAGATTCATATTCCTGAGTTTAAATCTGGCCTCAGACACTTACTTCCTAGCTGTGTGGCCCTGGGCAAGTCACTTCACCCTGTTTGCCTCAGTTTCCTTATCTGTAATATGAGCGGGTTGGCCCCAGATGATCACAAAGGCCCTCTTTGGCTCAGAATCCTGAGATGGGTACAAAGATAGTTGGTATGTGCCCAGGGCAGCCAGTGACGTCTGCTGGGGACAATGAGATGACCCGTTGTTCTCTCTGGCAGGGGAAGGAAAACATTGGGTTTCTGAAGCCTTGGGCTCTGGCACTGAAGCCGTGACTAGGGGGGTTATTCTTCCCCATCCCCCACAGGGCTGCCTGTTTCTTTCTCATTGCAATGGGGCAGGGCGAACTGGAAACTGAATTATTCCTAAGGTCCCTCTGAACTCTGACTTTCTATGGCTATTAGGCTTAGGGTCAGAAAACACAGAACAAGGAGGCCTCACTTCACATCATAGGCCCATTGGTTTGGCAGCTGGGTGCTGGGTTCAAATCTAGTCTCAGATATTTACGAGCTGTGTAACCCTAGGCAAATTACTTACAAGGAAAATAAAATAAAAATTTGTAGCACCTAGCTCAGAGGATTCCATGAAATAAAAGTATTCAGCAAACTGTAAAAACATTACATAGATGTTGGCTTTTGGGGGAAGGGGTCCAGACTGGTGCAGGACAATCTTCTGGTTTTAAGTGACAGAAAGGCAGGTGTGAACTGCAAATATCAGCTAATAGCATTGTATCAATGCTTAGCCAAGCATTTGACCAAGAAATTGGCAGAGAAAGGGGGTCCCAGCACCTTGCCACAATTCATTATTGATGCTCCTGGGTACATCGCTTGGTTGGCACCAAAGGGATCTCAGAGGAAAGGCAGGTAAGGGACCAATCTAGGCAGAGATCAGATCTCCATGCTCATCCTATGAGGAAGATAGAAAGGCAGAACCAGGGCTGGTCTGAGATCAAGAAAAGCAAGCAAGAGACCAAATATGACTTCAAAATAGAGTTTTAATAAGGATTATTCTGGTTGTTTTTTGCATCAAAGTCTCCCCACACACACAAAGTCTCCCCGAGTGCAGCAAAGCAATTCACTTGAGACCAAAATGGTTCCAGATCCCAGCTTAGCAGCTCCCAAGAGCCACAATTAAGGCAAAAGAAGGGGTGAGAGGGGGTGCTCTGAGACTTGGCAAGACCCAAGGTCTGCCCCCCTGCCCAATCCCCCCCTGGGATAATACAGATCACAAGCCCAGGCTGGAAATACTGTCCCTGAAGGGAAGAATCACCTAGAGGAAAGCAGAGAGTGACCCTCTAGGAGAAAGTCTGGCCATTATCAAAATGAGCGTCCCTGGGTTCAAGTCAGAGGCTTATGGGTTTTGCTGGAGGTTTAAAAACATCTGGCCTGAAGTCAGAAGGACAGCAGCAGCAGCAGGTGCCAGGAAGAGGGACATGACACACTTTTTTTAAAATCCCACATAATTTCAAATCACATTTCATTAATGTATTTAAAAAGACACCAAAAAAACAGCCAAACCAGGGAGTATGTGTCTCACACTGAAAAGTGAGCTTACACAGTCTAGGTGTTCGTTTTCCCCCTAACTGTACATTGTTTCCCCAGAGTCACACACTCACTCTGCAAAACAATAACAATATTAACAACAAAACACAAACCAAAACCACTTAGGACTTGATTGATTAGAAACATTAATCGGCTAGATCACACTTGACCTCCTGAAATTCTAAGGCAAAGTGAAAATGAGATGGTTAAATCTTATGACTTTGTATAGAAAACTTCTTAAAATTTTACATATAATTTAATATAATATATGTATATATTTAAAAACAAGCTGTCCCCTAAAACTCCAGAGATGTTCACTAGGTTGTGGAGAGACAGCAGTCCTTGAATTCCTTTCACAGTGATTTGGGTACTTTTCGAGAGCAGGGGAACCCCGGGCTGCGGCTACACCTTGTAATTGAGCTCGGCGTTCATCTTCGTGTACATTTCATAAATGATGTCGATGGTGGCCGTGAAATTCACCAGAAACAGGCGGACCTTTTCCAAGCACTGGTCTTCTGGGACGTCCTGTCCTTTGGAGAGGGCCTTGAGGAAGTCAGATTTGTACGGGGCAGCGTACAGAGCTCCCTGGAGGGGTGTGGGGAGGGGATAAAAGAGAAGAAGGAAGGGGTCAGCAGACACACTCGGGATGGCTGAGAGGGACATCACCATGCACTGTGGTGACTCCCCCAATCAGTCCCCAAGCACTAAGTAAACATGGCATTGGGGCTATAAAACAAGATCACACAGGCCCTGACCTCACGGGACTTACATTCTACCAGGGATGGAGAGAGGTTATAATGTTGTCACAGAGAAGTCTGTATCTGTATACACATACACCTACATGTATGTATGTATGTATATTATAGATGTATGTATATATTATAAAAACACACACACACACACACACACACACATATATATATATATATATATATATATATACCATATAGATAATTATAGATAGATGATTAGATACAGATATAAATGATTGTCTAGACAGACAGATAAATATCACAGAATACATATAAAATAAACACAAAGTCGTCTGAGAGCTGGTGATGGAGTAACTGGAGTAGGGGTTCCAAGAGGTATCAGAGAGAATTTCAGGTCTGGAGGTGACAGATGTAACATCCTGCATGGAGAGGCTTTGGCTGGAGGCTAGGGCCAGGCTGTGAATGGCTATACTGACAGTTCTCATTTTACTGTAAATTCACATTAGATAAAAACTTGACATTACATGAAGAATTCTGAAAGAAATCTACATTCCAAAAAGCTAACTTTACTGTACAGTGGGTGCTCTCCTCTCCTGCCTCCTAGCACTCCCCACCCTAAAAAAAAATAAATACCACCTCCCAAGTGAAAGCAAAACAACAGAGGTAAGGAGAGGCCACAGCACGGTTCCCATTGGCTACTGGATGGGGCTTGGCCAGAGACCTTTGCCCCACTCCACCCACCAGCCCAAGCATCTATCTTCTGTCTGTCTGAGCATGAGGAGGTACCATGTGTCTGGTACCATGTGTCTGTTCCCATGTGTCTGTCCCTAATGTGTTCTTCCTCTTAGTTCTGGCCCTGGACCTCCTGTGTTCCCCCTCTTGCTTCTCTGTCTCCAGCCTCCATGTGTAGTGGCCCCCTTTCTCTCTCCTTTCCCAATCCCGTCCCCCCGCCTTCTGCACATAAAAATTGCTTTACATAGAAGTCTATGGAATAATCCACTTATATAAACCAAGAACTGCTTGTAAATGCTCATCAGGAGGTGTGTGACCCTCCAGGGTCCAGCTCAAAGTGGCTTATTTAACTAAAGTGAAGGGAATAACACCTCTCTGAGAAATGAGTACCCAGGGAGCAGCATCCCTATAAACCAGTGGAATGATGCTGAGTCTAGAGCCAGTGGCCCTGAATGCAAATCCCTGAATGCAAACTGTGCCACTTATTACCTGTGTGACCTCTCTGGGTCTCAGTTTCTTTACCTGTTAAATGTGGTGATTGAACTAGATGATCTCTAAGGTCCCATGAAGACACAATAATCCTGTAATCCAAGGATCATCTCTATCAGGCAGGAAAAGGAAAGTAAGGTGCAAGGTCACCAGTGCTCTGATTTGGGGCAAGTCAACTCATCATAGCCTCACTTTCCTCTTCTGTAAAATGGGGGTGTTACTACAGAGCCCTCCCCCACAAGGCAGACTTAAGGTTCAAAGGGTGAACCTGAAAACCAGTATGGAAAGATGAGCTCTCTGGGCCTGTTTGCTCATCTGTTAAATGGATGTTAGATAAAGCACACTGAAGGTGCCTTTGAGTTCGAATCTGCGATCCTGGGACACTGTTTACCTATCTGTGTGTTTGATATGGTACTGTGATTTTTAAAATCTGTAGGATCTGAACTTGAGGCCTCCTGATGCCAAGCATCCCCTTTCTACTACTCCACGTGGCACTCCTGGATTTGTTTGGTTTTTTTTTTTATTTAAATCAACCTGACAAGGAAGGATGGAGGCCACATGACCAGAAAGGAGGTCTTGTAGAAAGGATGCAAGGATCTTAAGTGGCCTCTGGCTCAAGTTGACAATTTGAACTTCATTAATTCAAATATTAATTTTTGTAAATTTCTGTAAAACATTATCCTACCAGGGGTGGCGAACATGTGACCCTCTAGGTCCTCAAATGCAGTCCTCTGACTGGATCCAAACGTCACAGAACAAATACCTTTAATAAAAGGGTTTGTTCTATAAAACCCAAGAACCTAGAGGGCCACATGTGACCTCGAGGATGTAGATTCCCCACTCTGACCAAGGGGACAGGGAAAGAACCAAGATCAGAGAAGAAGAATAACCTGGCTGCACAAGTTAAGAGGAGAATCACATACCAGCCAAGATACTATTTAATCCTGTGTGTAATTAATATGATTTTATTTGATCCACCCTCTAGATCTGTGACCTATCATTCGTCTAGGTGGGTTTCAGTTTCCTCATCTGTGAAAAACAGGGACTGAACCAGATGGCCTCTGAGGACAGCATTTATTAAGCACCTACTTCGAGCTAGGCCCTATGCTAACTAAGCACTAGGGATACAAAGAAAGACAAAAACCAGCCCCCACTCTCAAGGAGCTGCCTGTCTGATGGGGGAGATCACCGAAAAACAAGAGATACATGGGATCGACTGCAGATGATCATCAGAGGGAAGGCGCTGGCATGGGGAGATGGAAAAGGCTTTGGGAGGGGACCTAAGATGGGGAGGGGGAACATTCCACACGTGGGCAAGTTCCCCTCCAGCTGTAAATACTTAGTCCTGTGGTCACCTACTGAGGACCTATGAAAAAACAGACAAGAACCATGGGGGATTTGAAGGTAGAGAAGTTCTGAACATCAGCAATGAGATCACATCATCACAGACTTCGAGCCAAAAGGAGCCCCAGCACAGAATCCAAACCCCTCCTTTTACAGATGAAGAAATGAAGGCATGGAGCGGCATCCCTGGCCAGAGGAGATGCCTCACCTGAAAGATCTTCTGCACCAGCCAGCCGTGGTATTTCTTCAGCGCCATCTCGTAGGCTTTGGTCACGTTGACGCGGATGAGGTTGGGTCGGTTCTCGTCACGCTCCCCGTCACAGATGCTCTGCAGCAGCACCTGGATGAACCTCAGGCCTCTGTGGGAGGGAGAACAGCCAGACACTACTGTGAGAATCCTGAGCACCTCCCCAAGGCGCCCAGCATCTGGTGAGCCTGGGCAGTCGTCTGCCTATGACCACTCGAACAGAATCTGGTCTGGCTGGTGCTGGAGGCTTTCAAAGGCTGACAATTACAGATTGTCCTCTCCGCTCTGTTCTTCCGAGCCCAACGTAATGGAAACAATGATGAAAACAACAATGTAACTGCCCTTTATGCAGGGTTCTGAAATTTGCGAACACTTTCTGTTATTTCATTTGCTTCCCTTCTGTGTCTTGGTCCTCATCTGTAAAATGCGTTTGCTGATTCCCAATAGCGCTGCCTCTTGGGGATACCATGAGAACTAGGAGGAGGGGGTGGTGGCCAGAAAGCACCAAATAAACAGCCAAAAACTCACCTGCACTTCATTAGGAAGGTCACCCCTCATTATGGCTTATCTTCAGATAATTACATCAACCTCCCCTACTCTGGGTAGATTAAGTCACTGAATGTCAAGGGTAGAAAGAACCCTGAGGTACACACAGATAACAGAGGAAAGAATCTGAGATCTGGATTTAGTCCTGGCTTTGGCCCTCACCACCCATGAGACCCTAGACAGCTTTCTCCCTCTTTTTCATGCCCATCCATAAAAGGAGGGGAGCAGACTAGCAGACAGCCAAGGTCTCATCTCTGCTCCCTGCTGTGGTCCTCCCACATCTCCCCACTGTCAGACCACCACCACCAAGCCCTCCCCCACTGGGAGGAGCTCACTCCCTTCTCGGGAGCCTATGGTATTCTGGGATAACTCACTGGCATAAGCTTTTCCTCATGTCAAAGTCCACATGGGCCTCTCTGAGGCAGCTCCCACCTGGGTCAGGACAAGCCTCATTTCTCAATATGGGTGAGTCTACAAGGCTGGGTCACACCTACAGGCAGAGGCCGGGCTTTCTTATCACAGTCTACAATTCATCCCCGAAGCTGGATGTGCACTAGACCAGCTCTCCTCCTAGCAAGGCTCAGGCCCCTCCATCCCAGCAGCTTACATTCCTGAGGGATCTTCAAAGTTTACAGTTGACCTATGAGCTTCATAGTGTCATGTTTCTTAGACCTATTTTACAGAGGAGTAAACTGAGGCTAACAGGCCAAGGATGGAAAACAGAGCTCTGAGGTTTGCAAAGCCCTCTCTCAACAACAAATTCATGAGGATGATGGGACAGATGATCCATGAATTCATTTTACAGATGAGAAAACTGAGGCTACTTCATGATCTCACAAGCTGCAAAGGCAGGTCCTGTTTTCATTCTTTTGACACTGGCTCAGTGATGGAGTCGAAGCAGCACAGACACTGCTGAAGAAGGAGCAGAGGTGCTGAGGGAGGCTTGGAGCCAACACATTGCCAGCCTGCAGCCTTTCCCCAAGGCTTATTTACTGGTGCTGACACTCCCCAGAAGTCAAGCTGTGATCTGTTCCTCCACGTTCCCAGGTCTCACCTCCACCCAGATCCCAGACAAAGGAAGCACCAGCTCCCTGCCCGCTCTGAGATAGAAATGGGCAGTTAGGGAAGAATAGTCTTTTAAAATGCCCAAAGGGTTGCAAAGCTATACATTACCCCCGACCCAGCAGAGATTCACTTGGCAGAGACCTCCTTGGATTCCTGCTTTTCTGATCAGGAATGGTAGAGAAAGGGTGTGTGGGTATGTGTGTGTGTGTGTGTGTGTGTGTGTGTGTGTGTGTGTGTGTACAAAGAGAGTGAGTTTATGTTAATGTGTGTCTAAGTGTATGTGTGTGAGAGAACATGTACGTGTATGACAGTGTGTTTGTGTTACTGTCTGTATAAAATATGTATGTGTGTGAGAATGTGAGTTTGTTAGAATATGTGTGTGTGTGTGTGTGTGTGTGTGTGTGTGTGTGTGTGTGTGTGTGTACCCCCAGTGCCTGGCACACAGTAGGCTATCAATCCACCCCCAAGCATTTACCCCTTACCTCAGTGAGTTTATTAAATATCTTAGTCCCAAGTGGGCACAGGACAGTGTGTCGGGCAGTGGGCTGGGTGGGAAATGGAAGGCCAAGGTTAGGGCAGACACCAGCCCTGTCCTCTTAGGGCTTCTCGTCAGGGAGCAGGATAAGCACCCAACAGAGAGAGGCAGCTTAGGGAGGCACGCTTAGAGTCAGCGGGCCTGGCCTGGGCTCCAATCCTGGCTCTTACACTTACGAACTGGGTCATCAGGGGTGAGTCATCACCTTTCTGAGGCTCAGGTTTCTCATCTGTAAGATGGGGACAATACCCAGGGAGGAGCCCAAATGCCAACACTGAGGCCAACAGAAACATCCCAAGGTAAAGTGTGCAAAGGAAGGGTGAGAGCTAAGGAAAGCCCAGCTCAAGAACTGATGAGTCTGTTTGGTTTTTTAACTAATGTTCCCAGAGTACACCAACTGTGAGGCCCATATCTCACTGGCAGAGACCTCAGAGGCCATTGAACCCAACTCCCCTATTTCAGAGATGAGAAAGCTGAGGCCCAGGGAGGTTTGCAATGCCAAGGTACAATTCTAAGCCCTGTTCTACAGCTGAACAAAACAGTCCCCAGGGCTAACGTGACTTGCCCAGGGTCATGTAGCTAGTGAGAGCTAAAAACAGAATCTGAACTCAGATCTTTCTGATCCTAAGCCTAGCGATCTGGTCCTACTATGTAAGAGGTGAAGGGCTTTAAAACATGCACATACACACACAGACTCACACACCCTGTCTCACCTTTTCAACCACATCAATGCCAGCGTGGCCCCAACCTTTGGCCATTCGGCCCCATACATCTCCTTCTCGACTTCTAAGATGTTTTGCAGTGTTCGGAACTTGGAGGGGTCTGTGTCATAAACAGCTCGGATTGTCTGAAACAAAAAACCCAGTTTGAAAAGGTTTCCAGGTTGAAAAGCACTGCCCATAACAAGGTCTTCAGACAAAGAAAGGGAAGGTGGGAAAGAAGCCACCATCAGCCTCCATCTCAGGGATCACTGACTTCTCCCAGCACAGGTCTTAGATGAGGTGCAAAGGTTCTGGTTACCCCAATGGAGGCAACAAGATTTGGGATTTCAGGAAAAACCATCAGAAAGTTCAAAGTGGGAAAATCTAATGTCAGCCCACAGCTCAGAGAGAAGTACCACAGGGCGCCGGCTTTTGTTAAAGGCCCAGCTCTCCCACTTGCTGGCTGTGTAACCAGGAAACAATCAAACAATATCATTTATACAGTGGAGATAGTAATTTCACTAATTAGTTCCCAAGGCTACTATGAGGAACCTACTATTTAAGCATACATGTATGCTCACATATTTATGTGTGTCTGTGTGTGTAGCAGGAGTTGTAAAGAATTATTTAGGTAGTGGCTACATTGTTGTTTAGACTGTTAATAAATAGTATAGCCAATAATCCTGGTGCTTATATAAACCCAGAAGATCAGAGCGATAAACAAAAAGCCTAAGGGAAAGGCAGTTTCTTTGGTTTGCCAAATAATGCTTAATCAATCAGGGTGGGGGCTCAGAGCTAATTCATTAGATATTTTGCAATCTGAGTAATTAATAAGGAAATTGGGTTGCCTTTGACCTTTAATGAAAATGAATCAAGAAAATGAGGTAGAGAGATTGATCAGGTGATCACCCCACCTAAGTCATATGTGGGAATCAACAATAAATGCCATGTTTTTATATACATATATAGTCTGTCAACCCATTCTTTTGTCTACATACACATATATACAGATACATATACATATACATACATAAGAACACATATGAGAATGGATTGATAGACTCTCTCACATGTGTATGTATATGTGTGGGTGTGTGTTGACAGACACTGGTCCAGACTTGTGATTTCACCAGTATAGGGAACTCCTGGAGCAAAAAGTCCATCTGCCAATACAAATTGGCAACTCCTCTGCAATGACTTGTCTCAGAGAGAAGCCAGGATTAGATGTGCCAGACACAGGATTTGAACCCAATGCTTCCTCTCCATCCTTCCCCAAATCAGTTGACACACAGTTTGACTATTTACTTATCTGCTTCTACACTGTTTCCCCCAAGTAGAATGTAAGTTTCCTGAGGGCACAGTGTTTCATTCTTGGCACACAGTAG
Organism: Potorous gilbertii; assembly: GCA_028658325.1. NCBI lineage: Eukaryota > Metazoa > Chordata > Mammalia > Diprotodontia > Potoroidae > Potorous > Potorous gilbertii. Next base: position 233,820,509 of record CM053773.1, read on the forward strand.
GTACATAATAAATGCTTACTGAACTGAATTACTGACAGTAAGGCTTTTCTTCCTGACTCCGCCTTTTCTTCCAAGGTTATATGTTGTAAACAGAACATATACAGTCAATTTTTAGTCTAATGGGAAACAGAAATGGCATCATACATAGAACCCATTCTTTAAAAGCAGATTTTGCTTTTGTAAAAAAGCCACAGATCCAGACAACTGGCTTATTAAGCACCTTCTTTGCAAGGCACTGTACTAAGTGCTAGGGATGCAATGGGAAAAGCAGACCTAGCTCCTGTCCTCATGGGCTTCCCTTCTATGGAAAGACAAACCTTAATTTGGGTACTGTATCCAATGGTCTGAAGCACTGAACCTCCCCTAGACAGCAGGGATAGGAAAGGAGAAACACGAGCTGTTTATTCAGGGCTATTCATCACACCATGAACAATGCCAAGACACAACGCCATTGGCCACTACCTCCTCACCACCACTGTACATCAGGGAACAAAGTATCATGACCTCAGCGGCCACTCTCACCCAAGCCTGGATTACTGGCATCACAAGTTGGGACAATATCTGCCAGAAGGTTGAGAACGAGGTTCTTCAAACGTACCTTGATGTTCCCGCTGATATCTGCTTTGATCGGAGTGAACACAGGGGAGCCAAAGCAATCTAGGGTCAGAAAGAAGAGGTGAGATTTCAGGGCAATGACAGAAGGCAGAAGTGGGAGGTGCTGGAAAGGGCCTTGAGCTCCCTGCTACCCCCAACATGCTCTGATCCCATTAACTAGTGGACAAAAATCCCTAAATCATTTTAGCAGAAGAGATTCATGTCTTGCTTCCACATCTAAGTAAGTGTGTGCCCTATGTTTCCCCTTTCAGTGCCTCATTTTCCTTTTCGGTAAAGTGAGAGGGAATTGGGCACAGGCCTCCTCACTCACTTAGGGGGTCTGCTGGGCAGTGTCTGTTGTGGTGAAACCAAATGTTTCTGAAGCGATCTATTCTAAATGTAAATAAATAAAATTAAAACCTGGAGATCTGATTCAATGACCAAGGTTCCTTTGAGCTGTAATGACCTAGAAATTCCAGGAAAGCAAGAGATGCCAAACCAAGACTGAATTTTCAAGCCAAGAAGTGCCAGGCACCAGGCTTAGCTCAGAGCGGGGGGAGGTATTTTACAAAAAGAGACAAAAGATTGTCCCTGTCCTCGAGGAGATTACACACTAGATGGGAGACAACATGCCACCAACAAGGTACAAACAAGCTATTGCAGCCTCTCGGAGCCTCATTTTCCCCATCTGTTGAATGTGGGAACTGGAGTAGATGTCCAGATGTAGATCCAGCCTCCAAGGTCTCTACATTGCTTGGATTTTATTTATCTTCTTGAAAACAATGACATGAAGGTAGGGCAAAGTGGTGTGCACCTGCGCCAGGAAGGAAGGGCTGAAAGGGGGCTGAAGCTCTGGGGGTCTGTGCCAATATGGTGACACCCCAGGACTGGGGGTGGGAGAAAATGAGGGGGGAGGGAGAGAGACAAAGGGAGAACAGGAGGAGAGAAGGAGGAGGAGGGAGAGATGAGGGGAGGAAGATAAGGGCACAGAGGGAGAGAGACAGAGGAGGGGAGAGGGGCAGGGGAGAAGGGGAAGAAAAGGGGGAGGGGAGAGAAAGAAGAGGAAAGAATGAGGGGAGAGAGAGGAGAGTGTGTGAGAGAAGAGAGAAGAAAGAGAGAGGAGAGAGAGAGGGCAGAGTATGTGTGTATGTGTGTGTGTGTGTGTGTGTGTGTGTGTGTGTGTGAGTGAGACAGGGGAGGGAGGGAGGGAGAGAGAGAGGGGTGGGGAGAGAGAGAGAGAGAGAACTTTTTTGCCTGTCTTTGTATACTTAGCTCTTAGCCCCATACGTGAACACAGTAGATGCCTAATAAATGCTTGCACACTGGATTCTAAAAACCAAAAGCCAACACAATATCAAAACACAACACAGAATATTGCTCAGACCAAACATCACAGTAACAGAGCCAGTCTCTCCAGAATTGTACAATCCAATGTGGAGCAAAATAAAGTGAATGCCACAGAGTGGACAATAGCCCTGAGGGACAGACGAAGTGAAAGGACCACTAAGGAGGAAGTGTGGTGGCAGAGAAGAGGCACTGAAATAGAAGCCCTCCCAAGGGACAGAGGTGGGGGCCCACTAGGACAGAATACTATATACATTTGAACATAACTTTTGTGTGTAATGTTCTTACTTAATCGCTCTTCTGTCACAAGGAAGGTTCTGTGTGGAGGGAACCTGCTGGGGTGGAAAGACAAAAGGCAGCCATTAAACATGTTCCCTGAAACGTGTCCCAGAGAAAGGCCTTGGTTAACCAAGCAGGGCTCCCACAGCCCTGAGCCCAGCAGGGCCTTGCATGTCCTGGCTATTAATTTTCTAATCTTTGACATGAGAAATAGCTTCTGGCTTCCGGCACAAGCAATGGACTACCTTGGGATCAGGGGATCAGATTCAGAGCTGAAAGGGACTTGAGGGAACTGGGCCCAACCCCCTCATCTGCCAGAGGGGGAAACTGAGGTTCAGAGATAGTGAGTGCCCAAGGCAGGACAGGAACTCAGTCTAGCAGCCAGGAGGTGGAGGATTCCCCCTTGGAGATCTTGGTGCAAAGGCTCAAACATCGCTTGTTCTAAAGGGAGTGTTCTAGGTCTGGGCTGGGCTGCACTATCCAGACAGGCAGCCCAAGGGCCTGGATTCCTAGCCAGGCTCTAGTACCTTGACCATGACTTTGGTTGGGCAGGTCAGCCCTCTGGGCCTTGGTCTCTTCGTCTGTGAAATGAGGAGAGCAGTCTTGTCCCAGCTTCCCCTCTGCTAGAGGGTGCATAAGCTTGAAGGACGAGGGGTTTCACCAACTTGAGCATCAGAGCTGTAGAGGGGCCCCAGAGGTTCCTTCATCCAGCCCTCACACTGGAAGGTCCCTGAGAGCAGGCACTGGCTTTGGCCTTGCTTGTCTATCCAGGGCTTAGGCCAAGGCAGGAGAGCATACCGTAAGAATATGGGAATGGAAGTCAGAGGACTGGGTTCAAACCCCGAGCTCTGCTCTATGTGACCCAGAACAAGTCCCTCACCCACCTGAGACTTGGTTTCTAAACTAAAACATGAGCAATTTGTGTGGGCAGCAAAACATGCCTGAGTTCTGAATGCAGTGAAAGCTTGTAGTGAGGGGGCACAGTGGGGAGCCCTCAGGACCTGAGTGCAATCCTGCCTCAGACATTGCCCAGATGTGTGACCCTGGGGAAGTCATTCACCTCCTTTGTGCCTCCATTTCCTCCATAGTAAAATGGGGATGTTCCACCACCCAGGTCCATACGGAGCAAACTTTTGAGGGCTCTGACACCAATTACGGCTACATACGAACTTCTGATTTTTCCGAGATGTTATTGAACATGACAGAGCTGAGGTGGTCCCTGGCTCTGTTTTCTAATACTGACACACTGCAGTCACTCTCACGTTCATCTCCTAATTCTCATCCTCCTGCTTCTTAGACTTCAGAGACTTACTTGTGATCTGGACGAGGTTGTTTCATGTGAGAAATTCAGTGAGTCACTTTGGAACTCTGAAATGGATCACGAATTTGGTTTTGTCATGGAGCTAATGTCTAATTCTATATCCAGAACCCTAGAGATGGGGAAACTGAGGCTCAAAAAAGAAACAGGACTGGGCCAGGGCTCCTCAGACACAGGACCATAGGTCTGGGAGGACACTGGGCCTAGGTCATTAGGGTCAGAGGTAGAATTGGAATTCAGCACCTCTGCCTTCATAAACTGCTGAGGCCAAAAATCTTTATCATTTTGCAGGCACAGCTTGTTGCACCTGGGGAGAGGAGCCGGCCTCAGTGTGCCCAGGCTGAGCCTGAACAGCAACAGATCCAGCTGGGCAGTGCCTATGGACCCAGACTCCGAAAACCCAGATGAACACCCACTGGACCACAAAGAGTGCAACTCTGTGGTATTCTAGACACAAGAGTCCATTCTAGAAACACACGGAGGGCAGGGTCTGGATCCAGTGGCCCACATGAGAGATGGCCACAGACAAACCCATCCAGGGGACAAAGATTGGTAACAAAGGTTCTACAGGTCAGTGCTGAGGCCTGTCCATAACAAGTATCAGGGAGAGGAAGAGAAAAGAGGAAGCCAGAAGCAGCTGCACCCATCTCAATGGAGGGGTACTGAGAGGCCAAGGAGAGACCACAAGGCCCCAGTATGGGGCACCTGGGCCTAGGGTCACTCAGGGAAAGCTGTTTCCTCTCCCCAGGATGAGATGCCTGGTTAAATTCAATCAAAGGGACAAGGTTCAGTCAAGAATCCACTTCCAGGGAGTGGGGGTTTGAGCAGGTGTCTCGTTTTCAGTCTTAGACGCTTTGCCCCAACCCCAGGGCAATTTCTTTTCTTTTTGAGGCAGCTGGGGTTAGATGACTTGTCCAGGATCATATGGTTAGTGTCTAAGGCTGGATTTCACCTGACTCCAGGATCGGTACTCTATCCACTGGGCCACCTAGCTGCCCCCCTGCCCGTGAGACTATTTCTAAATCAGTGACTCCTCCTTAGATGGCACCCACTGTCACAAATGGCTTTCCCTTGCTGGTGACTTTGCGTTGGCCCATCCTGGGCCCTCCCAGACTCTACAATATTTCCTTGGGCCCTCCAGAGGGGAGAAAACTCCAGATGCCTAGTTCTGGGAGCAGGTGAGCAGGCCCCACTCAAGACTGTGAGAATGTCTCCCCCACCTTGCGGGGGCCACACCAGGCCTCTCCTTTCCTCGCCTGGGCGGTGGTGGCAGCTGCCAACCGCCCAGAGTCACTTGGCAATCTGACTTAATTACAGGGCACTCCCTTGACTCTCTCCCATATCCCTCTAGATCTGATCACCCAGAAGCTTACTCTGACAGTTTGGTTGGCATGATGTTTGTGAGGATGGGAACATTGTCTTTCCCAAGGGATGGGCTCCCAGTAGGTGGTAGTGGTTGTTTTTTAAACCCACAGAGTTGAAGTAGGCAGCCTTGGGGCATCTGGGCACCCTGCAAAGAGTCCAGTTCTGGAGGTTGGGCCTCTGCTTCTCATTCCCCATGTTAACCTTGGACGCACTGCTTTCCTTTAATGTTTCTATGTCTGTAAAACAAGGGGAGTTTGCCCTGGCTGCACTCTGAGGCCCCTTCCAATTCTAGCCCAAGGATCTCAGGTGAAGGGTTTGGAGTTCAAATCATGGCTGAAATTTGTTACCTGCAGGTGGCCCTTGGCCAGGTGATTCTGAAGATCACCTGGCAGAATAAGTTACCAGACACTGAGGTCCTTGCTTGAATTAAACTGCCAAGCATTCAAACTATGCTTCAGAGAGCGCTACTCCAATGGACTGGCCACGTTGTTCAAATGCAAAATGTATGCTTGCCAAAAACACTATTTTATGGAGAATTCACATGGGGTAGCTGATCACATGGTGGTCAGAAGAAGTGATACAAGGACACTCTCAAGAACTTTGGATTTGACTGTGCAACATGGGAGACACTGGCACAGGACCACTCAGCATGGTATGCCCACATCAGAAAGGGTGCTGTGCACTATAAGCAAAGCAGAATTGAAACAGCACAAAGTAAAGGTAGGATGTGCAAATTTGGAGTATCCACCCCAAATGTTCATGTGCACTACCTATGTCCAACCTGTGGTAGAGCATTCCAAGCTCATATTGGTCTGATCAGCCACAGTCAGACACACTGAAACTTCACTTTATCATAGTGATGCCATTTTGGTCCTCTTCAAGAGTGAAGGACAATAACCAACCAACTAACCTTCTCTAGGCTTCATTCTCCTCATCTATAAAATAAAGGGGTCAGACCAAATGACCTCTGCCTACAATGGCTTTACCCTCTGGGCCTCGGAGTTTGCTTCTGGCTCTAGACCTGACACTAGGACCTTTCCTTCAGGAGCTCCTCCCGGCCCCTTTCTTGGTTTGAATCCAGGACAAGAGTAGACTAGGACAACAGGGGCTTCCACATGCATAACACTTAGTACCTAGCACAGAGATGGAGAGATTTAACTTCAGGAGAGAATCAAACCGGGGACCTCAACTCCCAAGAGCTAAGACTGAAGCCAACTCTTCTATTCAGAAGTTAGGAGACCATTTTACAGAGGAGAAAACCGAGATTCTCAAGTTAAAGCTTGTGCTGCCTCACCAATGAAACCTTATCTTCCTCCATCAGACTTCACAAACATTAAATAATGCTTTTATCTTCTTATCTGTTATCAGCTATGTCCCACCTGCAGAAGAAAGGAAGGAAGGAAGGAAGGGGACAGGGAATCTCTCCTCCTCCCTCATTTCTAACTAGGACCCCAGGAGCCCAGGTCCTCCACTGCAGAACAATGCTAGCCTTAGTTCCCTCTTCTGTAAAGTGGGCACAAAGATCCTGGCATCACTTACATTCCAGATGTCAGAAATACAACTTATCACCACCATCATCATTGTTATTAACATCAAAGAAGAGGAAATGAGTGGTGACCCCTTCACACACACCCACCCCACCCTACCCCCAAGCAGTGATTTCATTGGGTTGGTTCACAATCACAAAAAAAGGGGGAAAGGCCAATTCTGGTGGCTCAGAATCATGACTCATGTTTTGGGGGGGAATGAAAGGGCCCATTATGCAGCTCCATCTTTGTGGTGGGGGGAAAAAAGGCTTTTTGTTTCTCCATCCGAGCTCCAGAATGGTAGAGAACACAGGCATTGTGGCGACAGAGCAGCATCGGTCCCTGTGGGACACAGAGATCAGACAGGGCCCGAGATGCCATATCGGGAAGGACCCAAGGGGACCACTTCTGAAGCCTGGGGAAAGGGATGGCCACAGCTAGGCAACAGCAGAGGGAGCATTCCAGAGCCAGGCTCTGCCCCCAACCTGCAGAATGCAGGAGTGGGAGGGAGGATGGAGAGACTGAGACTGAGACAGAGACAGAGAGATGGAGACAGAAAGAGATCCTCTGATAACAGGCCGCCCAGCCAGATTCCACAGTCGGACGGGAAGGTGGGGAAAGGTGGGAAAGGGTGTCCAGGCAGAATAAAGTAAGATCATATGGATGAGTAAGGGCAAAAATCTTCATATAAATTCCAACTAACTCCCCCAACTGGTTCTGCAGAGCCAGAATCAAGGGTAGGTAAGGGGGCAGCTGATTCCAGCTCAACAAAGGAAGTCACATTCATGTTTTTAGGGCCAGTGGATTCCATGCTGGCCTATGGCTTTGTGCTGGGACAAATCAATGCCTACATACCCCTGGTGGATGCTGCAGTGGATAGAGCACCAGGCCTGCAGTCAGGAAGACTCATCTTCCTGAGTTCAAATCTGGTCTCAGATACTTATTAGCTGTGTGACCCCAGGCAAGTCACTTCACCCAGTTTCCTCATCTGTCAAATGATCTGGAGAAGGAAATGGCAAAGTACCCCAGCATCTGCCAAGAAAACCCCAACTGGAGTCACAAAGAGTTGAACATGACTGAATAAGCAGACCAGCAGAGAGGTAGTCTCCAGTTGGTGGTCCACAGTGGGCGTACTTCTCAAAATGCAAGGGAGCCCCATTTCATACCCCTGCCTGGTACACAACACCGTGTCCTAGCTCTTCCCAAGAGATGTTTCTTCTGGAGGCCACAGAGTGAGTTTCTGCCTTTCTCTGTGTCTCAAATATCGCGAAGTACAGTTAAGTGCCTACTGACTGACCAAATGCATAAACTGCTGAGCCTTTATGGCTTTCAAAGCCTTGCTCTGCTCCAACACCAGACTTCTTTTCTAGTCTGATTATTCATTATTCCCCTGCCCTTTGATCTCCCATCACTAGGCCTTTGTACTGGTCATCTCTCCTACTTGCAATGCTCTCCCTTCTGACCATCTCAGAAAATCCCTAACGCCTTCAAGACACAGCTCAAGGCACCCCTGCTACAGAAGATCATCCCATCCTCCTTCCATCCCTTTAGTGATGCCCATGTTCTCTGCACTTCTTGAGGGCAGCACCTGTCTCCCATTGGTCACAGCACCTGGCATACTGTTGGTGCTTCATAAATGCTTATGCATCAAACAGATTGGTTACAGTCCCCTTCTAACTGAATCCAAGCAGATAAATTTATTTTTTTTTTCCATCTCTGGCTTGCAATTCCCAAAGGGGAGGTCAACTGTGGGCTTCCCCCAGTTCTGCCTTTCCCATGGCATGCTGATGCCCTGCCCTCAATCACCACACCCGTCTCGTCTGACTAGTTTTACTGTTAACCCAAACCTGTTTCTTCAAACTCACTGGATGGGGCCCAGGGCAGTGTGGCTCAGTGGAGAACACCATGGGTGACAGCCGGCACCTCCCCCTCTGAGACTCAGTTTCTCACCCATAAAATAGGGCTAAGAGGATTGCACTACCTCCCTCCCAGGGTCCTCCACCCTCACCGGTGGCACAGCAGATGAAGTGCTGGTCTTGGAGAGAGCATGACCTGGGTCCAATTCCCACGTCAGACCCTCGGGGGCAGTAAGATCTCGCTTGGGCTTCTGTTTCTCCATTTGTAAAATTAGGGGTATGGACTCTATAACCTGTGACATTTTATATACATACACACACATACTCATGCACGCACGCACACCCCTCTGCACTCTCAAACTAGAATTCTGTCCTTGCACCTCTTAAGGTCCTGTCAGAGTAGAAGGATTCCATTTTTCCCAGGGTCCTCTAGGTCACCAGCCTCCTGTCTGCAGATGGGACTGGGCACTCAAATGATGGAAGTCAGAATGTATCTTTTAAAGAATCTCATGGCCCAGCCCTGTGGGAGATGCTAGGGATACAAAAGTAGTAGATTAGAGCAAACAGGGCTAAGTGACTTGCCCCAGGTCCCACAGCTAGTAAATGTTTGAGGCCAGATTTGAACTCAGGTCTTCCTGGCACATGGTAGGTGCTTAATAAAAATTTGCTGACTTGACCTATGCAAAAGGACAGAGGCAGGAGATGACATACTGGGACTCCAGGTTCACAAGAGGACCTCAAAGGCCCTCAAGTCCAGACCTAATTCTTTTTACAGATGAGGAAATGAGGCCCACAGAGGTGAGCGACTTGCCAATGTCACACAGGTAGAAGTGGCTTGACACAGTGCCTGGCATATCGTAAGCACTTAATAAATGCTTCTTGCTGTGCTGGCAGATCTAAGACCATCTTTCCATCCATCAATTATGTAAGAATGTTTTCAGGGGATCCTAAGGAAACATGTATTTGTCCTAACACTGAATAGTCATACATGACTATGCACTCTGAGTCACTTCTTTATTTTTGAAAAAACATCCATGCTTTTTCTGTTTCCTTGCTTGAAGTCCTTCCTTCTATTCCATAATCCTGTCTTATAGCAGCCCTTTCCCTGCTCCCACCTTCAAAGTTAATGCTACTAGTGTGCTAAGAGGTTGAAAACAGCTTTACCAAGGGCTTTACGACTGTGTGTAAAGTAAGAGTAAGTGGACTCTAATGAGGGCTCAGACTCGGTCACACAAACTCAGAGTCAGAAAAGGGTCTCAGAAGTTACCCTGAACACAGATCTTCTCCATGACTTGCAGTGATGGGACCCTCCACCCCTAACTTCCTATTCCCCAAGTGATCATCTTTAGGTCACAGACTTTGAACCATCTACTATGGGACCTCAGACATCTCATTTTGCTTCCTAGCTTGATTCCAGAAAGAAGAGGTTATCATAAAGGTGCTCCTGGTCTCAGCTGGAGAACACCCATCATTACATTACAAGCAAAACTACTCCAGCATCTGTTTGGAAATCCTTCTTCTAAACCACCATTGGCACCTGATTCTTCAAGAGTCTGTCTCCTAACTGGCAGTTTTCTAAAGGTTAGTGTCAAGGTAACAATTTTCCCTGCCCAACCCACCCACCAGCTTCATCTCAAGGGCAGGCTCCGCTGAGAGAGATAATACTCTCTGTGTTTCCAGGACACTCCTCGGCCTCATTTCCAGCCTGGATGACTCAGGATGGTGCAACAAGAGGGCAAATGAGCAACACCTCTGCTGGGAATTGGGCAATCTGGTCAGGGAAGGCTCTGATTCAAATCCAATTTTTCTCAGAGTCAGAAAATAAAATTCAGCTGCAAAAAGGACCAAGTCAATTGCCCTGACAATTCCTATCTCAAAGGAGTCAGGGGCTGGATCTGGACTCAAGTTACTTCTAATTGAGATGAATCATTTATTAATCCCCACGGTTGGGTGCTGGGAGGTGGTATGGGAGAGGGCTTACAGAGAGGACGGAGCCAATTCATAGAGGAGCCGATTTGGGGGCAGCGCCCACTCAGGGGCTCCTACCCTTCAAAGGGATGGGAAACAGGCTCAAAAGGATCAGAAGAAGAGAAGATGTAAGAGGTCACCCAGGTCAATGCTCTCATCTTACCACTTGGGTCACAGACTTACTAAGTGGCAGAGTCGGTATTTAAACACAAGGGACAGGTCATTTTTGTTGTTTTTTAATAGACTTCAAGATGTTATGTATAAATAACACAAGCTGACAACCCTGTAATGCTGGAAGTCTTACAAAGTGCCCCCCAATGTCGTGGGAGAGCCCCCCCCCGCCAGTGTAGAGACTACAGGCATCCTCTTTGCACACATAAAACAACTAAGGCTCAGAATGACAAAGGGACTGGCACTAGGGCCACACAGAAGCATGATCTGAACCCAGGTCTTCCAGATGACCAGTCCAGAACCCTGGTTCAAATTGCACCTCTGATGCTTACTATATGATTGACCTTGGGCAAGTCTCATGACCTCAGTTTTTTTCACCTGTAAAATAAGGGGGTTGGCCTAGATAGTCTCTAGTACTAGGAGTCCCATGAAAACTTTACGTACTGTCAGCCTTGGCTGATGTGTTGGTTGATTCTGCTGAATTGCTCCCCTCTCAATTCTCTCTTTTTTTATTCTTCATAACAAGGCATTGGATGTGGGGGAGAGGAAGGGATATAGTTGGAACTGAAAGCAAAAGCTATCAATTGAAAAAAAAGCTGGCCCAAAATGTCCTCCCTGGGTAATAAGTCTAATAAGCCTGGTGGATAAAGCCTTCATCCAGATCAAAAAACATGCTTTGAACTCAGTGTTGGGCAACCCCTGGTTAGAGGCAAGGGTGTAGACTTTGGTTTGCCCAATCAGCAAGAAGTCCCACATGAACAAGTCAGGTCTAGATCATATCACTGAAGGAATCAGGTACCCAGAACCATTTCTAAAAGGGGAGGAAAAGACACACACATCTCTTATGTTTCCACACCCAGACAAGTGGGTTCCTGGGAGAATTCACAGAATAGAAGTAGGTACACATCAAAGAGACAAGATCTTAGTTAGCACTGACAGAAGGAAAAATGTCCTCATGGGGAGCTGTCCAACAATGAGATGAGCTGCCTGCCCCAGAAGGAGGGGATTCTTCCCCACCTCTTTTCACTATCACGATTTTAGACTGCACTGAAGGGAATGCTAGGTCCTCTGTAATCTACCCTGCTCAGACCCCTAGGAAGAAAAATGGGTTCTGGTCTAAGCAGCACTGTTTAAGACTGATAAGCTAGGGAACACCCAGGGATGCCAAGTAGGATGGTGAAGTCAGGTCAACAAGCATTGACTTAGTGCATGCAAAGAAAGGCAAGAAATAAGCACATTTAAAAAAATCAGAGTCTGCACATTCAAGGGGTTCCATCTGATGGAGGAAGACATAACACAAACTACATACATACAGAATATAGTCAGAATGAGCTGGAGATAATCTCAGAGGGAAGGCTGGCTATTAAGGATGAGAAAGGCTTCTTGCAAAAGGTGGGACTTTAGCTGAGGCCCTGAAAGAAGCCAAGGAAGGCAGGAGGCTGAAATGAAGAGGGAGAGAGTTCCAGGCATGGAAAGAATTCCAGGCATGGAGAGAGTCAGAGAAAACTCCTGAGCTCAGAGAGGAGTCTCATTCATGGAATAGCCAGGAAGCCAGGAGGCCAGGGTCACTGGAGCAAAGAGTATGTGAAAGGCTCTAGGTGTAAGCAGATGGCCAGATTATGAAGGGCTTTGAAAACCAAAGGGAGGATTTTATATTTGGTTGTGGAGTCTGTTAAATAAAGGGCAAGGGTAACATAGTCAGAGCAGTACTTTAGAAAGAACAATTTGACAGCCATGTGGAGGACAGACTGGAGGAGGGGAGAGACCTGAGGCAGATAGACCCTCTACCCCAGCAGCTACCACAATAGTGAAGGTACGAGGTGATGAGGTGATGACTAGAGGCAGTGTTAGAGGAGAAGAGATGAAATTGATGAGAGATGCTGAAAGGTAATTGATGAGAAATACACAAAAGTGAAATCGATAGGTCTTGGCACCATATGGATGTGGGGGAGTGGTTAGGATACTGAGGAGTCCAGGCTGACTCCTAGGTTTCAAGCCTGGGTGAACGGGAGAATGGTGGTGCCCTTAACAATAACAGAAAAGTTTGGAAGTAGGGAGAGCATGGAGGGAAAGACAATGAGTTCTGTCTTGCATGTATTGAATTTAAGATGCCTATGGGACATCCATTTTGAGATGTCTGAAAGGCAATTGAAGATGGGAGACTGGAAGTTTCCAAGGTCACAGAGAGGTTATAGATAGATAAATAAATCAGAGAATCCCCAGCAGAAATAATAATTGAATCCATGGGAACTGATCAGATCACCAAGTGAAACAGCAGAAGAAGAAAAGCCCCAGGACAGGACTCTTAGGCAACACCTACAAGGATGAAGCAAAAAAACCGAGAAGGAGCAGTCAGGCAGAAGGAGCAAGGGGTGTCCCACAAAGCCTAGGAGTGATAAATGGTATCAATGAGTGCAGAGAAGCCAGGGAGGAGGGGGTCTGAGGAAAGGCCGCATGAACACTGGTAACTTTGGAAGGAGAGTGAAGGCATAGAGGATGTAAGAGTCCTGCTGTAGATGGTACAAAGGGAGGGACTATACCAGGGATAGATGCATCAAGCGAAGGGTTTGGGGGGTGGGGGATACATGGGCATGTTTGCAGGCAGTAGGAAATGAGCGTACATGTAAATAACCAGGGAAATACCAACTATAAAGGGAGTAAATGGCTGGTGATCTGAAAGGGGAAGGGGGACTTCTTGGAGAAGGCAGGAACTGAGCTGACCCTGGAAGGAAGCTGGGAGGCAAAGGTGAGCAGCAGACCATTCCAGGCCTGAGGACCAGCCAGTACAAAGGCAGAGTCAGGAGATGGAGCAGGTAAGGAAAGATAGGAAGAGACTAGGTTACAAGAGCTTCAAATGACAACCAAAGAATTTTACAGTTGAGTCTGAGGGCAATGAGATACCTGGAGCTGGCTGGGCAGAGTGACAGGGTCAGACCCAGCTCCTGGGCACAGGAGGAGGAGGGAGGAGAGTCAAGCTGTAGGCTACTATAAGCAAGGTGATGAGGGCCTGCCCCAGGGTGGCAGTAGGGGGGCCATGGAAGTGGAGAGAAGGGGGTGTAGACCAGAGACGTTGGGAAGGGAGGTGCAGGATGAGGAGGAGGCCATTGGATTTGGGAGACTGAGTGGGAGGATGGTGGCGCTCTGGACAGCAATAAGGAAGTTCTGAAGAGGGAAAATCAAGGTGGCAGGGAAGATAATGAATGAATTGTTTTGGACACAATGAGTTCCTCCTCATGTAGATATCCAAGAAGGAGGGAGACTACAGACAGAAATCCAGATCTGGAATCACCTGCAAGGGGAAGCTGGAATCTTTCTCTAAAAGGAGGCTGCTGGGGGGCTTCCCACCATATCCTGCTTCCCCAGAGGGTAATCTGGGCAGCACTGTCTAAGCAAATTCTCGCAGGAACAGAAAGCAGCACAAGATCAGGGATCCCACACTGGGGCTATTACCCTAATGGGACCAGAATCAAGACCCAAACGATTGTGCCAGCCTGTCCACTGGGGAGGAAGAAAAGCCAACTCTATGTCATGAGATTGTCAAGTTAAGTCCATAAATATGGATAAAGCACTTGCTGGCAATCTGGAATAATAGAATGAATCCACAACTTTGATGCTGGACGATTTGGGCTCAGTTTTTACCTGACCCTTACCAGCTGTAGAACCCTGAATGACTCCAAGCCTTAATTCTGTCATCTATAAAATAGGGATACTAACACCTTGCAGGGAGGTACAAGGCTCAAGGAGTATCCCACATAGAAGGCACTTGACCAAACTCTCTGTGCCCCCAGAGGCAATTAGGTGCCCAAATCTGAGGATTCCACCTCCTCAGAATATCTCCCATCTGACCCCTCTTCCTCGCCATTTTCACCACCACCAGCCCAGCTTAGACTCACTGGATTTCTAAGAGCCTCCTTCTTGGCCTCCCTGCCTCCACCCTCTTTTTGTATTCCTTGAACTTAGCACAATGTCTGCCACATAGTGCTTAATAAATGTTTGCTGAATGAATGAATAGTTCCCTATTGCCTATTAGGGTCCAACAGATTCCTCCATTTGGAACTTAAAGGCCTTCACAAACCACCTCCAAGCTATCTTTCCAAACTGACTTCACGATATTACTAAATTTAATATATTCTCCTCTCCTCTCCCTTTTTCCCTCCCTCCTCCCCTCCATCCCCCCTGCTTGCCCAAGCCAGGCAGAGGAAGGTAGGAAGGTTCCAATTACCAGGCCAAGGTAGCCAAGGAGGCCCCGTAAATAAAGGCCTTTGTTCTTGAGAGGATCTAGTCAAACCAGCCTGGTAAAAAGATGGAAACCTAGCAAGAAGGCAGGGGAGGAAGAGGAGCCTGGATACAGAAGTCCAGGAAAGGTTGCTCTCAGCACCCCCTTGCCCATAGGAGGGCAAGCTTGGTGTAATAAACAGCACATTGGCTGGGCGCCGTGTCAGGAAGACATGGGTTTGAATCTGGCCTCACTTCTCAGAGGCTCGGCTTCCTCCCATGGATGGTGGATAAGAACGCTTGCAGCGTCTATCCTGGGTCTGATGAGGCACCAGGCAGAACCCGTGCTGCATACATGAGATCAGAAAAGTCAACTGTTGATCAGTTTGGGATCCAGAGCTGGGATTTTACCAGTGTGGGGAACGCCCAGGAAGTAAGCTCCCTCCATAGGCACTAATGGGCATCCCGTGGGCCACAGTCTTGGAGAGGAAGCAAAGCAGAGAGAGGCAAAGGGACTCTCCCAGGGTCACACAGCCAGGGGGTCAGGGGAAGCCTGGACAATTGTAGGCCAGCTCTCTTAATCAGTTATGTTTAAGAAGTCCTCTCCCATCCCCAGAGTCTGACCCCTGCGGGGAGGCCTCTGTAGGAGCTAGAGCTGGCAGCGTCCTCATCTACAAAACAGAAGCTGCTGACCTCTTGCAGTCACCACTGGCCCTATAAGCCCATCTTCCTCAGAGTACCTGGCAAACCCCCCAGGAAAATAGGCCTCAGAAAAGGACTTTGGAAACTTCAGAAAACTCCAAGGTCACAGCCAAGAGGCCCAAGCTGATTTTGGGGAAAACTTATTAATTAAATCCAGGCTGATATATCAACTGATCAACAAGCATTCGTAAGAACCAACTATGTGCCTAGCAGTGTGTCACATGCAGGTGCTATAGAGATATTAGCAGCATTCTCCCCTCCTCTCTCCCCCACTTCCCCCTCTCCCCTCTTCCACCTTCTCTCTCTCTCCCATCTCTCCCCCCCTCCCTTCCTCCCTCTTTCTCCCCTTTTTCTTTCCTTCTTTTTCCCCCTTTTCTCTTTTTCTCTCTCTTCTCTGTCCCTTTCTCCCCCAATCTCTCTTTCCCTCCTCTCCTCCACTCTCTCTCTTTCCTCTCTCTCTCTCTTCCCCCCCTCCCAACCTGCCCCTCAAGAAACTGCTTTGAATAACTTAATCCCTACTTCCAAAGTACTTCTAGGTTTACATGCCCACAGTCTAACATAAACTCATTGGGGTCCAAGATTCTTCGGTTTCTGTCCCATGGGGTGAGCCTACAGGCAGCTCTCCATGCACAGGCCCCTCAAGCCTTCCTCTCTGAGGTCTCCACACTTCATGCTGGAATTCCGGCACCCTATGCCCACCTGAGAGCACCCTACACACATTCCATTCACGGAGGGCAGCCCAGCCTGGCTAGGTCTCATTCCTCTCCAGACTTGCTCCCCTTTTCTGCCCCCTTTAATGCACACCCTTTCAGGGCAGGGACTGTCGTTCCTTTTATTTTCGTTTGGATCCACAGTATCTGACACACAGCTTAATTAATGCCTTCTGACTAACTGAAAAACAGTCATAAAGGACAAGCTGGCATAAGTGAGTTTAGGGTTAGATTTCTGGAGGGACAGATCACATCAGTGAGGTCACAGATCCCCTGAAGAGAAAGAACCAATCCCAAGGTGGGTATTAATGAACCCATTTTACAGATGAGGAAAGTGACTTCGGCATAGGCTCACCCAGCTGGTAAGGGTTAGAGTCAGAATTAAGAAATTAGGATGATGATGTGAAATGCATGGCAGTTTTGAAGTTCCAAGACCTGGGTTCAACTCTCAGCCTTGACGGTTTGCTTCCCCTCTCAGAGCTGTTTCCTCTTCTCTAAAGGGACAGGGTTTGGTCTCAGCCTAAGGTCCTATAAGCATAGGCCTTAGCCTTCCTGGGTCAGTTTCTTTTTCTGTAAAATAGGGGGTGGTTCTGAGATCTCTCTCCCAGCTCTGCATCTCTGCTCCTTGGAGGGGAATCAAGTTTGCTAAAGCACTTTCTGTACATTATACCATATTGTGGAACCCTCGGACATGGAGGACTGGGCCGTGGTCAAAATTCAAACCCAGATCTCTCCTGACTTCCAGTCTGGCACCAGCTGCCTCCTCAAAGATCAAAGAGTCCATGGTGGTCCTTAGCTCTTGGAGGGGCAGGGTTTATAAAGCCCTTCTGTCCCTGAGCTCCAAGGACCACTTTGGGGAAGAAGAGGCAAAGTGAAGGGGAATGTTGCCGTCAAAATCTCCAGATGTCAGTTTAGATAAGGAGGTCAGAGTTCAGGGAGGAAGGAGAGCAGGCCAGAAAAGAGCTCTAGCAGTGAATCAATGTCTCCATGGAACCCCAAAATCTCAGAGGTCAGTCTAGTCTGACCTGACCAAGGACTGCTGGATCTATCAAGAAGCTTTACCAAGCCCCCAGACTACCCTGGAGATTACATTCTAAGTCCTTTACACTACTGGGTTATATCACTTGTCCAGTGTCCTGGACACCTCCCTGGCCTTCTGGGGAAACTCAAGGGGCTCCTTCCCCCTCACCTCAGCTTCTCAGTCTTCTCCTTTGTGAAATATAGAGGCTAGACTCTATGGCCTCGAGGCCATCACTCTAAATAGGTGACTTCATATTATCTTCTTAATTCAATCCTTTATAAAGCAAGTGCTGGGGCTACAGAGACCAAAAGAAGGGAGGTCCCTGCCCTCAAGAAGCTTACATTGTAATGGGGATAAGGGGAGGGGCAACCCCTCCAGAGATGAGACAATACAAAGTAATAATATTTTCCAAGAGAGACAGGGCTAATAACTGGGGAGAAAAGGGGGAAGAGGGGTCTGAAGTCAGGAAAGCTTCCCTATAGGTCACCATCCATGAGTTGTGCAAAGGGAAAACTAAAAAGAACCAGTTTAGCAGTTGAATTCTGTGCCAGCTTCAATGGTTAAGAAAATCTTCACCCAAACTTTCCAAGAGTCCCGGATTCAACAAACCCAAACAGAAGTCCTGTGTGCCCAAGGAGTGGCCAGAGCCAGCGCCCTCCCCACCTTGATACCAACACTTCATAGAGTAGGGGCTAACAGGCCTGATAGCCAGCAACCCCCTGAAACCTCCATCAGGAGGGGTCAGCTCAACTTCAAGTTTCACCCCAAGTTTGACCACTCTAAATTTGGGGCTCTCTCCCTTTTTTCTCCACCCTTGGGAAAGCTCCCCCATGGGAAGCAGGGGCAGCAAGAGACACCCTATCCGGGAGACAAGCAAACTGATTGATTTCCTCTTGGCCAGCAATGATTGGTTTGGAGGATTTCCATTTCTAGTCCACCACTGGACTCAGGATCCAGGGGAAAAGAGGGGACAGGTGCTAGAGACAGGGAGAAGGGAACCCCCAACAGCTGATCCCCTACAATGCTCCGGGGGCATGCCATACGGTGGGGCAGGAGATGATGGAGAAACGGGACCACCCACCTCCTTCCTCTGCAGACACACAGGGGTCCTCTAAGATTGATAGAGCTGAGCAGAGCTACTGAATCAAAACTAACAAGGGAAACCAAGGCCCAGAAGAGGCAAGCCCCTCACCCCTCCCAGAACAGGAGCTCCCTGAGGGCAGGTAGGCTTGGTTTCTGTTACCAGCCCCAGCTGATATGAGGGGGATGAGCTTTGGGGATAGAGGGGAAGGGGTGCCCTGGGGGCCAGAAAGAAGAAGCAGGCAGAAGGAGGACCCTTTAAAACCACGGTAACCAGTTCAAATGGAAATGGCCCAGTAGGGCACGGGATGACTTAGAAAACCATAAATTAACATTAACTATGTTGTGCAGTATTATTATTTTTTTGTTAGTGGCTTTAAAGGATGATGGTGGAGGGGACCATTTAAGAGGGCAGAGGAAGCCTTTTAACAGGGGCAGCCTCTATGGGGTGGAGGGGGAAGGGCTCTTGAAACAGGGTTGTTGTTTTTTTTGCCGGGGAAAGAAGATTTTTTAAGAGGAGGGCTCTTCCTGAGCCAAAGGGAATTTCTTAAACGGAAGAAGCTCTTTAAAAGTTACTTTTAGAAGGGGGGGGTACTTTCCAGGGAAGAGAGGGACTGTCTTAAAGAGAGAGTGTCTCTTTGGGGGGGGCACTTCTTAAAAGAGAGGTCTTCTCCTTCCAGGGGAAGGGGACTCTTAAGGGTGGTGGGAGGGTCTCTTTTCAGGAAAGGGTGAGGGTTTCTTAAAGAGGATGTGCTACCTTCCAGGGGAGGGAGATGACTCCGCGAGAAGGGGTTTTCTTAAAGTGGGTGAGAGGGGAGGGGGCTGTCACCTTCCAGGGGAAGAGGGGTTTCTCAAAGGGGGCTGTTACAAGGGGAGAGAACTGATCTCCCCGGGGGAAGGGATTTCTTAAAGAGGAGGGATCTGTCCCTTTCCGGAGAGGGGCTGTCTCTCTCCGGGGAGGGAGTTTCTTAAAGGAGGGGGCTGTCTCTCTCGGGTGGGACCTGTCTCTCTCCGAGGGGGGCCTGTCCCTCTCTCCGGGGGGACTGTCTCTCTCTCCGGGGGGGATGTCTCTATCCGGGGGTGGCTGTCTCTCTCTCCGGGGGGGATG
>CM053773.1:233840265-233959504 GCA_028658325.1 Potorous gilbertii
ACTATATAAATATTATGTAGTAAATTCGATCAATGTTATATGTAGTAAATACTGTATGTTAGTAGTTGTAGGAGTAAGCACTATAAATCTCTACTATAATGTATAATATATAGCAAGTACTATAAATCTATATTATGTATATTACATGTAATAAGCCCTATATGTTATTACTATATAGTAAGCAGTATATAATATATAATATGATATAGTATAAAGTAAGCACTATATGCATGTTATTTATTAACCTTATTAGAGCTGGAATCAGGAAGGGCTAAGCTCTGACCCTGCTTATATGTAACACTGGGTAACTAGGTTCTGCACACTTACATCCCAAGTCACACACAGCTCCAGACTGCTGCTGGGCCCCCAGGCCTAGATGCTGAGCTACCCCAGCCAAGGGGCTGGAACCCCAGGCTTCAGTCCTAAGGAGAAGGGTCAAGTTCTTTGTCCTGGTCACTGCCCCCTCACAGGCCCACTGGGCATCCTTGGGAGAGCTGAGGTTTGCCTTGGCCCTCCCCAAAGGCTGATCCCCCAAGGGCGCAGCAGGGAACCTGCAGAAAGGTTCTGAATGAACAAAGTACCTCAGGTTTCTAGGACAGCTCTTTATTGCTCCACTACAAAAGGGGTATTTAAAACACTCAAGTTTCGTAAACACGTGCTAACAAAGATGTAAAAGAGGAGACAGTAACCAGTGCCCCTATGCCACCCTGCTAGGAAGTTGATCCTTTAAGCGGTGGCCACGTGGTCAGACCGCAGAGTGGGCATTCTTTCCCTGGGATCTGCCCTGTGTCCATAGCCACCCGTAGGTCCCAGGCGCCCAAGAGGCCAGGCCAGGGCTGGGCTTCATCCTCCCTGCGGTGGTCAGTACCCATGGGGTGGCTGGCACCGAGTGTGGGGCCAGCTGGGAGCCCCTGACCTTCGGGGCTCACGAGGCTTTCTCTCGGGCTGTCTCTGGACAACCTCGAGGTCTGACTTCTGCTCAGCCCAGGGGGCGTGTGGCCCTGGGGGCAGAACCTCCAGGAACGGCTCGGAGGAAGAAACTGCCCTGCCACGTTTCCAAGAGAGAAGTCATCTCTCCCTTGAAAGCCAGGAGAGAGAGACAGAGACAGACAGACAGACCGAGAGAGAGAGAGAGACATAGAGACAGATAGACAGACACAGGGACAGAGAGACAGAGACAGACAGACAGATAGATAGAGAAGATAGGGAGGGGGAGATAGAGACAGACAGATATAGACACAGAGAGAGACAGAGAGACAGAGCCAGACAGACACAGATAGACAGACACAGAGACAGAGGGAGAGATAGAGACAGAGACAGATTGAGACAGAGAGGCAGACAGAGAAAGAGAGATAGACAGACAGAGCGGGTGGGGGGAGGGGGGCTGGCTGTTCTTCCCGGAGCTGGCCCCGCCCCAGGGCCAAGGACCCCACCCCGGGGCTCCGCACTCAGTAGGGCTCTTCCGGCGCTGCAGGCCCCGGCCGCAGACGCTCAGCTGGGTGTCCCCTCTGCCCCGCCACCGCCCAGAGCGCGGTCACCCCCCCTTAGACTGGAAGCTCCCCGCGGGCGGGGCCGCTCTTCCGCCTCCTTAGGTGTCCCCGGCGCTTAACGCGGAGCAGATCCTTAAGGAGGCTTTATTGAATTGAATTAACTGTGACCGGGGTGGTGAAGTAGTCACGTGGATCTGGACCCGGAAGGGCCCGAGGGGCCTTTAACTCAAGAGCTTTCTTTTACAAATGAGGAAACTGAGCCAGAGAAGGGAAGTGACTGGACCAAAAGGGACCAGGGACCAGGCAACCCGAGTTCTTTCTGCTACGCTAGTTATTTCTGAGGACTGGGAAAGGTTTCTTGTGTATACGCAAGGCTGCTGCCCCCCTCTCTATTTGGGGGCTTCTTGGGGCGCTGGCAGCTCTGACATTCCCGAAGTCGATGTGAAGGATCCAGGAAAGGGCGTGGCGGCCTCTCTGCCCTTACCCAAGATGGCGCCAGGCGTCCGCGAGCCGCTTCCGGCCACGTGATGGCGCCCCGCCTTCGGGCGGGGCGGCGGAGCCCGGGCGCCTGCGCGCTGCGCCTGCGCGCTGCCGAGGGGGAGGTGCCGCCGCTGCCGCCGCTGCCGCCGCCGCGGGGCTGCCAGCGCTGCCGGGAGCGGAGCCGTCGGAGCGGAAGCGCTGCCGCCGCCGCCGTCGGGGCGCCGGAGGCGGGCGCCATGTCGAAGCGGCTGCGGAGCAGCGAGGTGTGCGCCGACTGTAGCGGCCCCGGTGAGTGAGCGGCGCCGAGCGGGCCGGGCTAGGGGCGCCGCCTCCGGGCCGTCAGGCGGTGCCCCCCGGGGCAGCCGCGGGGAGGCGGGAAACGAGCCGGGGACTGGGCCCGGGCCGGGCGGCGCCCGCGGCATTTGTCAGCCGAGGGACCCCGGAGTCCGCGCCCTAGCGCGGCCGGGGTAAGAGCCGCAGGGCCGAAAAACGGGAGGGACCGACCCCCGAGGGGGAAACTGAGGCCCGGAGCCAGAGTGGTCGCAGGATACCAAGCCAGAGCCTGGCCACCCAGCCCTCGCACGGTGCCGGAGGCCTCGGGGGCCGCAGAGCCGGGCGAGTCGGGAGCACCTATTAAACGCCTACTAGATGCCAGCTAAGGGCTTCGGGACCCTGAGAGCGAGCGCAGATGTGGATAGGGCAGGAGGGGGAAGCTGAGGCTGGAGGGGTGCCCCTGCCTTGGTCAAGAGGTACCGGCATAGCCAGAGGGAAGTGGGGGGCGGGGGGACTGCTCATCGGCTCCACCATCCCCGCAGAGGTCCTCCAGGAGCATCTCCTCTCTTTACAGAGGGGGACACTGAGCCAGGAAGGGCCAGGAGGTCAGGAGCATCTTCTCTCTTTACTGAGGGGGGACGCTGAGCCTGCAGGGGCCGGGAGGTCCCCTAGGATCTCGTGTCCTTATAGAGGGGGTCACTGAGCCAGGAAGGGCTGGGAGGTCCCCTAAGAGGATCTCCTCTCCTTATAGAGGAGGTCACTGAGCCAGGAAGGGCTGGGAGGTCCCCCAGGAAGATCTCTCTTTACAATACAAGAGACCTGAGGGAGTGTTTTGGCCAGGGGATCCTAAGCTGGAGCCTGAAGATCCCCAGGTGTGTGGAGATAAATTTCATTGAGTCTGTGAACATGGATGCAGGAAATTTATTTTCCCTTCTCTCTTAACTGAAGCACAACATTTCCTTCATTCATTTAAATGTTCTAAGAAGGGGTCTCATCCTCCCCAGACTACCCCAGAAATCTGGAGCAGCAGAACAAGGATGAGAACGCCCATCTCCTCCAACCCCCTCCTGGTACATCTGAGAGACCTTCCAGGTGTCTGCTTCCACTCCCTTACTTGACTGATGAGGAAACTGAGCTTCCAAGAACCTCCAGAGATCTCTTAACTCAGCCCCTTCTTTTACAAGGGGGAAACCGAGGGCTAGAGTGACCCAGCATTTGGTGCTGGTCGTACTACGCAGGCATTAGAATGTATCATCATTCCCTCACTGTGGTCAGGTTGACTGTCCAGGTGTTATTGTCCCCAGTTTACAAATGAGGAAGCCAAGGGCCCTTGACCCAAGGATTGTGTGACCCTGGAATTTGAATCTAGGTGCTTTGGCTCATGATCCAGGGCTCCTTTCACACCATCTTCAATGAATTCACGAATTTTTACAGAGCATGTTTGCTGCCAGGCACGGTGGCAGGGATCCAGAGTTCTGACATTCTCTGGGAAAGTAACTTTATCACCTCAGGAATGGGTCAAATCCAGCTTTGACATCCTAGGGTCTTTGGTGCTATGAGTCCACCAGATCGACAGAAGAGAAAAAGATGGGCTCCTTCGCCAGTTATGAGAGCTTGTGTTTTTAGGTGTGTTTAGTATCCATCAGTTTGAGAGCTGTGGTTGCCTTCTGGGTTCATGAGGTTCTTCTTGAAGGTTGCTGGGTTTTCTTTTCATCACTGTAGGAGGATCACCCGTTTACTTTAAAGTAACTGTTGTTTTTCAGTTCTCACCGATACCTCATGCCCTCATTTGGGTTTTCTTGGCAGAGATGCTGGAGGGGTCTTCCACTTCTTCTACAGCTTCTTTTACGGAGGCAAACTGGGCTAAGTGACTGCCTCAGGGTCACCCAACTAGTAAGTGTCTGACTCTAGATTTGAACTCAGGAGGATTCATCTTCTTGACTCCAGGCCCAGCTCTATACTTTGCCCTTAGAATAAGTTGGGTGTGCTCAGTGTTTTCATTCACTAGATCAGCTTAGATCCCTCCTCACTTTCTCAACCAAACTCCTAGCAGAAAACTGTCGCTAGTGGTTGCCACCACTCCCTCTGCCCTCATCCCTTATCCCCTTGCAGTTTGGCTTCTGACCTCAACACTCAGATGAAATTATGATCCCCAGTGCTACCAGTTACCTTTGAATTGTCATGTCTGACAATCTTTTCTCAGGCAGCATTCGATAACTGATCTTATTGTCCTCCCGGACATTTCTCCTGGAGTTCCTCCCTGCCTGTCCAATCCCTCATCCCCTAACCATGGATCTTCTCCAAGGCTCTGTCCTGGGCCTTCTTCTTTCTTGGTGCTGCCTTGGTAATCTCATCCCATTATCGTCCCGATGCACAGTTCCCAGATATGTCCAGGCAGCCCCAGGGCCACCTCTCCTCTTGCCTTTGGGACATTTTATCCTGGGAACACAGACTCATCCCATGCAGACAACTTGTTCTTGATCCTGGAACCTACCTTTCTTAAGCACAAGTGTCTCTTCTTCTTTCAAAGGCATTGATCGTTGCATTTCTCCAGGTACGCAGCACCTTATCTTCACCTATTTTATCCAGTCAGCGGCCAGATCTTGGCATTTCTGGTTCTGCAGCCTGAAGTGCAGGATTCCCTACTCCATTAGCTCCAAGGGCTCTCTGCTGCCTTCAGGATAAAATATAAACTCAATTTGGCTTCTGAAACCTCACCATCTGGCCTTAGCCCACCTTCCCAGCCTCCTGTGGTGTTCCATTCCCTGTTCTGACCAACCTGGCCCATTCCCCATACCTAGGATGCCCTCTCTCCTTCCCAGGGCCCCAGAGAAACCCTTTTTTCAACACTCAATTCAAGCACCACCTTCTGTATCAGTCCCATTGAGTTTTTACTTACTCTGCATGTAATCATACATATGTATGCATATATATATATATATATACACACACATGTTTGCATATGTATATGCTTGTATGCATATACACATGTCTCCCCCAATGGAATGGAAGTGCACAGAACAGAGGGACTTGTCTTTTTATCTTGGTGTCTCCACTGCATACCAGTCCTGACTTCTAGTAGGTGCTTGATAGGTTCTTGTTGATTGATTAATTCACTGCATTGATGGATGCAGTGAAATGAGAGCATAGGAATTATAAGCTTTAAATTTGGAGGGGGCGCACGGGGCCATTTCACGGATAGACATTAAGGCTCCAAGAGGCTAAATAATTGGATGGAAGTCTCACAGGACAGGAAGTGGTCAAGCCACAATTTGAACTCTGATCTTCTCGTTCTTCACCAAGGCCTCCTTGTTGGTCTCTCTGTCAGCCTTCCCCCTATGGTCCTTTCTTTGGACAGGGGTAGAGTGCTCCTAATCATGAGGGAAAGTGCAGCTAAGAATTCAAGTCATCTTCCACTGACTTTGCATTGAAAAGTGGCTCCATCTGCCTTTGGGATTCATAATCCTTATTGCCTTCCTGAGGCGATAGGGGACTCAGTGGCCTTTGGAGCCCAGTCCTCTAAAATAAAGGTTTTGTGCAAAGTCCTTGGACATCAGTATTTCTGTACCTGCTTTTAGAATGTCATCCTTGTCATTTTGAAGCTTGGCTGGAGCTTTAAAATGGGACTGAGTTAACTAAAACCTCAAGTGGCAGTGTGAGTGTGTGTCCTACAGGACAAAGCAGGATTATCCTTCCCTTTGCAGAGAAGGAGGGAAGGAGAGGCCGAGTTTGAAAAATGAATCCTGAGATTGGGCTCAGGAAATGCATCTGACCAAAAATGAGTTCAGCTCTCCACACTGCTTGTTTCTCCTTTCAGTTGGACCGAAGAGATGTGTGATTCAGATATGTCTTCAGCCCAGCTCTCCCCTTTAGTTGTATCAGTCTTTTTTGACTCTCCAAAAGATTTTTTCGACCAAAGAAAAATTGCTTCCCCAGTCCTAGGATCGGTGTTGATACAGCCTTGTCCTTCGGGGACATTTTTTGCTTTTCAAAGACTCCTCACATCCAGGATCTCATTGTCATTGTTGCTGTATGCCTGATCTGCAGGGCCTTGAGTCACTTCCTTCCTGTTTTGAGTATACTAAGAATACCTTGAAATGTGTAGTGAACTTGTGGACCTGGAGATTTGAGTTTCTTTTTCTGCTAACAGGACCCCGAAGACTTTGGGTGGCTACAGTTGGTTTTTGAGGAGTAACTCAAGTTTCACTTGTTGAAAGAACTCCCGAGGAGACCCTGCCTTGTGCCTGTTGATGACTTAACCGAGGGTGGGGAGGCTACATTTGGCCTTCTAGGTCCTCAAGTGCAGCCCTTCACATGTGGCCTGAAGGCTGCAGGCTCCCCACCCCTGGCTTAGCCTCTTGGTTGCCCATCCTTTCTAAATTAACCCTGGTGTTTTCTAATGCTTCTTGGGAGATGAAAGTTCAGTATGTAAAGCTCTGGGAGCTGAATTGCAGGTGCATGGTTTGCACAGACCCGGGTGACTGCCACTGTGGGCCTGCGTGCAGATGTCTTTGCATACAGTCCCTGTGTCTCTTCTCCTACACTCAGCAGGTGTAACAACCAAGATGGTGTCAGACACTTGGGGGATTAGCCATCTAGGTGACTATTTCCCTGTGATCCCCAATTTTGGGACATATTTTAGTATTTTGAAGTTCAATCAGTAAATATTTATTAAGCGCCTTCTGTGTACCACGCACTCTGCTGAGTGCTAGGGATACAAAAAGAGGCAAATGACCATCTCTCCTTCAAGGATCTTACAGTCCAAAGCGGGAGACACCATGCAAACAAATATGTGCCTGGCAAGCTCTATACAGGATAAATAGGAAATGGTTTACAGAGGGAAGGTGCTGAAATTGAGGGGGTGGGGAAGGCTTCCTGGAGAAGGCTGGGTTTTGGTTGGGACTTTGTTCCCATTACTGTACCTTGTTCTTGCTTGGTTAGACTTGACAGGGCCTCTGAGATTTGTGCTCTTGCATTGAATTGGACAAACTTGACTTTGTGTACTGGGCTGCCTTGTGGTACTTGTGGTCCGCTGAGTTTTCATCATACCTGCATGTATGAAAATGACTGGAGTTGGGTGCATTTTGACTTACAATATCCCTGTAGGTGGTGCTCATTTCTTCCGGAGTGTAGTAGAACAAAGATATTGCAGTTCTCAGCTGCTCTGTCTTAATTTTCTCTTCCCTTCCTGGACCCCCTAAACATGTGAATCCAAAGAGGCACCTAGATTGTGTATTGGCACCTTCGAATGATTCTTTAAAAATTAGCTGCTCTTGTAAATTGGCCTGACCATTCTGAAAAGCAGTTTGGAGCTGGGCCCCCCCCCCATATCATTAAGCCGCACCCTGCCTTTCACTCAGTGATACCACTTCCATGTCTGTGCCCCAAAGAGGTCAAAGGAAGAGTAAGAAGACCTTTGTGTACAAAACCATTGAGAGCAGCTCTTTTTGTGATGGCAAAGAATTGGAAACTGAAGGGATGCCCATCCTTTGGGGAATGGCTGTGAAGATGATAGAATGCTGGTGTTTTGTAAGACATGAGGAAAGGGAAGATTTTAGAGAAGCCTGAGAAGACTTGGATGAACTGATGCCAAGTGAGGAGAATGCTTTATTCAGTAACAACAGTGCTGTAAAGACAACTTTGAAAGAAAGACTGACAACAGGGATCAGCCATGATCCCACAGGGCTCAGGAAATATGCTTTACGCCACCCGGCAGCGCAGAGAAAGACTAGATGTGGTTTTTGGCTGTAGCCAATTCGGGAATCTGTTGCTTGACTATGAATTTGTTACAAGGCTTTTGTTTTTGTTGCTTTTTCACTGGGGGTAATGGTAGGCGGGAGAAGAGGTGACTTAATTAGAAAAAAGTACTTTAAAAAGTCAGCTGTTCTTTTTTTCTTGTAGATGATACTGGTTGATAATGTCAGTATTGGAGGGGAAATGCATTTCCCCACCACTCCTTTTTGTTAGTAGTTAGATAACTTGCAGAGAGCTGTGTTCAGTGCTTCTCTGTTTTTAACTAAGCTAAACGGTGACTTTCTGTTCTGACTTCTCTCTTTTTGAATTTTATCTGAGGCTGTTTCTAGTGATAGTGAATTTGAGTGAGTTTCTGAAGATACCAGTATAATACTTGGAAAATAATTTTAAAAAGAAATTTGTCACTGTCTTGTTTCTCTTCATATTTTGATATACGGAAGACATTGCACCATCTATATGTTTTTAGATTTGTACCAAGTCCAAAAAGCCAATTTATCAGTTGCAGAACTCAACTCAAAAATCCTAGTAATTTTTCACAGTATAGTTTGTAAAGATCTGAATTTGGTAGTAAAAGCAAAAGTGAAGTTCCTCTATGTTTTATAACGATTTGGGGCTACCTAGAGGCATTGCTGAATTTTTTTTTAACACTGGAAGGACTGACTGTGTATGTTGATATGAGGATTTTATTATAATTCTACTTTGAAATAACAATTTTTATTCCATTTTCATTATGGATTTTAAAATGCACTGCATCAATCAATGCAACTTGGTCCTTTGAAGTATTCCTAAATTCCAAACCTTCTGATGCCAAAGGATAAAATTCTGTCTTGAAGGTAACTTGAATGGTACTCATTTTTCAAGTTGTCAATTAAATGAAAGGACAGATGTTCGTTCAATTTTATTTTTTAGTATTTAGTGGACTTTACTCAAATTAGTCTTTTAACTGAGTTTAAATCTCATTTCTTTTGAAAGTGATGAGGCTAAGTTCTGTGGAATTTTATACAGCACAAATGTGAACACTCAAAGTACTACTTTCTCAATTGAGATGGTGGCCTCCTATGGCCCCCTGGTTTCCAGCTCGTAGAGTAATAGAATGTTTAAATTCATTCAGTTCCAACTTGGATAACAAATTTTCCCCATTCACCCCTA
Source organism: Potorous gilbertii (assembly GCA_028658325.1). Lineage (NCBI taxonomy): Eukaryota > Metazoa > Chordata > Mammalia > Diprotodontia > Potoroidae > Potorous > Potorous gilbertii. The sequence goes on from CM053773.1 coordinate 233,849,412, forward strand.
TGCTATCATTTCTTCTCTTTTACCTTCTTCCTTGTTACTCACAGATATGCCTCTGTCTCTCTGCGGGTTCCTCAAAACCTCTCTCGATCTCATCATCTTCCCGGCCAGCCAGCTAGTTCCCTCCTGATCTCTCTGCTCCCCTTGTTGTCTCAGCTGCTTGAGAAAGCCTCGTCTACTTACTCTCTTCTCACTCTTCTGCAGTCTGGCTTCCCCACATCATTCACTTGAAACTCCCCTCTCCAAAGTTACCATTGCTCTCTCAAGTGCCAGGTCCAGTGGCCTTCTCACAGGCAGGATTCTCTTTAGTCTCCTCTGCAGTTGTGCCGCTCTCCTCTCCTACCCTCCCTCTATCCATGTACTTCTCGGTCTCCAGCCTGGTGTACTCACTCCCCATGACTCTGTCTAACCTTCTCTTACTTGTCAATCCCATCAGCTCCCATGAGTCTTGCTTGCACTTGGTTCCCAGTCCTAATCTCTCCCCCAGTGGCTTCTCTTGTGTCTCTGATTGCCTCTTAGGCATCTCCAGTGGGATGCCCGGTGACATCTTAAACTTAACACGTCCCAAGTAGAACCTTAGGTCCTCCTACCACACAGCTGCAGTCTAGTCCAGACCCTCAGCATCTCTTCCCTGGGTGAGGGCAGTTGCTTTCTACCTAGTCTTTTGCCTCCTTTTCTGTCCCTTGGGGCTGGGAGAACTGGATTCAAATTCTCCCTCTGACATTTGATGTTTTTATAAGCTGGCCAGCTCACTATATTCCCCAATGTCTCATTTTCATTCTCTGGAACATGGAGATAATATAATACCATCTCACGCACCTGAAAACTCACTTGGAAAACCTTTAAATGCTACTTGAACTATGACTCATTATCACATATTCTAGAATTTGAGTTGGAAGGGACTTTGGGATCCTCTGGACTGGTCCATATCCGAAGAGGGAGCCCAACAGGAGCCTCTCTGCTCTAAGAGCTCTAGTGACAGAGAGCTGCATTTCCTCTGTATCCATCCTAAACATGTCTCTTTTCAGCTTTGATCCACTGCTCCTGATTCTGCCTTCTGGAGCTAAACAGAAAAAGTCTAATCTTTCTCCAGGCTAAAGCTTCCTTCCCCATTCCACCTACTCCTAGGCATCTTACCTGCTTACCAGTGTTCTTCCTGTGCTGTAATGACCAGAACAGAGCCTAGTGCTTTAGAAGGTGGTCCAAGCAGGGACAGAGGATATAGAGAGAGGCCATTAATCTCCTTATTCCTGGGAGTGATCCTCCTCTGGGGTCACACTGTCGAATCACTGAGTTTGCATGTCACTAGAAATCTTAGATCCTTTTCAAAGCAACTGCTGCCAAACCATGACTTCTGCACCTTCTTACCCATAAAATGGTTTTTTTGAACTCAGGTGACATTTATCCCTAATGAACTTGATTTAATTCATCTTATTAGCTTCAGCCCAGTGCCGTAGCCTGACAGTAGCTTTTTGGATCCTGACTTGCTCCTCCAGCTTACTGTCTTTCCCATTTGTATGTTCTTTGCAAAGGTGCTGAGCATGCCACTTAGGCCTTAATCCAAGTCTCTGATAAAAGTGTTACACAGCTGAGCACTGGTCCCTGGGGCCCTCCACTGAGGACCTCCTGCCACAGCGACATTGAAGCCTTAATGACCACTTTTTGAGTCAGACTATTCAACCAGTTCCAGATTCTTCTGATTATATTATCATCTGGCCTATATCTTTCCATCTTTTCTAGAAGAAAAGATGCTTTGCTAAAAATCTAACTAGATGTCTCCATAGTACACAGAGTGCTGGGCCAGGAGTCAGGAAGACTCGTCTTCATGAGTTCAAATCTGGCCTCAGACACTTCCTAGCTGTGTGACCTGAGCAAGTACTTAACCCTGGTTCCCTCAGTTTCCTTATCTGTCAAATAAACTGGAGAAAGAAATGGCAAACCCCTCCAGTATCTTTGCCAAGAAAAACCCAAATGGGGTCACAGTCAGACACGACCAAACAGCATCTGCAACAACTTGGATTCTTGGTTACAGACAAGACTGAAAAATGACTGAAGAATAAAAATCCACGCTCAGTTTAGTAACTGTCTACAAAATCTCAGCTTGTTGCCACTTCAAGAGCCATACTGACCCTTGTAATAACAGCTTCCTTTGGAAGTGCCCGTTAGCCTTCTCCTGAACGATCAGGCCCAGAATTCCCCCAGAAATTGATCCCCAAGATCATTGGCCGCTGGTCTGTATGATTACTGTAGTTGATGTAAAATAAGGAAAGCATACATCTCTGGAGATAGCTCTTAGCAAAGCTCGGCTCTCCATAGGACGTCACAACCTGGTCATCTCAATGATTTGTTAGTTCCAGTAAATTCTGCCACTTTGCTGAGATGGGGGCAGTGAGCCTTTTGTTGGGCTTGGTACCTCTTCTATAAGTGTAGGTGCACACACACTCTTTTTAAAATTAATTGAGACAGTTTGATTGGAATTGTTATCAGATCCACTTGCAGACAAATGAGGATGTTTGATGTCCCAGGCCAGTGGAGCTTTGTTATGAGGGAGCTCCCAAGTCATTGCTCTTCTGATGTTTGAGCCTCTGGTAACATGTCTTTCTGGGCTCCTAACACCAGGTTATGATTCATATTGAAAAGTCTCTGACTGTTGGTTGCATCATAAGCAAAGTGTCAGGGTTAAGGTTTGAAAAGACTCCATCCTTCCTCCGCTCCATTGAATAAGGGGAGGGGACCAGTCTGTTCTTACAAGGGCTGGTGCTTTAGACGCCTTTCCTGATTTAGAACGTTACCTTTTAGTTCTAAAGTTAAATGTAGTTTAAATATAGTTTAGTTTTCTTCTCAATTATAGTTCTAAATTCCCATTTAGAGCATGTGTACATTCCCACCATGGGTCCTGGTGTGAGCTTATGTTAAGCTGAAGCTGGCTATAAATCATCCATGTAGAGAGTGAACATGTGACCTCAGTATCAGCAGCACTTTGCTTAGGGCCAGGCTGTCATCAGCTTGACACCCCATCAGTTCAAGTCAGCAAATATTCATTTATGCTAGGTGCATAGGATACAAAGACAAGCTATAAATCATCCTCACCCCTGAGGAAGCTCTGTTCTGCTGAGAGATACAGCTTGTAAACAGGTTTAAATAAAATAATTTAATGAGAAAGAGAACACTGAAAACTAAGGGAGCTTGTGTGCTTTATGTTTCTTTGGAAAAAACTGAATTCAGTTCATAATATGTCTTGCCATTTTTGCCTGTACTGCATCCCTTTGTCATGGTTTCTAATCCAAAATGCTACTTTGCTTTTCCTTCTTAGATCCTTCTTGGGCATCAGTAAATAGGGGGATTTTAATATGTGACGAGTGCTGCAGTGTGCACCGGAGCCTGGGACGTCACATCTCCCAAGTAAGGCATCTGAAACACACGCCGTGGCCTCCCACATTGCTCCAGGTAAAGGTCTTGCTTGTATTTCTCCTACTTTGTGATATAAATTAGATAGGACTTTCCTTTCATTAGAGAAGGTTCTGTTTGCATTAGAATGTGTAATAAAACTTACATAAATCCTTGAGCAGCATGGTATGACATAAGTATTGAATTGGCCCTTCTTTGATCAATACCCATGTGACCTAACCTGACACCCAGCTCCTGCCTGTGGCTCCAGGGAGCTCTTACCAGATTGGCTCCCTTTGTGACAGGACAATAGCATCTGTGTTCGACTTGACTCCTTCCAGTGTCCTGCACTGTCCTTTTCAGGTGGTGATGCCTTGTGGTAGTATAATGGAAGGAGTCCTGGACTTGAACCTGGATTCAAATTCTGCCTTAACACCAACCCTGTGACGAGAGACAAGTTAATCTCTATTTCCTCTTCTGTAAAATGGAGATAATGGGACAGGGTGGCTCAGAGGCTCAAATGCTGCCAGTCCTCAGAGCTAGATAGATGTCCACAATCATCATCACCATTAACATCACAAATAGCTACTTCCTAAAGCTCCTGTGGCTGCAAATGTTCTTCATTGTCCTTAGATTCCTGGGTACCTGCTAATATTTTTTAACCTCATTGCTGAAGTAATAAAGACTTCATATCTTAGAACAATTCCAATTTTTCCAAGCATTAGCTTTAATTCAGTTTTCTAAAGTTGTTACTGTGTGGGGTCCCTGTAGGTTGGGGTGGGGAACTTGCTGCCTCTAGGCCATGTGTGGCCCTCTAGGTCCTCAAGTGTGGCCTTCTTACCGAATTGGCGCCGTCAGAGGGCCGCACTTGAGGACCTAGAGGGATATAAGTGGCTTCGAGGCTGCAGGTTCCCCGCCCTTGTTCTAGGTCCTCCCCATTGTAGTTAGTCTTTTTCTCTGCCCAGTGCTGAGTGAAATGCTGGCTCAGTTTTTGCCTTTTGCTTGAGGCCCATTGTAATTTCATACATGTTTCTATTTTGGTTTGACACATTTTACTGTCCGGGGGCGCCCAAAGTTAAGCATGTGTTTCTCCTCCTATATTTGTCTTGAATACATGTTTCACTGGCTCTGCGGCCAGATACTTGTCTCATCCATCAAGCACGGCCTCGGTGACCTAAGCCCCAAACAAATGGTGTTTAATCCCTTCCATAAAACTGCCCCACACTGATGTAAAGGCGGGCACCTTACTTGCAGTGTCATCCTTTCTACTGTAATCAGGAATTGGGGTAGAGGGCAGATGAGTGATGACAAGCTCTCAAGTTCACAGCAGAACCTCTGTTCTGTTGCAGAAAGCAACAGCCTGTGATTTTTAGAATCCAAGTGTGATATTAGGTTTGTGTGAAGCACAGAGATGCCAGATTTCAAACATGAGTCCTTTTGTTCTGAGGAGTCATGAAGAACTTTTCCTGAATCGTGGCCTCCGATGATGGTGTAATGAAACTCTCAGAGAGCACTGCTCTCTGACACGGAGAACCAGGGCCCTGGACATCCTCCTTATTCCTGACACCGTGTTAGGGCAGCGGGAGGGTGGGGCACTGGCCTCTGCCAGCTAGAACTCTCCAGTTTAATTTCCGCGCTTTGCTCATTACCAAATGAACAGAGACTGAAATGTGATTTTTCTTAACCTTTACTTGTAGATGGTTGAAACGCTGTATAATAATGGTGCTAATTCTATCTGGGAACATTCTTTGCTGGACCCTGCTTCTATTATGAGTGGGAGGCGTAAAGCTAATCCACAGGATAAAGTACAGTAAGTGGAAAGTTTCTAAATACCTTTTCTCCTTGTAACTTGGAGGGTAGGTGGGGCAGCATTTAAAACAGTTCAGTTCTTTTTGTTTAGTCTCCCATGGGCAGCAAAAGGAGTGGTGAGCCTGATCTTGAAGCAGGCACCAGTATTCAGAGTTTTGGAGACCTTGGTGTGGATGAGCTACTGTCTGTAAACACAGCCATCTTTCTTTATTGTACATCTTTGTTGATTCACCATTTTCAACCCAAGTTACCAAGACGGGCACTAGTAAATGAAACAAACTTAGGAGGCTAGTGTCTTTTAGCAGGAGAAACTCTGGCTTGCCAGCAGGAGCGCTCAGTTGTGTGTACACCTTTGTCTTGGCCTGTGATCTTGCGTGGCTGCCTGTGCTTGTCATTCCATAGTAGCATTAGGAAAACAAGCAGGTTTTGAGGTTGGTGGATAAGGGGAGAGGGGGCACTAATGTGCTTGTTACCGCCCTCTCACAGCAGACATCACCAGGCCTCACTAGGCATCATGCAGGACTTGTGAGTCTCCCAAGGCATAAAGAGTAGGGAATAACACATCTGAATTAGGAGTAACTAATTTTCCATTTTGGTTTTTAACTAGTCCCAATAAAGCAGAATTCATCCGAGCCAAGTACCAGATGTTAGCATTTGTTCATCGCTTACCTTGCCGTGATGATGATAGTGTTACTGCCAAAGACCTTAGTAAGGTAAGCCTGTGACTCTTTTCTTCTAAAAATCACTGCAGTTCTACACAAACAAATAATGTTTATTAATCATTTTTATTTTGTCAGAAAATCAGTTTGGTAAAAGCCATCCATTATTTGTAGACTCTGGGTGATTAATAACTCTATTACAGGAGGTTGGTGGCCCCTGCATTTGAAATGAATAGAATCTCAGCATCCACCTACTCTAACCTATACCAACTCCGCCCCCCCCCCCAAAAAAAAGAAAACAATCTATCGTCATTCAGCCAACACTGGGGAGCTGCTGGTTCTATTTTGGGGTCAATCTGATGATCACTTTTGGATGATTCTAATGGTTAGAAAGTTCTGTTTCCTCCCCCTGTTGCCCCCATCAAGTTTAAATTTGTTGCTTTGCTCTCTGGGGCCATTTTCATGTGACAAACCTTTGAAGTTGCTATTCTTACGTGTCTCAGCCACCAGCCTCTCAGTCATGTCTTGCCCCAGACCAACATCCCCAATTCCTTTAACCCAGCCCCCTGTGAGAACTTGAGGGCCTTCTCTCTCCTGGTCTCTGCTTCTCAAAGAAAATGTAACTGAATACAGTATTCAAGGTGCATTGGGACCAGGACACTGGATAAGGGTCCTTTCCCCTCTGTAGTCCTGGAAGCTTGGTGACTGCAGAATCATACCATTTTCTCACAGGATTGTAGAGTTAAAACTGAAATGGGCTTCAGAGACCATTAAGTCCAAGCACCCTACCCCCCATTTTACAGATGAGGAAACTGAGGCTTGGAGATGGAAAGTCAGAGGCAAGATTGGAACCCAAGTCTTCCTGACTCCCAAGGGCAACTCCCTGTCCCATGCACCCTACTGCCTCTCCAGTTCACGTCAGCTATGTTTGGCCAAAAGGGGAAAGTACATACTTCCAAAAGCGCGATTTGCATTTCATACAGATATTTTAAAAAAATCTTTTTCTTGATGTTTTAAAGGTTATAAAGTGGGAAAAATTTTTTGTTTCTAAATGCTTATGGATATTACTGAGTGGCCGCATTTAATTTCATTTCTATCCCTGCCGTTGTGGCATTAATAATGGACAGAAGAAAGCCAGTGGAAGAATATGAATCTTTTCAGGCCTGCAGTAATGGTCCACAGAGCAGCCTGTGGCCTGGGTGACCTTTGTGGTCAAGCTTATGAGCTTGGAATCCTCGTGGTTTGACTCAGCTGTCATCTGTGGAGGGGCCACAGCTTTCTCATAGACATGAAGCACTAGCCTGCAGGAAAGAGGCTGCTTTGCTCTGAAAATATTGATCTGGGCCCGGCCCCTCTTTTCTTCTGCCTCCATTTGACTTGGCAATCTCATCAGCTCCTACGGATTTCATTATTGTCTCTATGTAATAGTTCTCAAATCTACCTGTCCTGCCCTACTTTCTCTACTGACCTCCAATCTCATGTCACCATCTGCCTTCTGGGCATGTCAAACTGGGTGTCCAGTAGACATTTGGAGCTTGGTCTATCCAGAACTGAGTTCGTTATCTTTACCCCTTAACCCTTCCCCACTGCCTGTCACTGTTCAGGGCATTGACATCCTCCCAGTCCCTCAGGCTCCCACCCCCCACCCTCCCAGATCCCATATATGGTACCCAGGTCCATCAACTTTACCTTTCAGGCATCTCTGGAATATGCCCCCTTCTCTCCTGTGACACTGCTACCCCTCTAGCACAGCCCTCCATCACCTCATGCTTGGACCATTACTGCAGCCTGCAGGAACGTCTGCCTGCCTCAAGCATCTCCCCTTTCCAGTCCATCCTCCATTCCGCCACTAAAGTGATTTTTCTAAGGTACAGGTCAGATCATATCTCACATACTCACACACACTGTCTCACACATGCAGACACACACACTCACATACATACACACACACCCTGTCACATACCTACACTCACACACACTCTCTCTCATACATATGCACCCACACTCACACATGCACACACTCTCACATACATACACTCACACCCTGTCACATACATACACACACACTCACACATGCACACACTCTTCTCTACCTTTCCAGAATTCTTATTCCTTCTGTGGTTTCTCCCTTCCCCTCTGCTGTCCTACTGCCATCCAGCCATGTCCTGGCCTCTTTACTGTCCTCTCAGAAGATGCCCCACCTTTTCACTGTGTCTCACAATCACCCGTTTTCTCCCATGGCTGGGACTCTGCTTCCTCATGTTTGTCTCCTGGCTTCCTTTGTTTCCTTCAGGGCCTAGCTGAAATCCCACCTCCATAGGAAGCTTTTCTTGATGCCCCTTAATTCTGTTGATTACTACCTGTTTATCCTGGACGTAATTGTTTGCTTCTTGTCTCCCCTGATTAGACTATAAGCTCCTTGAGGGCCAAGACTGGCTTTTGCCTTTCTTTGTGCTGTCAGCCGTTGACCCAATGCCTGCCACATAGTAGGCACTTAATAAACACTTAGTGACTTGCCAAGGTGTACATCCATCTCCCTCTCTTTGACAAAGTTGGCCTTGTTCACATTCTTTATGCAAGCTTCTGTGATCCTCTCCTCTTTGATCAACTCCTAAAGCTCAGGTATTGACAGGACAGGAGCTTCCTACATGTCCATGGGGTTGGCTGGATTACAAAATTCTCGGATTGACCCAGGAGGAAGGCACAAGCAGTCACTATCTGAAAATACTTAAGCTTCAGAATAATGCAGCCTGTTGTGTTCCAGAATGGGGTATAGCGTGGGTCCACCTTGAATCCCTCCATGACCCAGAGCTGCCTTGTAGCCCAGGGGCCTGAGCTGCCATGGGCCAGCAGCAGATCTGGGGGGTTACTCATTTTCTTCCTTCTTCTAATACATGTTTTCTCTTTCTCTTTTTCAGCAACTCCATTCAAGTGTGAGGACAGGAAATCTGGAAACATGTTTAAGGCTACTGTCCTTAGGAGCCCAAGCCAACTTTTTTCACCCTGTATGAAAATATATTCTCATATTAGCATTAAATTAGTACTAAGTATGTTTTGTTTATGCAACTGCCAGTCTAGTTGTTTAGTTGTACTTTTTAGAAAACATTTGTTTGTAATGATTCTCTCATTTAAATTTCACGTCTGCTTCTTATTAATGACTCCTAGGAGAAAGGAAACACCCCACTCCACGTTGCTGCCAAAGCTGGGCAGATTTTACAGGCTGAGCTGTTGGCAGTGTATGGGGCCGACCCGGGCACACAAGACTCAAGTGGGAAAACCCCCATTGATTATGCAAGGTAAGAACCTCAGGTTGGGCCTCGACTCTTCTCCTTTAGTTACTGGGGATGCTATGTGTGAATTTGGGAGGAATGCCATGGCCACAGAATAGCATCTAACACCTTCTCAGAGGTAAAGATGCACCATCATTTCATTTCGAAGATGAAGATGTTTGAAACAGTTGAATGAGTTGCTCCCAAACTTAATGTTGGAATAGAAGTCGCATGTCCGTGGCTTCTGGGTCCGAGGCATGATGCCATTTGGCCCTCTTCTGGCTCTGAATTGAGGTGCTATCATGTCAGACTGAACAGGAGGCTCCTTTGCTAAACTGGAAAGCTGATGCAGAAGCCATCCAAGGACCGGGGAAATCGCTCAAGTTCCCTTCCTAGGTCAGGAAACACTGGCTAAGCTCTCAGCAGAGGCAAGGCTGAATAACAGCAGGTAGGCACAGTCAGGCCTGTCCTCAGGGGTCAGGGTTTCCCTGGGCAGATGAGACAAAAGCATGTGAACCAGCCCAACACTAATTATATGGTGACAATGGGGTGGATCCAAGTGCCACAGGAAAATGGCACCGCGAGGCTTGGATTTTCCCCCTTCTTGTTTCAGTGTAAAATATTTGGTTAGATGCCATTCTCTAGTAAATCATCTTACTGGTTCTGTTAAACTAAAATCTCAAATTCTCTGCTTCTTGGAAATTCCTCGTCGTCGCCATTTGCACACATTGCCGCCACTTCCTTCTCATTCATCTGGCATCTGATCCCACTACTCAACTGAGTAAGCCTTGTCCCCAGGGCTCCTGAGGGCCTTTAAGCTGCTAAATCCCTTGGCCTTTTCTCATTTCCTTGATAACCACCCCTGCCTCCTGGCAGTACTCTTTACTGTATCTCCTCTAACCCAGCTTCCGATTCCTTCTGCTTTCTGTTGGCTTGGCCATCATCCTTTTCCTTCCCACTGAAGGAGAGGGGTCCTCCAGAGCTCCATCCCGAGGCCATCTTCACTCCTCCATCCCCTAGGGGGATTGCCTTGACTGGCATCTCTACACAAGGCCTTCCTCCTCACCTTGCCAGCTGTGCTGGATGTCTCCTTGTGGGGGTCCCATCAGCCTGCAGTGGATCTCCTCTTCCCCCCAGAGTGCCATAGTTCTCTTGAAGTAGTTATGATTTGGTCTTCCCTCTCCTTGAGCCCTCCCATCCTGTCATTGGTCATGTGTTCTCAGTGCTACTTTTGGGGCATCTCACCCCTAGCTGCCCCTGCTCAGGCCCTCAGCAGCTCTTAGTCAAACTATTGTCATGGCTTCCTAATTCATTTTCCTGATGCTTCTGGTTTCCCTCCTTGCTACTCCACGCAGTTCCTCAAAAAAATCTTCCACAGTGACATGTCTGACCTTGTCATTCTCCTGCTCAAAAGCCTTCAATGGCTTCGTCTTGCCTCTAGAACAAAGAAAAACACCTTAGTCTAGCTTGTAAGACTTCTTGGAGTCTACCTTCCAGCTCTTGAGGCAGCTGGGTGGTGCTGTACATGGGGTCAGATGGATCTGAGTTCAGACCCATGTCCATAATAGCATCTGGCCTCTCACGATGGTCATGAGGCATCCATCCATTACAAATAACTTTTTGCAAAACTTAAAGCCTCAAGAAATGCTGGTTCTGGATGTCACACCTCTTTATATCCTCGGTATTCCAGCCCATTTAAGCTACAGGCTCTTCCTTAAACTACTGCCCTTTTGTATGCACCTCTCTGGTAGAAGGGAAACACCTTGAGAGGTTGTATCTTTTTATCATCAGCAACTAAAATTGTAGACTGTAGGTGATTAAGAAATGCTTGTGGTTGAGTCAGATTGAATTCTTTGCCAAATACCTGTTTTGAAAGTGAAAAGAGATGGCTCTGTATTTAGTGGAGTCCTGCTTTTATAAAGGTGGCTGTAACCAGAGGATGTCTGGGCCCTTCTCCTGATAGAAGGAGACTGATTATTCTAGACTGGCAGCTTTGGTCAGACTTCAGAGGTGTCCTCAGAAGCGTCTTTGTCCTTTTGTGTTTTAAAGCCAGCGAGCCATGCATGACACAGACGTTGCTTTGTTTTCTCTTGGCAGACAAGGAGGGCACCGAGAGCTGGCAGAGCGTCTGGTCGAGGTACAGTATGAGCTCACAGACAGACTCGCCTTCTACCTGTGTGGCAGGAGGCCAGGTGAGTGGGCTCGCAGCTTCCCTGCTTCCATGGGCCTGGTCATTCAGCCACTCTTGGATTATTGGGAGTGGCAGATTGAGGCCAGCTTGAGTCGCATTAAGGAACTTTGCACAGAAAGGTTCTTAAGCGAAATTCTAGAAAACCATCAGATGGCCAGAACACTGATCTTCACCCTCTCTCCATTTTATCCAGAGGATGTAATATTAGAGAGGAGTCAGAGCCCCACAGCAGAGCCAAGAGTGGTGTGGCCAAGCCAGGAGTTGGAGCTTCCTGCCATGTTTAGTGCATCTTGTATTTGGGTTTGGTTATTGAGAAGAAATGGGAAAAGTCAGCCTTCTTGTCCTAGACATCTCTCAGTTATAGAGGTGGGAGGGGGATTATCTCCAGAGATAGTGGCCTGGAACCAGGATTCATTTTCTTAGAATCTGTGTGCCACCCAGGCCTTGCAGTAAGGATTCCAGCTGTACAAGATGGGCCTTTCCATTTACTAGGATGATGATAAATTCTTTCCCCTAGTTTTTCCTGGTTCGTGTTTGAGGTATGATTCCAAAATGTCATTTGCCAACAGGGATTATCCTGATGGTAGTGTGATATTTCTGACCCTGCTCATGCTCATTTTGCATCATAGAAATCCAGAGAACAGTGTTTATCAGCAAACATTGACAGCTCAGTCGCATACAGGCAGGCATTTGGCCCTAAGCCAGAGCACCCTTTAAAAAGCTGTAGTTGGACCATCAGCTGGAAGGTCCGTAGAGCAAGAATGACTTATTTTTCCAATCCTGCTTCCAGGAGACTCTGTGCCATTTGATTAATTCATTCCGATGAAGCCCATCAGACAGCCAGTAGCATGGGAGTAGTCCCAACCCCAAACCAAGTCACCTTTTCTGAATGCCTGCTTTGTGGCTATAGACCACCACGTATATTGGGAAGGACTGAGATGGAAGGGTCGGCAGAGGAGGTGGGCTCCTGGCCTCTTCTCCTGCCCCATTATCTGGGCCTTTGTTGTCCGCAGAGTGCCTGCCTGAGTAATACCACTGCTGCTGAGCAGGCTTTCCGAAATTCAAAAGAGCAGCCTGACAATTTAAGTGGAAAAACAAAGAGGAATTGGAAAATGTGAATTGATGTGAAGTTCAGAGTGTTTCCAAGGCATAAAAACAAACCCGAGGTTGATTTCTATTTCAGATCACCAAAATGGACAGCACTTTATTATACCTCAAATGGCAGACAGGTAGGATCGCCTACATTCTAAAATACATTTTATACATCACTGATGTTAAATATTTCGTGGCCTGTAAGTGTCTTGTGGTATTGTGAATAATTATGTCATAACAGAGTCCATACATTTTTTTCTTTTATGGCTTTGCAATTGGAAATAAGACAGCTGTAAGTAAACCACTGTAGATTTTAGTATTTATAGAATGCAAGTTGGCAAAAAAATATGCTGGTAACAGATTTACTTGAAAAAAAACCCATCGCTCCCGGGTTCATTATTTTAACCAGTTGACCAGAGTCTCTGTTTCTCTTCTTAGAACGAGGATCTTTTTCCTTCTTGGCCTGCTTCTCACCTAAGCAGCAGCTGAAGGAATTTCTCGAGGCCCCTTCTTTAGCTCGCAGATCCCTGCCCATTTCTGAAGGAGAATTTCTAAAGCCATCACACAGGGTTCCTAGCAGAGAACCAGCCCCTCCAGCCCTCAATGTAAACAGACTGTGCTTTCATTTTTTACCTCCACTGAAGAGGTATCAACTTGAGGGTAGTTTGTTTTGTCTTTTAATTCATAGGAGGATTTTTACCTTAAGATATTCCCAGCATTTAACGTTTTTAGGAAGGAAAGAGTTCTGCTCAGAATTCACCCACAGAGCTCCACAGAGGGTGTCCTGTAGTTAGTTGCTGTGTTTTCTGTCACAATTATATCCCAAGGTTATAATTAACTATAATACAATTGTGTTGTTAGTGTTATGGTATCACTTTGAATTCTGTTGTAATTAGGTATAATGTTGGAAACTTGAGATGTTAGTTAAAACTTTTACCAAGTTTGTAAAAATGGCTTTCTTGCTTTTCTTATTGAAATTTATATTAATTTTGTGAATTTTCTTAGCAGCCTGGATTTGTCTGAATTAGCAAAAGCTGCTAAGAAGAAACTGCAATCTGTGAGTATCTCTGTATACTATTAATAAACTGTAGGGTGGGAATCATAGCAAATGCCAAATACCAAGAGATGTGGAACTCCATTGTGGCCTAGACAGTGGGTTTGGCAGCTGCTTAAATGGCCAGATCCCGAATGTCACAGGGGGTGTGAGGAGGAAGGGGTGCCCCAGGGGCCATCTTGGAGACTGTCTTGCATTCTCATGAATAACTTCGATAGAGGCTTAGGTATGTGGTTACCAGATGTACATGTGATACAAAGTTAACAGACAGAAAGAGTGGGCTCACTGGCTGACAGATTGCCCCAAAACCTGGACCTAGAACATGGTTCAGCACAATCAAATTTAATGTGGATAAATATAAATTCAAAACAACTTCCCAAGGCTAAAATGGAGACCAAGGTCAGAACTAAACAGAAGTTTGAGAAAAATGCAGATGTCTTGAAAATGGCCTTCACCCTGTAAGATGGTGGCAACATGATGCAGGAGCCAGCTTTGGACCGTGTTGGGAGAGTTAGGACGTCCAGGATTGAGGAAGTGAGAAACGCATTGTGCCAGTGTGCCCCCGCAAGATCATGTAGACAGGTGAGGGTGGATAGAGGGCATTTACTATGTGCTATTTGGAGACTTTGATCAGGAACAGTCATTGACTTCTTTCTGTGTTGATGAGGAGGATGCATCCTGTAGGTGACAAATGTGACCTGGGGCATTTCTTGTATCTCCAGTGTTCATGGTAATCCTTGTTCCTTGTGGTTCTTATTTTGTTTCAGCTAAGTAACCACTTGTTTGAAGAGCTCGCCATGGATGTGTATGATGAAGTTGACAGACGAGAAACTGATGCAGGTGACTTACTTAGATCAGATAGAATTGGCTGTTTTCCCCTCAGTAGTTGGTTGGAAGGGTCCTTAGGCCTTGTTTTCTGAATGTTCTACTTGTATCATTTTCCCTGGGGAGTATTACTTTCTATGTAGTTCCTTTCCCAAAACCACATTTTATTTTGACTAAATTGACTTGACAAGTCATTTTCCAGTCATATGTAAATGCAGAAGCTCTTCCCATTCTCCATTCTGGGGAAACCTGTACACCCCTTTCTCTTAGGAATGAGGGTTTTCAGTGTATAAAGCAGAATGTTCAGGAGCCCATCATGTTGAAGGACAGTTTTCAGCATATTAAAAAAACAACAGCTTGAGTTCACAGACCCCACTGGGAGCAGAGAAGCCGGGATACTCAGTGAGGTCCATCATTGCTCCATGTTGTGATGAGCTGCTGTCTCTGGCCCTTTTCTTTTTCCTCACTAGTGTGGCTCGCAACTCAGAACCATAGCACTTTGGTAACCGAAACAACAGCTGTCCCCTTTCTTCCAGTGAATCCGGAATATTCTTCCACAAGAAACCAGGCAAGTCAGTTCTGTGGATGTTCTTCACCAGTATGTGATGTGTCAGAGTCTCAGTCTGGGGGCAGGGCATCCTGATTCGTAATAGACGCAGACGAGTGGGCAGGTCCTCACGGTCAGCACCCTTGAAGCATATGTTAACATTTTAGAACCAGCCACCTCCTGTTTCCTCAAAAATTAATTGTAATTTAGAACAATTTTTCATTACAGGTTTTGATTAAACTCTGGGTTAGTATTAAAAATTGAACATGAAATACATGCAAAAATCAGTGGGGACTGTAAGAGTGACTAGTCTGACACACACACACACACACACACACACACACACACACACGCAAAAATCAGTGGGGACTGTAAGAGTGACTAGTCTGACACACACACACACACACACACACACACACACACACACACACGAAAGCTTGGGTTCTAGTCTGTGATTCATTGTGCTCAAACTTGTCTGACCTCTCTACAGGCCTGCCTTACATCAACACATTGCAAGGTGTTGCTAGGTTATTGAAAGCTGGGCCAATGGGGCTCAGGTTCTGGCAGCTCTTACCAGATGGGCCAGGCCTGGAGAATGGGCCAGCATGCATTAAGCATGGCAAGGCCAATTCCCAGGCAGTAGAGATCTTGGCCACCAGAACTCCATTAGCACATCCTCTGCATTGATAGGGGTAGAGCCCACACCTAGCATCCATGAGGCCTAAGCTAATGCCTCAGAACCATCTCTCACAGACCCAAGATAATAGCCTGACCAATGAGAAGGCATGTGTCAACCTTTGAAACATCTGGAAATACTTTTCATCATTTTCTTTTCCTCAGGGCAGACAGAAATTAGCCCGGTTTAATGCTCATGAGTTTGCTACACTGGTCATAGACATTCTGAGCGATGCCAAGAGGAGACAGCAGGGGAACCCAAGCACCGGTTCAAAAGGTGACTAGATGAAGCCTCCCACCTTGCCATGCTTTCCTTTCTGGTTTGCTTACCTTGTCTCCATCTCTCCCTGGTTAACCGTGATAGTAGCCTGTGTAGAGTTAAAGGCAGGTGCTGCTTGAAGCAGCTGCCCATCAGCTGGACTCTACGTAGCTTTTTCCTACCATCCTGTGAGTTTTACTGTTAACAGACATCACAACATGGAAAAGTCCTCCAGGATTGATCCTGCCCTTTTCAAAGTCATTTTCTGCCTCTGAGGTTTGTCTTAGATCACAAGTCACCTGCAGCTTCCTTTTCAGAGGTGATATTTGCTGTTAGCCCAAGAGAGTAACTTGAATTTGGTTGAAGAGGAAAAGGAAAACACAGAGATTTGGAATCATCTCTTGTCCCCATTGTTCATTTTCAGGAGTCCATTACAGAAGTACAGGACTCAAGTTTCCAACCATTAAGAGACAGTCTTTCAACTCCAAAGATCCTGGTGTTGTGAAGGTTATATTATTTGAGGGTGAAAGAGGGTGAAAGGGAGATGGCTCCATCTCCCAGACTGTCCTGTACAGAATTGCCGGATGTAGAGATCGCAAGGGGCAGCCATGGCCTCTTCTGAAAGTCTTCCATTGAGATGAGAACCCCTGGCCACTGAGGCGACCCAGTCTCTTTGGGGGTCTAAGTCTTAGGAAGGCTTTCCTAGCATCTCATCTCAATTTGCTTCTTTCTGGCTTACCCTTATCCTGGTTTTGTCCCTTGGGGCTCTGCAGGATGCATCTGCTCCCTTTTCCTCACATCAGCCTTTGAAACCTTTGCAGCCAGCCAGCCAATCTCTCAAGTCTCCTGCAGGCTCCTTCAGCCACTGCTTGTAGAACTTGCATTCAAGGCTCTTTAGCCTCCTAGCTGCCCTCCCCTGGATGCTCTCTAGCTGATAAATGTTTCCTAAATTCTGGTGGACAGAGGGCTTTCCACAAGCTCAGTCTCTCAGTGCAGCCCAAAGTCCCTTCTTAAACTGTTTGACCTTCATCCCCTACCCCTCTGATGACTCCTACCAAAGCCCCAGATTTCCATGAGGTGCTGTGGTCTTAGCAGGCCTTCCCCAAATGTAAGACTTTCCATTCACCCCATTAGACTCAGTTTAGGCCAAAGCTTTCATCTGCCAGGGCGGGGGCATTGTGGTAGCTTCCTACCTGCTGCACATGTGATGTGCATGGAATCTGATGAAAGTGGCTGTGAGGCTGATCCCAAACTCATCACATTGTATTAACATCGAGTCCACATATTTCTGTCGTTTCCAGAAGAATCATATGAAATGTGCCATCAAAGGCTTGGTCAAGTCCCCATAGACTGTCCCATTCCTGTGACCTCATCGATAAGGGAAGTGAGGTGAATGTGGCACAATCTTTTGAGGAAGTCCTTCTGCCTTTGTAGTTGTTGCCTCCTCTTCTGGGTTTTTGCTCACCATCCCTTAGTTCTTGATTTTTCCCAGGACTCAGTCACACTTTTTTTTGATAATCCAGACTCATGGTATGCCTTCTCTCCCTCTTGTGATCTTGCAAATATGAACATGCGTTGCTCAGATTCAGTGACAACCAAAGAAAGCTTGGCACTCTCTTGCTGTCTCCTTACTTATTCCCAGTTAGTGATTTCTGTTTGGTCATTCCTGAGGCAGAGAGCACCAAAGAAATGAGAGTGACATGGCTGGGTGATCCATGTCCCCTGAGGATACCTCTGTTTCCTGTTACCGTAGCCGGTGCTTAGCCTCCCTTCTCAGACCCAGGTTGTTCTAGCCTCTTTTTATAGGACTAGGACCCCATCTTTAGTCTGTCCTTCCATACCTCCCTCTGCTTCCACCTTCCAGGCACATCTTTTATCCATGTCTGACTCCCTGACTTCTCTGAGCATTCCCATCAATCTCTGTGGACATCTCTATTTCTTAATGGTATTATTCCCTTTGACTCTTCAGAATCTCACCCTCAGCAGTTCCCTGTCCTTTCTGGGCTGACATATCCTGTAGAAATTTAATTCTCTCCTTCCTAATTCTCTCCTTCCTTCATGCCCTTTGAGATGAGCTTTCCAAATGGGCCTGGCCTAGCTTTACTTTATCCTAAACCTTGATGTGGTAACTGTGTGTCTTGGCATCAGTCCTAGGCCTCTCATGGGCTTGATTTTGTCAGTTTGCTCAGAGATGATCAGTTTTGTGGGTAGATGGTTTGATGCCAACAACCCAGAGGACTTTGTGAGATTTCTGGGGGGATGCAGCTTTCTAGTGAGTGACCAGCTATCAAGCTGCTCAGGAAGCTAGTTCAGGTGAATATTGTTGGGTGAGCCTAAAGGCAAGGCCCAGGCACCAGAGAGTTTTGTGGGATGAGCCAGCTGGGCTCTAGTTGAACCCAGAGACTTAGTTTTGCTCTGCTCTCAAGTTCACCAGAATGTTCCTGTCACCACCTCCATCTTCCTCAGTGGGAGGAAGTCCACATGTAGATACCCTCTGCCTAGGTTCTCAGCAACTAGCACCTTCTATTCTTATACTCGCTTTGATTAAATGATGCCTGATCTAAATTTCTTAACATTTCATTCGATTTAAATGTTTCCTGTTGTGGGGAAGACAATGCCTTGTGGATCTGACCTTCTCTTAGGCGTGGGACATGCCCCATGGGAGGCTACTGAGGGAGATCCAGGGGAGTCTCCTCATACCACACTTAAAAACTGGTAACTTCCCTTTTTTTTCACCCTTGTCCCCAAATTCTGAGGTTCCCTCTGCCTGGAATTTACCTTCCTGTGGGTTAATGACAGGAGACCCCGGGTATGAAGCTCTTGCCTTTGCTTTCATGGCTGAGTGAGTGAGCAGAGTGAGTTCTGGGCTTTGATCTTGGGGGGCCTCCTCACAGCCGACTCAGGTGGTCCTCAGAGCATCTTTTCTGGGTCCCGTCCTGGCCTCTTTTCTCCGTCTGAAGTCACTGTTTGCTTTTGTTGGTAGACAATGTGGAACTCATCCTAAAAGCTCTCGGCAGCCAGCCCAGTGTGGAGAGTCAAGATAATGACCAGCCGGACTATGACAGCGTCGCGTCCGATGAAGATCCAGATTTGGAAGCACCAGCGAGTAAAGCAGGCAGGCAGAAGGTGGGCCAGCTTCCTTCCCATTGGTTCTTTGCAGGCAGCCTGGCAGAGGGTCAGACTCAGAGAGAGGCAGAAACCACATGTGAACACCGTCTTCCATGTTATATTTTTTATCTATTTTGTTCCCCATTTCCCAATTACGTCTTACTCTGGTTTGGGGGGAGACTTTGACACGTCTGTTGTAGTGGCTTCATCATGGGATGGGGAACTACATAGTTCTGGCTCAGATCCTGTCATGGATCCACCTAGTAGAACTGATAATAAGAGTATTCTCCTTGGAGTGTTTGATTGGGGTTTTTTTAAATTTTGTTTTTGGAGACAGTAGGGGTTAAGTGATTTGCCCAGGGTCACACAGCTAGTAAATGTTTGAGACCAGATTTGAACTCAGGTCCTTCTGCTCTAATCACTGCACCATTTAGCTGCCCCTCAGAGGGTGTTTGTGGAGCATGTGACCCACCTTAACACACCTTACAAAGGACTCTTAGTATTTTACTACTAAGTTCATTATCTGTTGGGTAAAAGGTGCAGATAGGCACGGGGAAAGTACAGAAAGCTATGCCTGGGAGAGCTGCTTGTTATTAAGCTAGCCCAGTCTCTCCTGACCAACCATAAGCATCCCATCATTAGTACTTCCAGACTTCTTAGAAGTAATGAGCCCCCAGTTGGTGAGAAATGGGGTCACAATTCCAGAAGAGATGTGGAAGGGAAGCCTGACCTCCGGACCTCCCTTTCCTCTCATTTTACAGAGGAGGCAGCTGTGGCCCAGAGAGGGACCAAGCCTTTCCATAGTGCCATGAGAACAGCCAGGGCCCAGGCCCTTGGAGCCCCAGCTGGACGACTGTCTGTTACCAAGCTCAGAGCTGCACTCATCCAGAGCATGTCCCTTTAGTAAGGAACCAGGAGCTGTGGGGAAATACCAGCTTCCTGTGTGCCAGCAGCCCTGGCTGTGGTGGAGGACACTTGGGGCATTTTCAGTTCACGTGCCCCCTCTCCACTGCCAAGAAGCTGCTGCTTCCTCATCTCAGGCTGGCAAACACGCTCCCACGTGCGGCACAAGGAGGAGGCCGTCACTGCCATGGCTCCGTGCCATTGTCCACCAGGACCTCATGTGGTGTTCTTCACCCTGCTGACTCTTCTTCTGATTTATCCTTAGAGCCTGGATTCCGACTTATCAGATGGACCAGTCCCCATCCAAGAATTCATGGACGTCAAAAATGCCCTGGTGGCTTCCGAGGCCAAGATCCAGCAGCTCATGAAGGTGAATAACAGCCTGAGTGACGAGCTGAGAGTGATGCAGAAAAAGGTAACAGATAAGCGCACAAAGCCCAGTTTGCTCTGATAGTCTGCAGTGTCCACTGAGGACGCGCAGCTGTCAGGCCTCCCATGGCATGAGGGAAGAGCGTCCTAGGGACCTTGACAGACACAAGAGGCTTCTCTGATGGCAGGTGCCTGGGGGTCTCCCAGAGGTCTAGAGGTGCCCCCACTGTCGGGGCTGGCACAGAGGAGGTGCCCATCATGGGATCATGGAATTAGTGGCATTAGGGACCTTAGAGGCCACCAAATTCAGACTTACTTTACAGATGAAGAAACTGAGGCAAAGGAGAGCAACCTGCCTGAGGGGATGCGGCTAAGTGTCTTTTCTGATCCCAAGTGTCCACTGTGCCTTACTGCCTTTTATGCCACAAATGATAAGGGCAGGATAGGAACCTGGATGAGCAAAACAGAGTGGATTAGTAGCCAGATTCCAGTGGATAGGTGGGTCCTTTAGGGAGTCTGCCCTGTGACTGAGCTGGACATAGAGGCAGTATGTGGTGGAGCCAGGATTTGAACCCACGGCTTCTTGATGACTAACCCAGCATCTTGCTGCCTACTAGAACTTGGATGAATTATTATTTTTTTTTTAGCACTTTCTGCCTCCTTTCTCGAGTGAATTTGGACTTACAGACCAGTAGGTTTAGCATAATCTCTTGAGAAAATTGACGAAATTATTTGATTATTACCAAGAAAGCTCACAGGTGTGAAGATCTTCCTTCATGGGAGTCTTGGGAAGACCAGTTGCAGCTCCAAGTAACCAAGAGTCCAGCTGGGTCTCGTGCCTTAAAGGTCACGCAGCAATCATCGTGAGAAGCTGTTTCTGGATAGTGGGTCAGCGAATGAGTCATTACAGTTCCAGGTCAGCAGATGGTACTTCAGTCACTAGGCAAAAGTACCTTGCTTCCTAGCCATGTGAAGAACATCAGACTGGAGCCAGAAAGCCTGGGCTTCTCCCCTATCTCGGATACTTACTAGTGGTGTGACCTGGCTATCTCCCTGACAGTTGGGCTGAGGAGGAAAGCGAGACTCGGATGAGAGAAGTGTCCTGCCCAGCACCCCCTGGGTGTAAGACTCCAGGGCAGGATTGCAGCATGGATTATGTGACTACAAGTGCAGGGTTGTTTCGCTGTTCTGTGCTGCGTCCTGTTCTCACAGGACCGTAAATCAACTGTCCTTTCCTTAGTAAATTGTAGAGGTGATCAGCCTGCAGCCTGCAGTTCTGGAGGCCAGCAACTGAAATAGGAACATTCTACATTTTTGTGAAATGTTTCAAAATTCTTTAAAGTGATATTGAGCAGAATTGACAAGTGAAGTTGGTTTGCTCTGGAGACTTCCCAAGTAAGGGATTAAGTCTGATAAATATGATGCTTTTCACATCAGTAGGCAGCTCGGTGGGGCTCTGGGGGTATAGGCAAGACCTGAGCGCCAACTCCTTCTTGGACACTTAGTAAGCATGTGACCTTGGGCAAGTTGCTTTACTTCTGTCTGCCTCGGTTTCCTTAACTGTAAAAATAGGCATAATAACAGCGCCTTCCTCCTAGGGTTGTTGTGAGCGTCAGATAATGTAATAATTGTCAAGTGCTTAGCACCGCGCTGCCACATGGGAGGTGCTTAATCTATGCCTTCTTTCTGTTATTCTCAATTATGAGAACTAGAATTTAATCAGTTTATATTGTTGTTCTTGCTAGATCCAGAGAATAAGTGTTGTAAGGAAGAGCAGGAATGCTTCTTCTCTATTTTTATAAGCCTTTTTAGTCATTCTCTGTCCTTTAACCGTAGAAGACAGTATTTCTTGATGGTTCCATAGTATGGGAATTAGAACCTGGAGAAAATGGACCCTGGGGGTAGAAATGTCTTTTGTAAAGGGCCTTTCCAGAGAGTGACTGCCCGTCGGGGGTCTGCTGGCAGCTCTGAGCAGGGGCCACATTGTCTTTGTGTGTGGGGATGTTCTCTTTGCCTTATTTACTAGTGAAAGATGGAGTCCATGTGTGCAGGGCTGGGGCTGCAGCCTCTCCCAGTACTGTTTCACTTTGGCTCCAGATGCCACCCTGACTGTCAGCCCTCCTGTGGGCTCTCTGAAAGACGTAGCTTCAGCCCATGGTAAGGGTGGGGAAACAGTCCTAAAACCAGCCCCCATTCAGCTCTGAGCACAAACCCCAGGACTGGAGTACTCTCAGGAGAGTGACTGTGCCCCTCTGGCAATGGCCCACCTAGTGCTGTCTGTCCCCTTCTCTTTGCTTCTGTGGTTTTCTGCCTTGTCAGAAAGGTTTCAGGTAAGTGGACTTGGTAGGGACCTGGTTTTGGTTGGGTAAGGTGACTTTTTCTGGAAATATGTTGCATTTGCCATTATGATGACCTCCAAGGTCCAGCTTGCTCTTGTAATAGTCATTTTGAATTTGTCACATCACCAGAAATGACCTCATTTGCCAATCTTTTGTGTCCTCTGCTCCCATGGAGAGATGCCAAAAGACCCATTTGCCAGCCAGCATTCACTCATTGCATGTCTTCCATGTGGAGAGTCTCTAGCTATCTAGGCCTGGTAAGCCAGCTGAATTTTTTTTTCTGGCACAATTTTTGAAACAGTGATGAAATCCGAGAGTTAAAAGTTGAACACCATTAGAGGTTCTCCAAGTACATCACTTCAGTTAAACATGGGAAAGGGTCTAGAAATCAGAAATGCTCATCTTTGAACATAGAAATCCTCATCTTCATAGATGAACGCTTCTGCAGCAGAGCCTAAGAATTATGGCTCTGTTGGAGTGAATCATGTATTCTGGCATTAAGAGAACCTAGAGCTTTTTGTTTTTAGTGGAGACACAAGCAGGTGACCGGGCTAACTCTCCACACCAGTCATTTGTGCTCAGTTACGTGGTGAATTCAGAGTGAAGGAATGCACATGTATCAGGATCTACTTCTCACTGCAGTTTCTTGTGCATTGGGGGTGGGTTGAAGAAGGAACACAAGGGTCAGTTCTTAGTAACTCATTTTAAAGAAATTGCTGCAAGAAAAGAATGGTTTTAGCAATCCATGATATCACAGAATTTTTAAATTTTGCTTTTTTTTAGTAGAGGTTTGGAATTTTTTAGTTTTATTTCAAAGGCTAGCTAAAATTGTAAGCTGCCTCGATATTTTCATACTTCTATCACAGTAGCAGGATTTGTGCCTGATCTATCACACTTAGTAGTTGCTTGGAAAAGGTGCTAAATTAAGAGGAAGGAGGAGCTGTCTTATTGATGGGTATCTCACAGATGAGTTCTCCTTATAGTGGCCTCCTGACTCGAGGAGATTCGCTTGTGGACATGAGCCTTGGCAGTACTGGGAAATCTGGTCAGGTTTTACAGTCACTGTCTAGGAGAAGTCTGAAGTTACACCCTGCTGAGCTTATAAAGATGTCCTGAAAGATTAGGGCCTGAAACTGGGCAGGATGGACTTGGTTCATTGTGTTTAAGGAAAAGTGCGGCCCTTTGCTGCTTAATCCTAAACTCGAATTTCCCAGAGCCCATGCAGCGGACTGCCCTGCCCAGAAAGTGGGCAAGGGGCCATGCCTGGGATGATCTTAGCTTCTTTAATCAGGGACGGTGCCAGGCAGAAGAAAAGGACTAAACCTGAAACTGCCCTGGGAAAGGTTCATGGCTCCAGCTAAGCCAAGGGAGGGTCGGGTCCCACATGACAGTCTTGGGAGGTCATCCATCCTCCAGGGGGAGCAGCAGCACCACAGAAGCCCCCCCCCCCCCCCCAGAGGAGGCCAACTCTCCAAGGGGTCTGGAGTTTTCTTCCTGCATTCTTACTAGAGTTGACTAAGTTCAAGAAAAGGGCCAAGTCATGTGAATCATCAAGAATATTATGGAATAAAATCTGTTCACATAATATTTCTTGTTGGCTTTTTGGGAAACATCTAATCTTCATTTCCACCAGCTCAGTAAACCTCACTGTCTTTTCTTGCTTTGCAGAGCACCTCCATGTTTCATTCTGCTGCTTCCCTGGCATCTATGCTCTGATTTGGCATTTGCAAATTAATAAGGGCTCATTAAAAAAAAAAAAGTTGTTCTAGTGACTTTTTAGTGGTGCAAATGAAAGCATGCAGGGCCTGCCTACCCACTTTGGGGTTCAGATGCCCTAGGGGCCATCTCCAAAATGCCCAGCCCCCCAACTCCCAGGCCACCTGCCCATCTGCACTGCTTCATTACGTTGCCCTGATTGTAGCCCTGCTGGCAGTCGGAGCCAGCAGTCACTCGTCCTTGTCTGTTCTGTGTTTGCCTTTCTGCTTGCCGCAGACAAACAGAGTCCCACTGCTCCACTCTCTTTCAGCTTCTGACCCTCCAGAGCGAGAATTCGACCCTCAGGAGGCAGGCCACCACCCATCTCAGTCAGGTGGCACCTGGCTCTGAATACCCAGACCCCTCCAGCCCTTCCTCCTTAAAGCGGCGTCCATCTGCCCGGGGCAGTAGACCCATGTCCATGTACGAGACTGGATCTGGTCAGAAACCCTACCTCCCCCTGGGGGATGTCGCCTACCCAGAAGAGAGCGTGACCAGACTGCAGCCTTTCCCCCCACATGTAAGTAGACCCAATCACAGGTGCTCACTCAATGCCTTGGGCTCGCTGCTCTGTGCGTCCCAACTGGTTTGCTCACCTAATCCTGTGCTTTTTTGCCCACTCAAGCTCTGATGCTCAGTCACTTGATCACTGGTCACTGTATCTGCTGGATGGACTTGTCAGCAGCACCTGGAGGCATTTGTCAAGAATCAAGGGCTTCCTGATGATCTCTTTTAACATGTGCAGGTTGGGGCTTAGCTTGTGCACAGGCCTTTCTTTTCCCTTTCTTTACCCATATTTGTTGAACTAGCCAGGGCACAGACAGATATTTGGAGTCAGACAGGTAAGTATTCATCTAGCACCTGACCCTTGGAGGCACACCTGACAGGATTCATGATTTTGTCTAGCAGAGAGCCTTTCCTCTGCCTGAGTCTGAGGGGCCATGGTGGGAAAGCATCCCAGGTCACACTGGCTGCTCATGCTCCTTTCAGGGCTGTGGGGCCCCCTGGCTGGCCTCCTTGCTCTGTTTTGGTTTTGGAGAAAGCTATTTTGTCATGATTTACATGATGAAAGTGAAAACCAGTTTGCACATATTTTAAAGGTAATCAGGTCCATGAGCTGTGATCCTCTGGCACAGCCCCGTTGTAAGACAGCCTAAGAATTGAGGCCAAGGGGTTGGTGACATGGTCTTTCTTGGGGGTTGCCCCATAAGGAACCTCACATCAAGAGTGTTATACCCGACCTCAGTCATCCCTTCTGGTTCGTGATCCGTTCTCCTCTGAGCTCTGGAGATTTGGAGATCACCACCTATCAGCCGTGATCATGGGAAGTGGTTTCCATTGGCCCCCAATCTTGTCTCAGAATTGTGGGTGACGTCTCCAGTTGGGCCACTCACGCCCATGATAAAGTATGATGATGCATCCTCCACTATACCATACCATACCATACCATACCACATCATAAAGAGGCTGTGAAAATGCCAGTGCTGCCAAATGGATCACATCACCAGTGGTTTACTTATTGTAGATAAGGTGTGTGATGTTCCTGGGAAGTTAAACTATAGGCCAGTTATTTTTTAAAATCTCTCCATTGAGCTTGTATGTAATTTTATGAATGTAATTTCATGGGAGAAAATCGTGTGATTATGAATATAGATCACCTTTATTTCAATAGAGCTGTTGGTTAGGGTTAGCAATAGGAAGAGGCAGATTTTATTTACTAATAAATGTGTACTTAACCACTGATTTTTGTATGTGGGTTTGGGAATTTAGAGATCGGTCATAAGAGACCACTTCAGAGTGTAATTGCAGGAATGTCATTTGTTAAAGAATATTCTGCAGTGTGTTTTTTTATTACCGTAATTTCTCTTTTTTCCCTAAAGGGTAAATATTTCTTATGCCATATAATTTATTTTTTTAAAACATATTTCCACATTAGTCATGTTGTAAAGAAGAATCAGAACCAAAGGGGAATAACCACAGGGAAGAAAAACAGAAAAGTGAAAATAGCCTGCTCCGATCCTCATTCAGCTCGAGTTTTCTCGGGGTGTGGATGGCATTTTCCATCTTTAGGCTTTTGGAGTTGTCCTGTTGCTGAGAGGAGCTAAATCTGTCAGAGCTGGTCGTTGCACCATGCTCTGGTTACTTTGCCTTCACTCAGCATCAGCTCAAGTAATTTCTCATTTTTAATCTCTTGGTGTCAGGATTATACTTTCAGTCCTCATTCTAAAATGGCCTTTTTTTGTTTGTTGTTCGTGTTTGGAATTACTGAATCTCAAAATACATTCATTCCACATTTTTTCTATGCAAAACAGTCTTCTGTGGATTGTTTTGATAAAAGCTGGCATTTCACTATGGGATTTAACATGGATTTGCATCATTGGATTGTTGTAGCAACCAGTTGTGTGTTGCCAGAGGTCAGATCTAGTGTCATGTCCCAGACCACTTGGGGCAGTCTCCTTCCTCTGAACAGTAACCCTCTGCTGGAGCTCAGCAGGTCTGTTTTTATCCCATTCTTTGTTTGTTTGTTGTTTTCCCGAGTGTGTTTCTCTCTCCCCTTTTAGATCGGGAGGAGTGCGTTTGTGACCTCCTCTTCATCTCTGCCTTCCTTCCCCTCCACACTTTCCTGGTCAAGGGATGAAAGCACACGAAGGGTTAAGTACCTTCTGACTTGGTCTGTTCTCTGGAGGACGCTGCACTGGCTGTGGCCGGGGAGCTTGGTGCTTCGGCCCCCTCCTCTCCCTCCGCTAACCTTCCTTCCCTCCTGCATGTAAATGCCTTGCCCTTCTGACTTCTCATGGTGCACCCCTACACCAGCAGACACACAGAGACCCTGCCTCACTCTCTAACTTCACGCAGCTGAACTCCATTTGGTACTTAACATGATGTCTGAATCATCCTCAATCATTGATTCTGCAGCATCACTGTCTTTTCAAAATAATCAAGAGGAAATTAGCTGGCTGCTGGTTAATGATCTCTCCTTAGTAGAGACCATTTTAAAACTTGGGAATTACAAGGCAAAACAAAATAGTTGATTCTGGACAGCACTGAGTAGAGTTCACACCTCCCCATTTGTTGGCAGTGAGTTACTTTCTGTATTCGTAAGTGGGGTGTGGAGCCATCCCATGGTTTAGGAGCTACCAGGAGGTCCAGTATCACTCACTTGGGTCTCGAGGTTGAATACAGCTTAAGATCAGTCTGTAAAAGGATTCCAGACAAGAGCATCTTGGAATGACCAGCCAGGGACACACCCTTGGGGATCATCCATGCTCGGGTTGGTCACAGGCACCAAGAGCAGAGAATGACCTTCCTCAGATCAATACAACAGAAGTTGATGTGCCCGAGACCCCGGAACCAGGTTGTCAGCTCCTCAGAGAGAGCCACCAAGGGGTCCTCCAAGCCCTACTGACCATCGCCCTATCCTTCATTTGGCAGCCTTAAACCCGGAAACTGAGGCCCAGCTTCTCTCGGTGGCAACAGTGGGTGAAATGTCATGAAAACTGCTGTGTGATTGAGCTAATCATTTCAGGGGTGGGGGGAACCTGCAAAGATAAATCTAGTGAGTCATTACCATCTCATGAGCACCTCTGCTTCTGAACTCCTTGAGTCTAGTCTAGAGGTATATTACCACCAGTGCTGAAGCCCTTGGGGGACAGATTCTCATTGCTGGGAGGTTGACCACTGAGCATGCTTGCTTTTGGCCCAGCAGCTCCTGAAGATCCCCTACTCCAGATGGGATGGGGAGGGAGTGCCCAGCCTAGGGAGAAGAGCCATTGGCTCAGGCAGGGCCGTGAAAAGTTAGGCTATTTGTCAGTCTGATAGACTCTGGGTGCAGAGAAAACCCAGACTCTAGTTCATGAACTGAACCAGCACCAGCTACCAGGTCACTTTTCTATTAACAGCTTTGGAAAAACAGCACTTTTAACCAGTAGATCTTGGCTCTGCATGCTTGTAATAATTGTTCATACAATTAAATGTTGAATAATTTGCGTACCTGTTTGCATATTGTCCCTCCAACTGAGGGAGATAAAGGAATTTGGCTTCCTTGGTACTTAAGGATCTGGGTTCCTAGGGGAGGGGCCCCTTTTCTAATTCTCATCCTGGAATGTGGATGGGTCTGTGTGCAAGACACTCCCTCCTTTGAGCTCACTGTGTTATCATTTGTTTGGTTCTTTGTTAAATTTATAGAAAGGAAGGAGATGGAACTGATCCTATAATATTTTCAGCTTAATCCTATTTTCCAATGTTATTTGAATAGAAATATCTCACGCGAGCAAACCCAGAATAGAATTTAAATCCTTTCATTTACGTTCCATGTATGGCGCATGATTCTGAATGGAGGGGAGGTTTGACTTTAGCATTAGGCCTTGAGAACCTTGGAAAGGGAGTCCAAAGAGTTGGGGGAAACACATCGGGCAGGGCTCCTGCACAGTTTACTGTTTGGTCTTACAAGTCAGTGTCTAACAGGCAGTCATTCACTTTCTCAGATCATCACCACAGCAAGACTTTGAGCCTGCCAGGTCCGCACGGTAATCTTGCTGAGGGAAGTCATCCAAAAAGAAGTGTATTTTGACAGTTGTGCTGGGTTGTTCCGACTGTCTTATCAAAGTAGCCACTCCCTCTTAAGGAATCGATCTGGAGTTGCATTGGGGTAGATTTAGTTGTGAGGCTTGGGTTGACTTGGGATAGCACAGCCAGCAGAAGATGGTATTTAGGAGGGGCAACAGCCAGGCTCAAGGAGACCGGAAAGGGGACCACAGGGAGTTGAGCAGGACAGGTTGAGTAGGCTGGCAGATCACTTTTTCACTCCCACAGTACTTCAGGTTTGCTTTTCTAGTAAAAAACTTGGGCATCTCTGCTTAGTTTCAAATTGGAATTCCCATAATAATCTCTAGACATTGATTTATATTCTAAATAACTATGAGCCCTTTTCCCTCTAGGCAAGGTGGAACTGTAAGACCAGTCCATTTCATTTCTAATTAAGAATTAATGTGGCAGAATCTCCCTTCCAAAGTAGACACCTGCTACACTCAGAAGCCTTTTGTGAAGTCAGCTTTGGGCCTTGTCTGAAGGACCTTTGTCACACTCTTTGAGGTGGCCTCAGATTACCTACAATCAGCCCCAGCCTGTGTTCAGGCACGACTCTGGAGGTATTGACGTCTGTGCAAAGGAAGTCCTTATGTTAAACTGTCTTGAGCAGGGAGAAGTCTTCTGGTTTTATCCCAGAATAGTTCCCAGGCTCAGTGGACTTAGTCCTGACAGAAACCCCAGCCCAGCAGGGTAGGGCATGTTATTGTCCTCATTTTATGGATAAGGACACTGAGACTTGCAGAGATTTCAGCTTCTCCTGAGTTTGGTTCCAGCATCCTT
Source organism: Potorous gilbertii (assembly GCA_028658325.1). Lineage (NCBI taxonomy): Eukaryota > Metazoa > Chordata > Mammalia > Diprotodontia > Potoroidae > Potorous > Potorous gilbertii. Next base: position 233,879,017 of record CM053773.1, read on the forward strand.
GCTGCTATGCCCAGGGGCTCCCAGAGGATGGAAGTTGGAGCTATGTGGCCCAGGTCTTGCTACATGTTAGTTGTATGATCTTGGATGAGCTGCATAACCTCTGTGGGCCTCCGTTAACTCATCCATTAAAATGCACAGGTGTACTCCCTAAGATCCGTTCCACCTCCTTCCACAGATGTCTAAATCGGGATATGTCTTGTCAGTCAGTCTGTTCGTTCTAGAGTCTTTGCTGGGCCTTTCTGCCAAGAGGGAGCAGCCTCTGGGCTTCTCCCCCTGGTGTGATGCCACATTTGCCAGACTAAAACTGTTGATCTTTGGATCAGGGAAGAGAATTGTGGACCCCTTATCCTGCTACTTGTGTCTCCAATTCTCAATCACATGGAAGCAAAACCATGTCCTCAGATGCCTGAAGGAAGGTGCTTTGGAGGGTGTCGTGGCTTTTGGTGACAGGTGCCTCTTCTATTTGTTTAGGCTTCCAAGTTAGAGAAGCAGAACAGTGTGCCAGAGAGTGATTATGACAACACCACTCCTGACTCCGAGCTGGATGACACAGGGTATGTAGGGCCCTTGTGAAGAGAGGGGCATTCCTGCCTGTGCCCTCCTGCTGGCATGCCAACAAATCAGCAGGATCTAAATCTCAAGGCCTAGGTGGGTTAGACAGGCCAGTGAGGTCTGTCTGTCTGTCTCCTTCCTTCCCCCCTTCTCACTCTCTCTCTGTCCTTCTATATCTGTCTCTCCACCTCCTCCCCTGCCGTGTCTCCCTCTTTCTGTCTCAGGCTCTTTCTCCTCTTTCTGTCTCTCTCTTTCTCTCTTCCTTTCCTTCTCCCTCTCCTCCCTTCCGCATTCTCCTTACCTTCTCTCTATCTCTTCCCATCCAATATTTCTACATGAATTTCCACAATGAGCATGTTCACTGTAAAGTGAACACGCAAGTTCTATTCTAGTTCTCTATCTGGGGCTCTGGGATTACGTTTTCTGAGAGAGACATCAGGAATAATAAGAATCCTCTCCTGTCGCCATTATCAGTCTTCCTCATTCTACCTTTTCTGAGGAAAGAAATATAAAATCTGAGACTTTAGAGCAGGAAAGGACCTTAGAAGTCATTGAGGCCAGAAATGGGCCTAGGATAAAGGGACTTGCCTAAGGTCACAGAGATGGTCAGTGGAGAGCCAAGTCCTCCAATTGTGTCCAACCCTGAGGTGAACCAGAAAGATTCCATGAGATCAGTAGCTGCGTCTTGATGAAAGGCAGAGACCAAGGTGTGGCGCTATGCCCGCGGAACTCCCCTTTGCCCGCCAAAGGATAGTGAGCCCATCTCTCCCTTATCAGTCTCGTGTCTTCATCCCTCACTTTCCTAGGTCAGGTAGAAAAGTGAGACAGCGGAGCGTTGTGTGGCCTGGAGAGGGAGCTATTCCCGAGCTGGGAGACCCCCACGCTGTGTCCAGTTCTACCCTCCCGAGCACAGAAGATGTCATTCGGAAAACTGAGCAGATCACCAAGAATATCCAGGAACTCCTGAGAGCAGCCCAAGAAAACAAGCATGACAGGTAAACCGAGGTGTTGGGATCTAGAACCTTCTGGGAGGGCAACATGGGGCTGCAGGAACAGGAAGAGCCATAGCTGTTTGTTGGCAGCTGCTCAGAGGCTTCTCCACAATTAATCTGTCAGTTAGAATGTGCCATTTCCATGGCTGTGCCCAGCACTCTGGAGAGTTGTCCTGTGGGAAAAGGACATTAGAGATGTGTTTGTTTTGGGGAGGAGAGATGCCAGGAACCCTGGGTGGAAGCTGTAGAGAAACTGACTTCACCTCGGTCTCAGGACTTTGTGGCCTGTGGAGGTGATGAGCTTCCTCTCCTGGATGGCTCTGCGCAGGAGCCACATGGCCCTGGTTGGGGATGGGGTCGCTGAACTAGGTCGCCTCTTTAGCCCTTCCAGTTCTGAGATTCTCAGAGTCTGGTCTGTGAAATTGTAACTTTTATTTACATTTTAGAATTGTTCATTTTTGAAAATCTTTAAAGTAAAAACCAAATGAAAATGGCAATACAGTCTACGGTATCATAGATACCCTCTTGCATGGAGTCAGGAAGACCTGAGTTCAAATCCAAGCGCTGGTGCTTAGTGGCTCTGTGACCTTGGACACATCTCTCAGTTTATCGTCTGTAAAATAGGGATGATAAAGATGCTCATCTCCCAGGGCTTTGTGACGGTAAAATAAAATATTTGTAAACTTAGAACACTGTTTATGGTGTGAGCGTCTAGTGGTAGTTAGGGTTAGTGCTCCGTGGTTGTGGTAGTATCATCTGTGTAGACCCGGGTGCCATTTGCTCTTAACCTGAAGAAAGCAGAACTTTGCCCCACGTCTCTTGTGGGCATCTCCCAGACCGTCCCTGGTTCTTCCTGCTGTGGCTGTGCCAAGGGTGGTCACTTTTATACGTCCAAGGTTGTGTTGACACTGAAGATCTGGTGTTTGGGGGCTGAGTGAAAGGTGATCTGACCATTACCCCAAGTGCTTTTTCAGCCCTTGCAGGGAAAGGAAGCTCCTTAGACAAACCCTCCCTCTAGTTCTTTCTTTACCGAACCTGGCAGTGCATGGGGTCAGTTGTTGGTTCAACCATATTTTTTGACTTTTCTCTGACTTACATTCGTTTGGGTCTCTTTCTGGAGTCAGCCTTGTCAAAAGTACTGAGAAGTGGGATTCTTTTGTAAAAAAAACAGTAACAGCTCACATTTCTGTCTGACTTTGAGGTAAAGCACTTCACTGTGAAAAAGGTTGCTTCTTAACCCACTTCACAGATGAGGAAACTGAGGCTGGCATAAGTGATGTCATTTGCCCAGGTTCACCCAACTGAAACATTTCTGGGGCTGACTTTGGTCTCAGTTCTTGCATGCCCTCTGGGCACTTTGCCTGCCAGGGTGTTCCTGATGGTCCTGTGTGGGTTTCCAGCAAATACCAAGTTCAGAATTCAGAACCAAAGCTGCCCTCCACCTCCCACAGCAAGGGCAGCACCGTCAGCCCCCCAGTCCTGCTGCCATTCACACCAACCTGGAGTGCTCACACGTGACGCCTCCTGTTCTCTGGTGGCTTCCATGCCTTTGTAGCTCTGCAGGGGCCATGTCTGCCAAACCATCCGTAACCAGCTGCCTCAGAGGCCCTGAGTGAGGTCACTGCTCGGCCACAGGTTCCTCCCCACTTTCCTCTGGCCCACTGCCCTTGCTGCTGCAGTAATGGCTTCCTACTGGCTTTGTCCCACAAGGTACATAGAGTAGGAGCTGTTTACATGGATGCTGCAAGGATCTCATCACTTTTCACGGCACTGCTTTTTAGCCTCCTTCATTGAGAGAAAGTGACTTTGTTCTCAGGTGTCTCCAGGGGCTTAGGGAGGTCCAACTTGACATTCAGGTCTTGCTCTTAGGAATACATTTCCTTTCTTTTTCCTTGTTCTTCCCAATTCATGAGCTCCATGTGTGGTTCTGAAATAGAAATAGCCTGTTTTTTTGTTTTGTTTCGTTTTCTCCTGCATGTGTTAAGAAGATGTGTCTTCTGAAGTCCCTTTGTGCCTCCAGAGGGTGCAAGATGGCTCTTGTCCCACATCTCTGCTCTGTCTTTGGCTCTGGAGAAAGTGAAATGGGCAGGAAACTGAAGCAGGAAAACAACAGGGAGTTTTCCTGAGATCAAGGGGGACATTCTAGGATAGCAGCTCATAAAGAAGCAGCTACTTGAGACCCAGGGCCCAGTTGATCTTTAAGTCTCCCTGTGTGTGGCGCCTTCAGCTGAATGGACAAGACATTTATCTAATCCACACTCAGAGGCAAGGATGAGGCAGCTAAGGCTCCAAGGGCTTAAACCTCAACCTTGGGTCACCCAGGTGCTCAGTTGCCAGGTGTGGCACACCAAAGCCAGCATTCTTCGTGCTCAACTCAGTGGGGCCCTCCAGAAGGGACAGGCCTGAGGTTGACCCAGCCCAGGGGCCGTAGGTGGTCTCCCTCAGCCCTCCCTGCTTATAGGGAGCCACCATCTGTGTTTCTGCAGAGTGCGCCCTCAGTGCATGCCCTGCTCCCCTTGTTTCCTCCCTCAGTGTTCTTTCTTAATGTTTATTCTCCCAAGGGGAGCACAAGTGCTGTCCCTTGAAGCCATTGAGTGCTATGGTGGTCTCTGTATCTCTCTGTCTGTTTCTGTTTCTGTCTCTCTCCCTCCATTTCTCTGTCTCTCTCCTTCTGTTTCTGTGCTCTGCACACATATCAGGGCTGAGTACAGGTCGCATGTTGGACCTGAAAGGCTTTAGAGCAGGTTCTAGATGTTACATGGACACAGATGCCCCACTCCTGGAGGGGTCTTCTTAATTGCTGCTTCCTTTTGTGCTAAGAACTGCCTATAAGCATTAGGAGGGAGTGGATTCTCCAGAGGCCAACTCGAAAATTCCTTTGTCCTTTTTTTTACATTGAATTATTTTATTTGTTTTAAGTGTTCAACAATCACGTCCATATATCTAAGATTTTTTTTCTACTCTCATCCCCTTACTCCCCCCTCCCTCCCCACTTCCTCCCTGAGAACGATGTACAATCTTATATAGGTTCTATATGTACATTCTTATTAAATGCATGTTACATAGAAGAATTAAAATGAATGGGGGAAACCATAAAACAAAACATTACATAATACAAAAGAAAATGATCTGCTTCATTCTGAGATCCAGTTCCATAGTTCTTTCTCTGGATGTGGAAGGCATTTTGCCTCGAGTCCATTGGAATTTTTTAGGTCCTTGCATTGCTGTGAAGGGCTAAGTCTACCAGAAAAATTCCTCGCACCCTGTGGTTGTTGCTGTGCACAAAGTTCACCTGGTTCTGCTCCTTTCACTCAGCATCAGTTCATACAAGTCTTTCCAGGTCTCTCTGAAGTCTTCCTGTTCATCATTTCTTATGGCACAATAGTACTCTGTTACATTCATATACCACAATTTATTCAGCCATTCCCCAATGGATGGACATCCCTTCGATTTCCAGTTTTGGGCCACAACAAAGAGAGCTGCTATAAATATTTTTTGTACATGTGGGACCCTTTCCCATTTCTACGATCTCTTTGGGAGAGAGCCTCAGAAGAGATATTGCTGGGTCAAAGGGTATGCACATTTTTGTAGCCCTTTGGGCATAGTTCCAAATTGTTCTCCAGAATGGTTGGATCAGCTCACAGCTCCACCAACAATAAATTAGTGTTCCAGCTCTCCCACATCTTCTCCAACAGAAAGTTAGCCCTTTTTCTTGTGGCCAGGAGAGTGGCCTGGCCTTCTGGCTCTAAATGGAAACTGGAACCAGATGAAGTGTCCAAAATGTGGGGCCTGGAAGCAGCTCAGTTTTAGGTGAAGAAGACAGTGGAAGCCCCTTTCCTGAGTAGTGCGAATGGTCGTCTTCTGCTCTGGGTGTTGGACTTGGGTGCAGGCGCCTTCAGAGTAACTGCATGTTGAGTTGGGCTGAAGAGGAAGAACTGGTCATGCTGTGTCCTTGAAGGCTGATGAAAGTCTCTGAGGGAGGGTGGAGAGACACATGGGAGTTTGTTTAATTCAAGCTAAATGTGTGTCATAATGAATTTACAGGATTAAAATGAGACAAACAGGCTGATGGCCTCCTGGGATTAGAGCTGGCAGTGGCCGAGAGACCATGAAGCTCGGCCTCCTTGTTTTATGGATGAGGAAACTGAGGCAGACAGAATTAGTTTGCTCAGAGTTAGAGGGCTAGTAGGTGGCTGAGGTGGGAGTCCAACCCAGATCCTCCAGGAACAAGCCTCTGTCCACTACTTGATGTGACCTCTCCAAGAGGAGGAAACTCTCCACCAGTGCAGATTGGCAATTGGCACCTTCTAGTCTGGGAGATGCCTAGAGCACAAGCTCACTACCCATTGCACCACCCCGCCCCCAGCTTCAGAGAGCCTCAATCAGAGCAGCTTTGTTAGAGTTAGGTTATTATGGTAGTCAAGTGGACAAATGATAGATCATATTGCCCTACAGAATAAACTAAGAAGTTAGCTTTTGTGCTTTACAAAGAAAAAAGTGGGAAAATAGACGTTTAAGCTATTTAAGATGACCCTGCCCAGCCTCCTCACCCCTCTCTGAGCCTTGGTGATCCAGTGATCAACCAGTCCCTTGTGGAGCCTCCCCCCACAAGATACTATGGTGTCCAGGATGCCTTCCCAGGCCTCCTCCAGGCCCAGCCAGGGCCCTTCTTCCTCTGGGGAGGCTTTTCTGAGCCCTCTCAACAGTCATGAATCTCTTTGATTTATCCTTTTATGTCTGTCACTCACCAAACATGCATTGAGGGTCTGCTACATTCCAGGTGCTAGGCTGAGGACAGAAAGGAAGCTTGCAGTCAGAGCTGGGATAGCCCACCAGCAGCTGGTGCTAGGCAGGGAACCCAGCCATGGGACAGGGATCGGAAAAGGCATCAGAGAAGGGGCATTCTGGCTAAGATAGGACCTAGGGAGAGTGTTCCAGGCATGAAGGACAGCCAGTGCAAAGGCCCGGAGTCTGGAGATAGAGTGTCCAGTGTGAGGAAGAGCCAGGAGGTGCTGTTACCAAGTCACCAAGTCCATGGTGAGGTGTGAGGGGCAAGAAGGCTAGAAAGGAGGAGGGGGCCAAGTTGTGAGGGGCTTTAAAAGCCAGAGGATGTTCTCTTTAATCCTGGAGGCAGAAGGAAGCCTGTAGAAGTGATTAGATGGTGGTGTGGTCAGATTTGTGCTTAAGGACAATTGGCTAGAGAGGCTGGAGGCAGAGGATCTTAGGCTTTTCCCTGCATAGCGTTCATGTCACAGAGAAAAGGGAGTGGGAGAAACATCAGGCCTTGAGACACCATCTTGGACCTGGGGAGTGAGAGAGGGAAGAGCCCAGGATGACTTGTAGGATATGGGTCTGGGAGGAGGGCAGAAAAGGTAGTGGGAGAGTGGGGGCTAGGGGAGAGAAAGCGGATGAGGTCAGTTTGGGGCATATCAAGTTTGCTGGCCACCCAGCTGGAGGTTGGCAGAGAGGTCCATCTGAAAATGCCTTCAGAGATGAGAGTTGGAACCATGATCCATGATGAGGTGACCCGGAGCAGCAGCGATACTTGCTACAGGTGGGAGCCCCCTGAGAGCAAGGGCTGGTTCTGTCTTCCCCTGCACCTCCAGGGCCTAGGGTGCTTCATTCCTGCTTCCTAATTGCCCTGGAAGGGTCAATGATGAGTCCTTTTGGTTTTTTAGCCACAAATTTTTTATTTACAGAGAATCTGCTTCGGAATATTTCTTTACTAAGCAGATTTTTTTGAGAGCTGGATTTGTGAGGGAAAATGTATGTTTTTGAGCCTCATGAAAAGTCTTAACTGTCATCAGCTCAGGGTGTCAGACTTGTGGCCCTTTGGTGTCCCAGAAGCCTTGATGAAGGAGCATGTTCAGTGGAAGAGAGAATGTGGGCTGGGGGGCTTCCCTGTAGTGGTCTGGGCCTCACCAGGGCCTGGCACCCAGCAACCACTTCCTAAAGGCCCCTGCAATCTGATACTGATACTGTCCTGAGATGTCCTATAATCCCGAGACAGTCCTGTTAGTAAAAGGCCAGTATTGGCATGAGCTTAAGGTTATTTGTTTTTAATAAAGTTCATTTGGGAGAGTGAACCTGTGTTTCTGTTCTCCTTGTACATACTCATTTACATTTATAGACATCAGCTCTCTGACCACTGCAAAGGCTCAAAGTGTCCTTTCACAAAATAAAGCTGGGCCATAAATGGCTCTTAGATTACTTACTGTTTTTCATCTTCCGGTGACTTCTGAGGCCTTTTGCCCAAGATTCTGCATTCTGCATCAGGAGCCAAGGAGACTAGGCCTGGGAGCAGTAAGTAGCCAGCTGGGCAGAGCAGGGTGCTTGGCCAGTGCAGACACCTCCGTGAGGCCTCTCCCATCATCTGTTTCCCCTCCAGTGACTGCTGGAGTGATTGCAGCATTGCTGCATACCAAACCAGTGCGGTGCTGAGTGTGCAGAGAAAGGCAGATATACAAAAAGTGCCCTATGGTCTGAAGGAGCCCTGGCATCTCTGCCAGCAGTGGGCTGTGAACTCCCCACCCCCTGTTACATCACTGACTTCGTATTTTATCCAAGGACCTGCACTTCCTGGCTGTATGTGAGGTCCCTGAGAGCCCTCAACCCTCTACTAACGGGGACGATTGGGAGGAAGGCCTACTGCCTCTTTACCTTGTCTTTGCTTCTAAAGGAGTGGCGGCTGGCTAACCCATTGGACAGCCCCACACTCTGAAATAGGTTGTTGCTTTGGGTAACTCCTGCTTCATCTTGCAGTTATATTCCGTGCTCGGAGAGGATACACGTGGCCGTGACTGAAATGGCAGCCCTCTTCCCCAAAGTAAGTCATGAGTCTGGGGTCCTACTGGAGTGTCAACCCAATGAGATGCATGGAACCTGGGGACGAATCAGAGGGCCTGGGGGGCCATTCTCCAATTGTTTTTTGCTCTGACCTAAGACGCACATCCTCTGTGGGCCGCAGGCTCCTCATCTATAAAAGGGGTTGATCTTGGATAATCTCAAAGGTCCATTCTGGATCTTAAGCCAGTTTCTAAATCCCTGATCTCATGAACATTCTGTGGCCCATAATGAGAACTCTGAGAGCAAGCATCTTCTGGATCTTGGCAGTGTCAGTCATTGAACCATTGGTTCATAGCACTGTTGGTTAATAGAGTGTGCCAGTTGATAGCATGCCAGATAAACCAATTCGGATGAGGAGTCTGCAGCCTCAAGGTCTCGTGGCCCACTAGGTCCTCAAGTGCAGCCCTGTGACTGAATCCAAACTTCATAAAAGGATCTGTTCTGTCAAACATGGATTCAGTCAAAAGTCTGCCCCCAAAGGCCTAGAAGGGTTCCCCACCCTGACCAGCTTTTAGTGTATATTTGAGAAAATTGTGTTGTTGAATTTTATCTTTTTAGAAACCCAAATCTGATATGGTGAGGACCTCCCTGCGCCTCCTGACATCCAGTGCCTACAGACTCCAGTCAGAGTGCAAGAAAACTCTGCCGGGGGAGTCCAGCTGTCCTGCGGACATCCAGCTGGTCACCCAGCAAGTCATTCAGTGCGCATACGACATCGCCAAGGCAGCTAAGCAGCTGGTGACCATCACCACCAAAGAGAACAACCACTAAGCCGCCTCTTCGGTTTTTTAGTCTTTGTAAGATCTGATTTCAGATTTAGACATGGAACTTTTCAGATTTTTACACAAAAGGAAATTAGTGGCAGAGTAAACTTTTTAAAATAAAACTCAGTATTATTTTTGCATGTTTTCTAACAAATTTTCCACTATTAATTTAACCCACTTGCCTTATTTTGTGCCTGTTTTGCCAGTTTCGTTACTGATCCTAGTATGTTGTAAACTGCTCTTGGGTTGACTTGTCCATTACATGCAAAATGTCTTGATGTTTGCCATCTCCAGCAATTTTATATCGTCTCGGGTTAAAATTATGAAGAGAACTTTAGAAAAAAATGTCCTCGAGACAATTGGATTCAAACTGTATAGTCTCTGTCCCATATATAAGCATTGTGCAATTAGCGGAATTTCGCCAGGTTCCTGCAATGCCTGGGAAGCTTGAGGTGACGGAGCCCATGCAGGGAAAGATCCTGGCCCCTTTCTGATCCCCTGCCTTGGAAGGAAGCACGGGAACCAGTAGGGTGGAGAGGATGCTGTCACTTATCTGCAGGTTTGTGCTCTCCCTTCCCTTCCTGCAGCTGTATTGTTAAGTTAGATTGGACCAGGACCACCAGCTGCAGGGTTGGTGTCTGGGTAAGGCCTTTTAAAGCCTTGTGATTAGAGAGCAGAAGTTTTTTATGAAAACTGACCGCAAAGAAGCATATGGGTTGAGTAAGCCATGGCTGGTTCTCTAGAGCCCCCTTAGAAGCTGCTGCTGACTGAGGTCAAAAGTCAGAAACAGCCTTGGTCACCCCGGCCACAGAACACTGTGTTCCTTCATCCCCCATCAGCCTACAGGTTTTTCTTCTTTTCTTGTAGGAATTCCCTGCAGAACGAGTCCTCATGCTCCCTGAGCTGGTTTTCACCCTCCCTAAAAAGTAACCACCACAGGAAAGACTCCTTGGGTACACACACTCCTCAACTGCCAAATGTCCCAAAGCTATGACAAATTGTCAGCCCTGACTTCTGGGCCCTGGGCATTTTCTTTGTTCATAGAAAGATGATCCATTCACCCTGATTGTTAAGGTCTGTGTGTGGGTATGGTTCAGATAGCATAGGGCTCTGAGGACTGGGTGGTTTGAGGACATTCCTGTCCATGGTTGCCATGACTGTGTACCCTGGTGTGCCTTCAGACCATGCCCATAAAATAGGTCCATCATTGCTATTTGTTAGGAGAGCATTGGCTGGTTCTCCCTTTTTAAAAATTATATCTGCAATAACCTACTTGTCATTTTGCAGATGAACCCATTGGAATAATCATAGTAAAACATGATCTGCAGTTTCAGGTTTTGTCTAAGCTTGTCCATGTGCTAAATGGATTTCTCTTTTCACGGAATGGTTTGATGCAGAAACATATTCATAGCTTTGGCCATACCTGTCATGGAATCCCTCCATGGTAGCATTTCCAAAATATTTCAGATTGAGTTTTTCCCCTAGATATGCTCTCTTGAAGATAAGGGGGAAGGGTAGGTTTGCGTGTGTGTGTGTGTGTGTGTGTGTGCGCGCGCCAATGTGTGTGTATGTGCATGTGTGTGTGCATGTTAGGGGAAGGACTCATTTCTTGTCATTCTCGTCTCCTTGTTTGCATTGCCACCAAGTGCCATGACCTTGTCAGATGCTCATGTGGGTCTCTTGCTATCACTGCCTTAGGGGCAGCTGGGGGTGGAAGGTCACTGTATTTTTGTTTTAAAAAACAACTGCCTGGTAACTCTCATTGTACATGGTGCCCTGTTGTTGTTCTTATACTTTGTAAATATTTACTCCTCCTGTTTGGTTTAACCCCCAGACCTTAGACATGTGAATCTTACGGAAATGCAGATGACAGTTCTGAATTGGTGCCATTGATGAATTGACCAATAGAAGACAGAATGTCTCAAGTATTGGGAAAACAAAGCTCTTTTCAGTATATTGATGAGCTCATCTCAAGTGATCACTTTGTTCCTAGATGGTGAACAATGTCCTAAGAAAGATGGGGAAAGCAAAAGCGCTTGTAGGCAAGCCATTGTGACATGAGTGCTTTCTCTGTGCTTGGGCAGTGCCAAACTCTTAATTAGCACAGTTGGCAGAAATGGAAGCACTCGCCAGTAGTCCGTGTCCCACCTGCCCGGTCCCAGAGGTTTTCTGTTCTGTTGGCTAAGGGCACCTCGCCCTATGGGTTGTTTTTGGGTTCCTTTTGCACATGTCAGGGTCAGAGGGCACCAAAGAGCCCTTGTTGTGATGTCTGTTTTTCTTCTGAAAGCATGTATCACTCCCCCTTCTGAGAAGCCAAGAGGACAGAGGTGCACTTTATGAACAGTGGCACTTTAGGAACAGACGTTACAAACACCTTTCCCCTCAAGGCCCCTCAGCACAAGATCCCATCCTGCCTGTCGGGTGCATCATTCCTGTTTGCCAAAAAGGGGAAAGCTGGGCCCTCAGAGGCGCGGCTTGGGATCCGGGACAGTCACTGATGGGACTTCACCTGCAGGCCCTCAGAGGGGGCCCTTTTTTCTTTCTGTTGGTGCATCAGTGAGCTTCCAGCAAGTTCATCTCATGTTTATTTTCTTGTCCTGGGTGGAGTGAAATCCTTTCCTTTCTAAAAATGCTGCATAGGAGAAACAAAATTGCTTTTTTATTGAAAAATGTATTTATCAGTGTCACTCATCATTCTGTACTTATGATTTTGCTTTTGTTGTACATTCTCTTATTGTAATTATTGTACAACCTTTTTAAGTGTTGTAAAATTGTTTTGCATTATGTGCCTGCTAGTTATGCAATAAACAGGCTTTATAAATGTCTGTGACTGGTGACAATGTCTTCCCCAACCAATTGACCATTCCCCCATTGGTTCTAAATCCAAAGGATTCGGGTGTGCCACCAACTCATCCATCCATCCACTCAGCCACCCATCTATCCATCCATTTGTTTGTCTGTCTTGTCCATGGGATAATGGATCTGGTATCACCATGGTGAGCATGTGGAATGGAGAGAACTGGACAGGGGACTCAGGAGACTGTGACATAAGATTTGGCTCAGTCACTGACTATGTGACCTTAGGCAAGTCACTTCAAATTTGATAACCAACATTTATCAAATGCCTACATTGTACAAGGTACAATGATAAATAGCACTTTTCTTTCTGGGGACATCAGTTACCTCCTCTGAGATAAGGAATTTGGGCCCAGTAATCCCAAGGAACCCTTCTAACTGGATCTGGGGTCAAGAGGACCCAGGTCCTAATACCAGCTTTTTTACCTGTGTGGCTTTGGAAAAGTCCATTTTCCTCTCTAGGCCTCATTGTAGGATGAGGGGTCTTTACTAGATGACTTCTAAGTACTCCTTTAGTTCTCTATCCTGTGTGAAAGTGCCATCATGGCAATTGGCATGGAGGGACTTTGATTTATCAGATTAATATTAGGGAAAGTAAGTTGCCCCTTGACATTTCCCCCATTCCCTGACAAGCAGCTGCAATCTTAAGATTAGGGGTAATCCTGAAGGCCCCATGATTTAGTGAAGGTGGATCCTTAAAAGAACCGGGAAAGATGAATGGGTGGGAAGAGAAGAGCTCAAGCATTCGGGTTCAGGGCAATAAGCAGTATGTTCTTCTGGATGCTGGAAGATAGAAAACTAGGGAAAATAACAGCTAGAAGGAGGAAAAGGAAGGACATTTCTCCCATGAAGCACTGGGTTTACTGAACATTGGAGATGACAAATCCAGACGCCAAGAGTGCCTGACCTCAGCTTACTAAACATGGCACACAGTATTATATGATAGATGTGTTAGAGTAAGAGAAGTGAAGAGACAGTGGTTGAGCCAGGTTTTAAGGAAAAAATAGGAACGGGATGGGCACTGAAGGTACAAGGTACAAGCAGATTGAAGAGGGCGGGTGGAAACAGAGCCAGCAGAACTTGGTAGCTGATCAGTGGTGAAGATGAAATGGAAGAGTCAAAGTCAACCATGACTATAGGAAAAGGGGACCCGAGTGAATGAGGGTCAAAGACCTAGATTATAATCCTGACTTTAACACCACTTGTGTGGGGCTCTGGGCAAGCCAATTTCTGTGGGCCTTAGTTTCCTCACCTGTAAAATAAAGGGGTTAGATCAGACAATTTCTAAGACTCCTAACTCAAAACCTACAGTCCGATGATTCTCAGATCATTTTTCCAGCTAGTGTCTCCTGACTTAATCACCAATTGCCTAGTGGATAATTCCAACTGGATGTCCCATAATAGACACCTCAAACAGATGCATAATGGAACTTGTCCTGCTCTTCCAGACTTTCCTGTTACTAGTACTGCATCTGGTCACTGGATTCAGATAGCTCTGGAGGAGAAGTGAGGCTGGTGACCTACACAGCCCTCCCTCACTCAAAATGAGTCAAATGAAAGCCTTGTCATTATTTCTCTGATGGCATAGTCTTCTTTGGCAAAAAGGACAAACATAACTGCAGGGTGCCACCATCCTTCTAGTCATCTAGTTGTACAAAACCCTGGTGTCAGCTCTTGACTCCTATCCCTTTTCCCATCTAGCTAATCAGTTGCCAAGTCTTGTCATTTTTTCTCTACAATAATTTTTAGAGTCCCTTTCAACTCACAAGTTCAGGCCTCATCTCTTTTTTGCAATAGTCTCCATATTGGTCTCTGCCTCAACTCTATGTCCACTCCAATCCACTCTTCACTCAAAAAAAGCAGTTTCTGAAAGCATAGGTCTGACTCATTAAACTAATTATACCCCATGATCTCTGTGATCAAATGTAAACTCATGTGGTTGGCATTTAAAGCACGTCACAACCCGGCCCCTTTCCATCTCAGGTCTTTTAATACATCACTTCCCTCTACACACTGTATTCTACGATCCAGCCATACTGGACTAGTCTTTTCCTATGAAGTTCCATCTCTCACCTCTGTGCCTTTGCACTGGCTGTGCCTCATGCCTGCCACACTCCTTAGTTTCTTAGAATCTCTGGCTTCCTTTAAGACTCAACTTTAGTGCCATCTCCTTCAGGAGGCCTGGTCCCCACAGCTTCTAGTCCCTTTCCCTCTAAGGCTAATGTCCACCTGCTCCATCTAGCTTGTATGTTATATGTGTGTGTGTGTGTGTGTGTGTGTACATATAGTTTATTATATATATGTGTGTGTGTATATATATACATATATATATGTATATATATACATATATACATATATATATGTATATATATAATCAGCTGAGATTTACAAGGTAAGAAGGCCATTGCTCATACAAAAGCTGACTGAAATTTTCCAGGTTATATGACAAGAAAAGGATATCCCCAGGAGTTCAAGGATGCCTCCATTCTCTTTGATATCTATCTTCTAACAGAAGGGACTCCTGAAATTGGGTCCACAACCTCGTTTTAGTTTTGGGCTTTCTGAATACCTGTTTTTCATTATAATTGGTGTTCCTCATAATCCCCATCTATTTGTTTTATGCATTTAACAGAATTCTGAGAAGGGATGCACAAGCTTCCCCAAATTGCCAGAGGGGTCTATTGGGCCCCCAAATTGAAGATCATTGCCACACATAATCAATATGCTTTGTTAAGTGCCTACAATATGCCAGCTACTGCCTAGGCTCTGGGAGTGCAAGGACAAGAAAGGAAACATTGCCTGCCCTCAAGAAGCTTATAATCTCTTGCAATCAATAGATCTGATTGAAAAAACAAGATAACTAATGCTAGAATGATTGAAGACAAAGATTCATCAAAAGCAAGAGCAGATAAGCATTAAATATTATTAAGCACTTGCTGTGTACCTCACACTAAAATTGGAAGGACCAAACAAAGGAAATGGTCTCTGCCATAAGAAATTTGCCTGCTCCTTCTGGGGCCTTGTAAGAGCTGCTTGAAATGGGTTTTTCACCTTTTTTGTGTTCTGGGCTCCTTTCCAAGATGTGTTTAAATATATAAAACATACATAGGATTACAATTATCAAAATACCTTTTAAAAATAAGTTTACAGAATCCAAGTGAAGAATCCCCAAGAGGATGCTCTGTGGGGGTTTGGGATTCATCTCCCCATTCATTGGTTGCCCCAAATATGTGCCTGTCTCCTCATTTGAGGCAGCTAAGTGGTACAGTGGAAAGAGGGTGGCACCTGCAGTCAGAAAGACCAGAGTTCAAGTCTAGCCTCAGATATTTAATAGCCATGTGATCCTGGGTGAGTCGCTCCACTACTGCTTGCCTCAGTTTCCTGATCTGTAAAATGGGAATGATAGCAGCCCTACCTCCCAAGGTTGTTATGAGGATCATTTGTAAAGCACTTAGCACAATGACACATAGTACACGCTTAATCTCTGCCTGTCTGGTCTCAGATGAAGACATAGTCCTTCTCCTTGCCAAGGCCAACCCCTCTACATTCCCCTTTGACCTCATTCCTTCCTGATTTCTCCAGCAGATTGCTCCCACTCTCATCCCCACTACCTTTTGATCTTCAGTTTCTTCCTCTTTGTTGACTTGTTCCTTACCATGTCCATGTTTAATAGAGAAAACAAAGCCAGCCCTCTCTTGATCTCACTATCCCCTCTAGGACTCATCCTGTATCTCTTCTCTGTGACTTCATTGCCTAAGCATCATTACTGTCTCCAGCTGGAATCTTCACTTCTGCTCTCACTGCCTCCCAAACTCTGCAGTCTGGCTTCCAACCTCAACCAAAATTTATCTGAAATCTCCCTCTCCAGAGTTACTAATCCGCTCTCCATTGCAAAGTCTACTGGCCTTTTCTCAGTCCTCATCCCCACTGACCTCCTGCATCACTAACACAGTTGATCACCTTGTTCTGGATCTTCTCATTTCTCTAGGTCTTGCTCTCTTCTGATTCCCTCCTCTCTTTCTGACTGTCCCTGCTCAGTCTCCTTGGGTGGTTCTTCATCCATATCATGCCCACCAACCATGGGTATCCCTCATGGTTCTGCCCTGAGCCCTCTTTGTATGTGCTTTACTATCTTCCTTGGTGAGCTAATTAGGAGCTGTGTGTTTGGCGATCATCTCTTTGCAAATGATTCTCTGATCTATGTAACCAGCTCTGTTCTCTCTGCCAACTGCCTCTTGGCCATATCTCCAACTCGATGTCCCACAGGCATCTCCAACTCAACATATCTAAAACAGAGCTCACTATCTTTCCTTCCAAACCATCCCTTCTTCCAAACTTTCCTCTCACTCCACAATGGCACCATCATCCTTCCAATCACCCAAGCTCATAACCTTTGAGTCACCCTCAGGTCCTCACGCTCATATAGTCATGCCATATGTCCAAATCTGTGGTCAAATCTTGATTCTGCCTACCCAACATCTCTCAGATAAATCTCTCCACTCACAGTCATAACCCTAGTTCAAGCCCTTGGACTACGACAATAGCATCCTCTAGTCTTCCTACCTCCAGTCTCTCCTTATGCTAATCTGGGGATGGGGAACCTTCAACCTCAAGCCCACATGTGGCCCTCTAGGTCCTCAAGTGCATCCCTTTGACTGAATTCGAACTTCACAGAACAAATCCTTTTATTAAGGGTATTTGCCGCTAATTCATCCTGCATTCAGTTGCCAAAGCAACTTTTAATAACTATCTTTGACCATATCACTCTCCCACTTAATAAGCTCCAGAGTCTCCTTATTCTAGGACCAAATAAAAAGTCGCTCACCTTTAAAGTACTTCATATCTTGGCCCCTTCCTACATTTCCAGCCATTTTACACTTGACTCTCATCTACCCATTCTACAATCTGACCACAACAGTCTACTAATTGAACACAACACTCCATGATCCATCTTTGGGCCCCCATGCCCGAAATGCTCCACTCACCTCCGCCTCTTAGTTTTCCTGGATGCGTTCAAAGCTCAGCCCAAATCTCATCTTCTACAGGATGCCTTTCCTGGTATCCCCAGATGTTCTCCCTACTGCTAACACCTTCTCTCTTAGAATCTCATCCATATTCTCCTATAAGTATCCAGTTATTTATATGTCATCTCCCCCTGGAATGTAAACAGAGACTATTCCACTATTGTCTGTGTAACCCTAGAACCTAATGCAGTGTCTGGTATGCAGTAGGCACTTAATAAATGCAAATTGATTAATCAATCAGTTTGAGAGATGTCTTCTCTTTGGAAGTGTTCAAGCACAGGCTGGATGCTAGCCTGGTAGGTATATTATAGTAAGGATTCCTTTCAAGAATGAACTCCATCCTGGTAAGCATTTTGGAACTGTGTCCCCAAAACTACCAAACTAGGTATATATAGGTAGATCCAAGTCTACTTGCTACTTTATACCTCAAAGAGATTAATGAAAAGGGCCCATGTGCACAAAACTTTTTGGTGGCAAAGAATCAGAAACTGAGGGGATGCCCATCCACTGAGGAATGACTAAGCAAGTTATGGCAAATGAATGTGATTTTGTGCCCTAAGAAATGATGGGGGTGGTTTCAGGGAAACCTGGGAAGACTTATATGAACTGATGCAAAGTGAAGTGAGCAGAACCAGGAGAACATTATACACAGTAACAGCAACATTGTGATGATAAACAACTCTGAGAGACTCAGTAACTGATCAGCACAATGACTCATCACAGTTCCAAAGGGCTCATGATGAAACATTCATCCCTCATGAGATGGTCTCAGAGTTCAAATGGAAGCATATTTTCTTCTTTTTTTTTTTTGAGAGAGGGACATAGCTAATGTGGATATTTGTTTTGTATGACTGCCTCTTTCTGTCACTGTGTCTTTCTCTCTTTCTCTCTCTCTCTCTCTCTCTCTCTCTCTCTCTCTCTCTATATATATATATATATATATATATATATATATATATACATACATATATGTATATATGTGTGTGTGTGTGCTAGTAATAGTAATAGATTTTGTCTTTCTTGCCTTCCCAATGTGTTGGGGAAAGAGGAGAGGGGACAGAGAGTGAGAGAATTTGGAACTAAAAATAAGATGAAAATTTATTATAAATAATAAGAAAATAAAATGTGTTGGACTCCATGGACAATGAGGTCCCTCCTAGCTCTCCAATGATGTGAATGCCTCAAGGTTAAGGCTCTACCTTTTACCAGCTTCCTCTGATTCCTGCTAAGCCTGTCCTATTTCCAGTGCAAAATTAGACTTTTGGAAGCAGAGAGAGGTCAGAAGGGCTAAAACCCAGGAGGCAGAGAAGGAATCACTAACTTTGAGTTTGGCCCGGGACCCTGCAGATCTGTCTCGGAGAACTAGATGCCCATCATTCCCAGTCTGAAAGTCAAGAGCTGGTTGCCTGAGGTACAGGCAAGAAGAAATGGAATGTAGGCTTTATAGCTCAAACCTGACTAGATCAATCCCTTCATTTTACAGGTAAGTCAGTCCAGAGAAGGGAAGCGACTCAGCCCAGTAGCAGAGCTAGGATTTGGATCCAGGTCCTCTGGTCCTCCAGACACTCCATAGAGTGTCTTTATTTCACCTTCTCAGGTCTCTGACCCAAGGTTCTACGTTCTAGCAGCCCAGGAGGCTGAGAGAGTGCTAGGGTTCCCCTGAAGCTAGGTATTATACCCCTTTCTATACATCAGATCTTCCTGGCCTGGCACTGGAAACAGAATCAATTCAGGTTCTTTAGGCTGCATAGGACTTTTGGAGGTGGACTGCTTCCAGGTGGAACTGTATCTACACTCCTAAAACTGGAGTATGGATTCAGGATCCTAGATCAGACATCTAGAACTGGTAGGAATCTTAAAGCTTAATCCAGCTCCCTCATTTTATAGATGAGGAACTGAGGCCAAGAGAGCTTGACACGCTCATGGTCACACGGCTAATAAGTGTATGAGGCTGGATTTGAATCCAGGTTCAGCACTCTATTAAACTTTTAATCAATCTCCCAAACCTCAGGTTATGCTGGAAGTAGGTTTCCCAGCTATGATGTTCAAAGGGGAATATCTAAGGTAGAAGGGAAAGGCCAAGCACTCCCTACTGTGGAGCATTGTGATGGGTTTAGCACTTAGGAGAGAGCTGAGTTCAGATCCCATGACCGAAATCATATGAAGCTATGCAGCCTTGCCCTGATTTGAAACTTAGCTTCCTCACCTCTAAAATGGGGATACGAATGATACCTCCAGGGTGTCTGTCTCCCAGCGGTGTTTGTAAACCTTGGAGAAATGATTATCGTTTCTTAGCATTTCCTGTGCTTGTCCACAAGGCTAGACAAGGATTTTGACCACCACGCAGGGTGTCCCAAAGGCTGCCAGACAGGTGAGCTTTCTGGGCCAAGATCAGCTGTGTAGGAGATGGAGAGCTGGACTGGGAGTCAGGGAGATTTGAGTTTGAATCTGATCCAAGAAACCGTGTGACCCTGAGCAAGTCTCAATCTTTTTTGGTCTCCGTTTTCTCATCTGTAAAATGAGCTGGAGAAAGAAATGGTGAACCACTCCTGGATCTCTACCAAGAAAACCACAAATGGGGTCTCAAAGGGCCAGACAGACTGAAAAGTAACATTGTGTCTCCCTCCCTATCACCCTAGCACCAGAGAGTTTGTGTATTATCTTAATTAGATCAGGAACTTCTTAAAGACAGGAGCTGTTTTTGCCTTTCTCTGCATCCCCAAGTTGGTGCCAGGAACATAGTAGGTAATTCATTAGACAATGCTTGTTGCCTATATGTACCTAGTTATTTCCATGTTGTTTCTCCCATGATAGTGTGAGCTCCTTGAGGTCTGGGACCCCTGTTTTTCTCTTTCTTTGTATCTCCCAGGCTTAGTATAGTGCCTGGCACATAATAGGTGCTTAATAAATGTTACTTACTTTGTATCCCCTGTGCTTAGCACGGGGCCTGGCACATGGTAGATGCTTAATAAATGCTTGCTAAAAACCTAGAAAAAATTGCATGGGCTGATGCAAAGCAGAATGTACTGTGTACAAAGAAGCCGCAATATTGTGCGATGTTCACAGCTGTAAATATTCTGCACAGTACAATGATCCAAGATAACTCTGAAGGACTTGGGATGAAAAATGCTATCCTCAGAGAAAAAACTGAATGATGCAGGTTGAAACATGCCTTTTTTTTTTTACTCCTTTTTTACTCCCCTCCCCCAAAATAAAAACACCGTACACAGTAGCAGTAATATTTATAAGGGTGACCAACTATCAAGGACTTGGCTACTCTGATCAAGACCATAATTCAGTTCCAAAGGACTCATGATGAAAAATGCTGTCCACCTACAGAGAGAGAACTGATGAACTCTGAATGCAGATGGAAGCATACTTTTTTCAACTGTCTTCATTTTTCATGTTTTATTTTGTTGATATTTTCTTTAGTAACATGACTAATATGGAAATGTTTTGAATGACTTCACATGTATACTCCATATGAGACTGTTTGCTCACTTACGGAGAGGGAGGAAGGAGGGAGAAAATATAGAATTCAAAAGTTTTTAAGTGACTGATAAAAATGTTTTTGCATGTAATTAGGAAATATTTAATGAAATATATAAAAATTTATTTAAAAAAAAGAAAAAAGTAAATGCTTGCTCACATCTTTGTATCCTCAGTGCTTAGCACAGGGCCTGACACATAGTAGGCACTCATCAAATGATTTATCCCCAGTGCTGAGCAAATAGTAGATGCTTAATAAATATTTACTGCCTTCTTTGTATCCCCAGGGCCTAGCACGGTGCCTGGCTTACTGACTAACCAGCTGACTGAAAAGTTCCAAGAAACATGGGAAAACTTAAGTGATACACAAGGAAAGAATCAAAGAAATCTTGATGTGGCCTATAACCATGTTGCAAAGACAACATGGTCAGGCCAAAATTCATGAGCTCTACCCAAGACAAAGGCCGGAAAGGAATAGGAAAACAAGGATGTGAGGGAGGGAGGTGGGACTAGCAGAGTCACATTCACATACACATCTCTAGGGCGGGGAAAGCTAAGTGGCAGAAGGTACACACAGGCAGACACACACACATTGTTTAATAATCTCTCATGGTATTTTTTTCTCATTTTATTTTCTTAGGCTCTTAGTCTTATATTTGTCAATGGATAAAAAAATAAAATTTGCCTTTGAAAAAATGAAGAGCCTGTACAAAATACCCTCTTCTGTTCCTGCCAACAGTAGCATGGAATTACAGAGAATACTGGACTTTCTCCATAGGTGCTCAGTTCAAATCCCATCTTGAACACTTACTGGCTGTGTGACCTTGGGCAAGACAATGAGTCTCCCCTGTGAGATGGGGACAGTCCTATGTGGGCATGATTTCAATAGAACTGGTACTGTGATTCAGAGGTGGAGGGAACTCCTGCTAAAGCAGTTGGCACCTTATAATTTTAGAGTTGCCTAGATCACTGAGAGGCTGTGACTTGTCCAGGGTCGCATAGCCAGAATGTATAGAGACAGAACTTGAACTCAGGTCCTCCTGGTTCTATGGCTCCCAATGCCCTACCTCTCATGACTACAATAACATAAAGGGCTGTTCTTCTTTCAGCTCATATTGGAACCCTTGAGTGGTGCCTGAGCCTTGTCCATGATTAGCACATTTTATCATTTTATCTTCATGCCCACCTTGAGGGATAGATATCATCATTACAACCATTTTACAGCTGAGGAAACTAAGACCCAGAGCAGTTAAGTGACTTGTTCTGGATCACAGCTAGTAAATGTTCAAGGTAAGATTTGAATTCAAGTGTTCCTGACTCCATATCTGACACTCAGATACTATACCATGGCATACACTATTACTTGGTTTTATTTAACTATTTTTCTCTATTTACAAAGGAAAGATCCCTAGGAATGAAGAGAGGGGAAGGAGAAGTTGTATATTTAGAAATTACTGTAATGTGAAAACAAATTTTTGTTATTCAGTTATTTTAATCATATCCAACTCATCATGACCCCATTTGGGGTTTTCTTTTATTTTTTAATATATTCATTTTATTTATTTTTAGTGTTCTACAATCACTATCATAAAACTTAGATTTTTCTCCCCTACCTATCCCACCCCCCCTCCCTCCCCGACATACAGTTCTATATAGGATCTACACATACATTCCTATTGAATACATTTTCACTATAGTCATGCTGTGTAGAAGAACTAAAATACCCATTTGAGGTTTTCTTGGCAGAGATACCAGAGTGGTTTGCCATTTCTTTCGCCAACTCATTTTACAGATGAGGAAACTGAGGCAAATAGGGTGAAGTCACTTGCCCAAGGTCATACGGCTAATAAATGTCTGAGGTTGAATTTGAGTGCATGAAGATGGGTTGGACTGGTTCCAAGTCCAAGGATCCATGCACTAGGGTGCCCTCTAGCTGTCTTGGCATCAATAAAACTATTTTGTTAAAAGAAAAAAAAATACTTGTAGTCCCTATGACACAGACTTTCCTGCTTGCTATATTTAGCCGCCATAGACAAAGTCTCCTAATTTCACCTCTGAAGCATCTCTTGTCCATTTCATCTTTGCAGTATCTCTGGTCAATTTCACCTCTATAGCATCTCTTGTTCACCTTTACAACATTTCTGGTCAATTTCACCTCTGCAACATCTCTCAAATACGCCCCCTTCTCTCCTCCAGTGCTGATATCACCCAAGTACAGGCCCTCATCACCTCATATCTGGACTGTTGCAAAAGCTGCTGGTGGGTCTGCCTACCTCCAGCCCCTCCCCTCGCCCCCCCTCTTCCCCTTCCCCTCCCTCCCCATCCCCCCCCCCCCCCCCCCCGGCTCCCAATCTATCCTCCATTCAGTCACAAAAGATACTTTCTGAAAGCACAGGGCTGATCATGTCATCCCCTCTTCATTAAACTCCAGTCTCTTCCCTAACACCTCCAGGAGCAAACACAAAATGCTCTTCATAAGCTGCCCCAAACCCAACCTTGTCCATCTTCTGATCCCACTGAAGCTAGACATCCTACTCTTTATCTTGAACAAGATCCTCTCTCTCCTGTCATGGCTGACCCTAGGCATAGCATTCTCTTCCACCTCATCTGTCTCTTGCCTTCCCTGGCCTTCTCCAAATCCCAATGAAAATCTCATCTTCTACAGGAAGTCCTTATTCTAGTGCCTTCCCTCTGTTGATTGATTATCTCCAATTTATCCTCCATGTAGCTTATAGTTGTTTGCATGTCATCCATTAGACTGAGCTTCTTGAGTAGGGACTGGCTTTTGCTTTTCTTTGTATATTCAGTGCTTAGGATAATGTGGTACATAGTAGGTACTTAATAAATGCTTCTCAACTTCTGTATATCCCCAGTGCTTAGCAGGGTGTCTGGCACATAGTAGGTACTTAACAAATGTTTGTTGACTACTTTGTGTACTCAGTGCTTAGTACAATGCCTGACACACAATTGGGAGTCAATAAACGTTTGCTGACTTCTTTGTAGCCTCAGTATTTAGTACAGGGCCTGGCATATATTACATATTAGTTATATTGATTTCTGTGTATCTTCAGAGCTCAGCAAACTGCCTGGCAAATAGTAGGAACTCAAATGTTGATTGACTTTGTATAATGCCTGATACATGGTTGGTTGTTGTCCTTTGTACTGGAAGAGGACCAAAATGACATCACTGTGCTAGAGTCAAGGTACAGTGTCTGACTGTGGCTGATCAGACTGATAGGAGCTTGGAAGGTGGGTGAAGACGTCTCTAAATTTCTTCTGAGTCACTGGTAATAAATGTTTATTGACTGATTGACTCCTTCATTCGACACATGAGGAAACTGAGGTACAGCAAAATTAAATGACTTGCCCAAGGTCACATGGGGTTTTTCACCTTCAAAACCCAGCGTTGTTTCCACTGCAAAGGGCTCTTCCAAAAAAAGAAAAATAAAGTCCATCATTCTCCCCGGCCCTCCTCTGAACTAGCTATTAAGGTATTCTGCCAACAAATCCTTGTTCAGGGGAAGTTATAGAAGGAAATGGGAAAGCAGTTATTCAATTAGTGGCCAAATGGAACTGGAGCACAGGCTAATGTAACTTAAATATTGAAAACCAGCCACTAAACCTGGGTTTCCCCTTAGGACTTGCAGCAGCCAGATCCCTGAGCCCTGGAGAAGAGAGAAGAGATTTAGCTATATGGGAAGAGATTTGTCACTTGGGGGCTTGTCAAAGCTTTAACAAGGGTAGGGTAGCTAAACCTATGTCTGAGGTCACCAAAACATAGAGGGCACTATCAGCACTTGTGTGTCTTCTGCAGACAGGGCCTGGGTAGCAAGAATAAAGAGTTAAAGAGAGCTTCCTTCCCAGCCCAGCCCCACCCTGCATTCTCTGGTCAGCTGCCTCCATGGCTGCAGCTTTTCCACGTTCTAAAATTTCTCTTTTTCCAGTGAAAAGGGTCTCCCCAGACAGGGTCTTGTGTTCCAGGGCCTGAGGCTGAACCCACTTCCAGAACAGACTTTGTCTTAAAAAATTGATTTGAGAGTTTCTTTTATGCCAGTTAGACCAGGAGTGTTTTATAGTATTTGTCCCAAGCAAAGCTCCCAGTGTATCCACACCTGCGGCTTCATCACTTGCCTGTCACCATAGGACTTGAAGCTATAACTGTAAAATGGTAAGGGTGATGTCTTTTGATTCATGTGTAAATTGGATTTAAGTGATGCAGAATCGCACAAAGTCTCAGTTTCACTTTCTCCTCCAGTCATCATAGTCCATGATTTTCTGTTTGCAGATGACTGTGTCCTCAGTGCAGCCTCTGAAGCTGAGATGCAACAAAATATGGATCAATTCTCTGCTGCCTGTGCTAATTTTGGCCTAATAATTAACACCAAGAAAACACAGGTGCTCCATCAGCCACCATCACACCATCCACACATGGAACAACAAATGGAGAAGTTTGAATGCTGTGGATAAGTTCACTTACCTTGGTAATGTACTTTCCAGGTATGTGCTATATATACATAGCTTGACTTGGCCACACCCTGGCATCTGAGAGGATAGAAGAGAGAGCAACCTGCTTAATGATGGGAAGACTTGAAGAAGAAAAGCAGGTAATGTAAAACCTGGCCGAGAAATGAGAAATCCTCTGGGAAAGGGAGATATGTAACTTAAACCTGATATAACAGGGTCATCAGAAAGAGAAGGGAAGCAAGGTGTAGGGACTCAGGCACTGGGGCTGGGTCATGGAGAGAATCATCGATAGTGAATTTGTTTCCAAAAGTATCCCTGGTTTAGTCTCTCCTGAAAAGGGTTGAGGGACAGGGGAAGGGATCCAAACTGAGGGACAGTATCTGGATTCCCAAGCTTCCCCTTCCACCTTTGGTAAAGGAACATGTGGTTAGGGGAACCAGGGAGGAAAGAAAGCAAGAGAAGCAGGAAGCCCTTAGTCAGTCGATAAGCATTTATTAAGTACTTATTATGTATATATATACTTACTTTATATACTTACTATAAGCATTTATTAAGTACTTATTATGTGTATTATATATATACTTATTATATATACAAATATAATTACTATTATAGCTAGCACTATCAAAGCACTTTACGTGTTATCTCATTTTATCTTCACAATAACCCTGAGAAATAGATGCTATTGTTATATCTTCATTTTACATATGTGGAAACTGAGGCTGAAGGAGTTAAGTGATTTGCTCAGGGTCATACACAGAATACAAAGAAAGGCAAAAACATGGCTCCTGCTCTTAAGGAGGAGAGATGAATTCTAATGGGGTGGAGACAATATGTAAATAACCACGTAGCTATAAGGCAGAAACAGAGAAGGTGGAAAGAACTCTGAGAAAGAAAGTTATTAGCTTCTGGGGTTTGGGGGGTGGGAGTGGGAAATAGCTGTGCAGAAAGTGGAGGCAGCCAGGGTAACTGCAAGGTGGAGATGAGAGAACAGAGCATTTTATGCACAGGGGCTGGTTAGCGGGGAGAGGGAGTTGAGTATAATTAGATTGGAAAGGCAGGAAGGGCTTGAAATGTCAAAAAGGATGTTTATCTCTGATCCTGGAAATATTCAGGAGTCAGTGATGCTCATTATGGGTGGAGGGGGAAGTGACACGAGTCAGATATACACAGAAAAACCACTTTGGCAGTAGAGTCCATGGATTGGATGTGAGTGAGGGGCTATCGGGTGTGGGACAGTGGAGGTTTAACCAGAGCTAGTGTCAGCACAGAGTCCTGAGCCCGAGTGGTGAGGATGACTTAAGCCTGGACTACATCTTGGATGGAATCTCACTGTTTATTGATGAAGAAGAGAGGAAGACAGACCCTCCCCTTCTCCTCCTCCTTTCTCCAGACAGCTTGAACTGTTTACTCTAGATTTCCTGCTTCCCTCTGGATTGGGGAAATGCGAGCCTCTTTCTTGTTTCCAAGCTTCTGTAATAAGTGATTTTTTTTAAAACCTGGGCTGTTTCTCACATTTTTATTTATTGGTCATGTTTAGAGATGAAAGGAAAAGAGAGCAAGCATTTCCCTATTTTAGAGACAAAATATCTGGTTTGTATTCCAAGATCTGGATCTCAAGGCTGGAACCATTAGGTCAAAGTGGAGAGGCCCCGTTAGCCTGTGGTCCAATTACTTCCATTTCCTCTTGTCTCCCTCACTTGTCAACTCTTTTCACTCTGGCTTCCAACCTCATCATCCAATGGAAACAGCTCCCTCCCAAGTTTTTGAGAAACTCCTAATCTCCAAATCCAGTGGTGTTTTCTCAGCTCTCTTCACTGTTCGAAGGAGGTGACCCCCTTCTCCTAACTCTTCTCTCTGGTTTCTGGCACAGCTCTCTCTCGGTCCTCCTCCTATGTGTTTAACTGCTCCTTTTCTAATTCATCACTCACCCCCCAAGCCCAACTGTGGCTATTCTCTGAGGCTGTGTCCTGGGCTCTCTAATTTCTTCTCCCTAACCTATATCTTCTATATTTCCTATTCTAGGGAATCTCATCAGTCCTATGGGTATCTATGCAGATGACTCGGGAAGCTAGGTGGCACCAAAGTGCCTAGTACACTGGAGTCAGGAACATTCATCTTCCTGAAGTTCAAATCTGACCTCAGACAATTACTAGCTGGGTTACCCTGGGCAAGTCACTTAACCCCTTTTGCCTCAGTTTCCCTTTTTTTCCCTTTTCTGGGCATTTTCCCAGTCAGTTACTTGACTTCTGAGATTCCTTTCCACACCCACCTCACCTCCAGACCCACCCAGCTAGTGTTTGGGGTCTGAGATTCAATGCTGCTTCCCAACCTCAGGGCTTTCAGCGGAGGTGGGGCTGCTATTCAGTGTGAGATTAAATTCAGGTACTCGGGTGGGGGCAGGGCTCAGTTCCCTCAGGCAGTTTATGTAGAGACCCTCAACAATGGATCCGAGCTCCGGCCTGCCTTGGGAGCCCCTGGCCTCTGCTGCCTCTGCTGCTGCCTCCTGAGGGGGCTGAGTTATGGAGGCACCCCGCTCCCCTCTCGGCCCACCAAACAGTCTCTCTCACTGACCTGTGCACCTGTGGGTGGAGGGAACTTCGTGGCTGCTGGAGATTCCATCCCTGAAACCTGCTTGGATCCGATTCTCTCTGGGCCATGCGGCCAGGGTAGGGCTGGGCTCTGCTCTGGTCCCGTGCGCGACGGACCTTTGGTGTCGGTTTTTCAGGTCTCTCTGGAACAGAAATCTCCTCCACTCTGTTGTTCTGTGGCTTCCACTGCTCCAGAATTTGTTAGGAGTTCTTCTTTATGGATATTTTACAGGCTGTGGGTTCGGAGCTAGCGAATGTGTGTCTTTCTACTCTGCCATCTTGGCTCCTCCCCGCCTCAGTTTCCTTATCCATAAAATGAGCTGGAGAAGGAACTGGCAAACTACTCCAGTATCTCTGCCAAGAAAACCCCAAATGGGGTCATTAAGAGTTGGACATGAAAGGACTAAATGACAAAAATGCAGATGGCTCACAGATCACTATTAGACATTTCAAACAATGGACCAGTTATCTCAGATCCAATATATTTACAAAGTTCAGTGCCATGATCACCACCCAAGTTCACCTCTACCCTTTTCATTAATCTCTTTGCCTCATCTTTCCCATCTCTAATCTATCATCTGTGTAACTGCCAAGGTGATTTTCCAAAACCCTAGGTCTCTCCATGTTAACTATCTGCTCAAGTAACTTCAAGGCTCCTTCTTGCCTTTGGGATAAAATAAAAAACTCCTCTAGTATTTGAAACCCTTCACAACGTGGCCCCCATCTGCCTTTTCAGATTTATTGTGGGTAATTCCCTTTCCTGAATTCTATGACCCAATCAAACTGACTTCACATGAAACGCCAATCATCTCCCTTTGCATGGGCTGTACCACATGCCTGGCATTCCTTCCCTTCTCACCTCTGCCTCCTTTAAGGCTCAGCTCAACTCAGAATTTAGTTGCACAGAGAAGCATGATTATATGCTTTGCAAGGGCTCTGACTAAAGGACAATGCACTTTTCTAGTCACTAATGGAGTAAAGTGGGGATGCATGCTTGTTTTTTAGCATTATGTTTTCAGCAATGTTGTCAGATGCCTTCAACAAGAACTAAAATGGCATTAAGGTCAGCTACTCAACTGATGCTAAATTATTTTACTTGAAAAGGCTACAGGCCAAGACTAAAGTGAAGGGAGAGTTGGTGCATGATGTTTTGTGCGCAGTGCACTCAATACAGCCTTTGACACTGAAATGCAACAGAGGAGGACAGAGGAGGGATTGATTCTCTGGCACATGTGCTAATTTTAGCCTGACAACAAACACCAAGAAAACACAGGTGCTCTACCAGCCAGCACCACATCAGCCATATGTGGAAACATCAGTTACAGCAAATGGAGTTTTAAATATGGTGGATAAGTTCACTTATCTTGGCAGTATACTTTCTAGGGATATCCACAAAGAAGGTAAGACTGACACATGCATTTTCAGAGCTAATTCAGTTTGAGAGAGAAAAGGATTAGATTGCCTACCAAACTAAAGGTCTACAGAGCCATTTTGCTGACCTCATTGTTGGATGCCTGTGAAGCCTGGACAGTCTACCAGTGCCATGTTAGGAAATAGAATCATTTTCATTTGAATTGTCTTAGAAGTGATACAAGTACACTCAAGGTCTCTCTGAAGAAATCTGGAATTGTGAAAAACAGGAGACACTAGCACAGGTCCGCTCAGCATGGCATGCCCACATCAGAGATGTGCTCTATGAGCAAAGCAGAATTGTAGAAAATTGTAGAAAAAAGAAATGTGAGATGTACAGATTTAGAGACATCTCCACTCCAAATATTCATATGAAGTATTTGTGCCCAACCTGTGGTAGAGCCTTCTGAGCTTATACTAGTCTGATCAGCCACGGTTAAACATACTGTAACTTGACTTCAACCTAGTGATGCAATTTTGGTCTTCTTCAAGAATGAAGGACAACCACTACCAATGTGGAAATATGTTTTGCATGACTGCATATGTATAACCTATATTAAATTGCTATCAAACTGGAGGAGGGGGAAGAGATTTGGAAGTCAAAATTTTAAATAACGAATATTAAAAATTTTACGTGTTTGGGAAAAAATAAAATATTAAAAAGAAGACAGTTCAACTACCTTTCTTTTAAAATGAAGCTTTCTTTTCTTCATTCCCAGAGTTCTTAGTGCACCTCCTCTCAAAATTATCTTTTGGTATATATCCTTATATCATTATTTATATATATGCTATTTTCTCCAATAGAATGTACGCTTCTTGAGGGCAGACACCATACTTATTTTGTCTCTTACTTCCTTGCATCTGGCACAATATTTGACATATAGTAGATGTTTAATAAATGTTAGTTGATTGAAATGAGCCTCATGCAACATGATTTCATCACCCTTTATCATCCTCTGGATGCTAAAGGGTTTTATAAATTGGAGAGTTTATCAATGTCCTTCCTCATATGTGATGCCTAGACCTGCAGCCCATGCTCCCGATGTAGTTTTTTTAGGGAGGGTACAGTGAGCCTTTGGGCTGCCATAAGTATCCTGAATAGTGCTGAGCTTGAAGTCCACTGAAACCCCCAGATCATTTTTTAAAAAGAACTGTCTAGTTACACCTCCCTTTGTACCTCTCCTTATACTCAGGGAGTTTTTGGAACACAAGTGTACGACTTCACATTTGTCTTCTTGAATTTCATCTAATCAGACTCGTCCCCAGCATTTTAGCTTGTTAAAGCATTTTTGGCTCCTAGGTCATCCAATGTGGTTTGGCTGTCACTTCTATCAGGAAGTAGGTAACATCTTTTCTCATTAGTCTTCTGGAACAGTGTGTTGGTCATTGTGCTGATGGAGAGTTCAGCACAATAATATGTCATCACATTTATATGCCATCTCTTGTTTGTTGATTCCCAATTTATGGTACTCCCTTAGACCCTCGCATTGACACCTCAAAATAAACTATACATATTTTTGTACATAATTAAGAGTTTGTTTTTTCACTTGGTACTAATCACTCCCTTTAACTACCCTGATTCCTCCACTTTCTCTCCTTTTCCTCCTATTTATTTGTTCAGTGACATTGATTTCTGTACCCAACTATGTGTATTCCAACTAGTTCATATGAGCTTCAAGTGTCAGCCATTTTCTTCCTCCTCCTTCCCCTTTTCCCTTCCCCTCCATGCCCATCCTTCTTTCTTCTTTGTAAAGATGTTTACTTGTACACCCTGGCTATGTAAGATAATTTCCCCTAGCCTTCCTTTCCTCTCCTGCTCCACCTCCTTCTCCAGTATATACCTTTTCCTCTCTCCATTCTTTTCTTAAGAACAAGATATAATAGAACCACTCCCTAGCTTTCTCTAATTGGATTCCCTCTGACACCTGATGATGGTAGTCAGGGTTCAGAGGGAACACATCTCCCCATATTTAAATGTAAGCAATATGTCTTTGTTTAATCCTTTATCATTGTTAATTCATGTTTATCTTTTATGTTTTCTCCTGGCTCTTGTGTTCTAACTTCAAAGATTCTCTGGTCTTTTCATCAGGAATGCTTGGAAATCCTTTATTTCATTAAAGCTCCTTTTCCCCCCTGTAGAACTACACTTCAGTTCTTCTTGTCCATAAGCCTATATCCTTTTGCCTTCTAAAATACTGTATTCCAAGTTCTCTGCTCCTTTACAGTCATGGCTACTAAATCGTGTGATACTGATTATGGCTTCTGGTTACTTGACTTCTTTCTTTCTGGCTGCTTAAGTATCTCACAGTATTTTTTCTTTGATGTTTCTAGGAGTTTTCCTTTATGGGATTCATTTCAGAAGGTGACCCATGGATTCCTTCTATTTCCTCCTTGCCCTCTGGTTCTAGGAGATCTAGGGAGTTTTCTTTTAAGATATCGTGAAATAGGATGTCTAGGTTCTTGTCATGACATTCAAATCGTCCACTGATTCTTAAATTTTTTCTTCTCAATCTGTTTTCCAGGTCATATCCTAAATTTCCTTCTATTTCAATTCAGTCTTTCGACTTTGTTTTACTACTTCTTGTTACATGGAATCAATTCTAAATTTCAGGGAGTTTGTTACTTGGGTAAGGTTCTGTACTAAGCTGTCAATTGCATTTTTACTTCTTTTTTCCACGGTTCTCGTTTCTTGTCCAATTTTTTTTCTTTAAGTGCTTTCATTCCATTCATAAAACACTTCATATTTGAAAAATAAAATCCTTTTAAAATAAAGCTTCATCTCTTTTGTAGGCAGTCTAGTTGAGTTTGTGCCCAAACTGTGTTTTTCTCTGAGGCTTTGCTTGTAGATATTTTAGAGTCATTCATCTGTTTGTTTCTCGAGCTCTCCTGCCACTAAAATAGCTCTTTATGGTGGGGTTCTTTTTTCACTTGCTCATTTTCTCAACCTACTTCTTGACTTTGGATGTAAGAGCTGAACTCTGCAGCATTTGTGGAGGGAAGGTCTGGGCTGGTCCTGTGGTTTTCTTGGGGGTACCGTTGGGTTATTCTGAGATCTCAGACACAGCTCTGGTCAGGGGTCTGCAAGATTTCAGTCCTCCCAAAGGGATCTAGGGCAAATTCTGATTACTTCTGTCCTAGCCTGACCTAGGTATGGGTCTGAGCAGGAGTAGGTGGAACTGCATTCAGCCCTTATCAGCCAGCTAGAAAACTTGGTTCAGAGGCAGAAATGTAGATTCCCTTTGGTCTGAGAATTCTGCCTTGGTTCTTCCTCTGTCAGCCGTAGTAGGTGTTGGAATGTGAGACCCTTCTCTGTGCCTGGGGTCTGAGTCTCCTTGCTTCTAACCTCCTCCTTTCTTGGCACACAGCCCATGGCCTCCCTACTCAGGAATGCCATCCCTGGGCACAGGTTCCCTTCTCAGTCCTTTCCGGATCTGTGATTTGGAGCTGGGTAGTGGGTGATACTGTGCTCCGGCATGGGTCTGGGAGCTCCTCTTCCCCTAGTGCACCATTCCTCCCTGGGCACTTAAATGCTCACAAATGACACACTCCTGGATTGACCCATTCCCAGCATCTGCAGACCCAGACCTTCTTGTCTGTTTCACAATGCTAGGCTAGGACAGGTAACTGATTCACTGTTCTGTTTTCTGTATTTTTTCATCAGGATTTGGTCTGGGGTATTTTCTAGATCTACATAAAGTACTGTGGAGGGGACCTCCCTGTATTACTTTCAACTATACCTTGGCTCCTATTGTTTATTTTCAGCCAACTCCAGTGGATCCACTTGACTCTAGGATTGAGTACAAGTCCCTCAGTTTACCTTTAAAGACTGACCCACCTGGTCCTGACCTATCTCTCCAGCCCCATGGACAACCAGATTGGCCTTCTCTCTGTTCCTCCAACTCCCATCTCCATGTCTTTGTACTGGCTGTGACCTGTGCCTGGAATACCCTCTTAGAGTTCATCACCCCTTCACATACCCCCTCATTTTCTTTAAGACAGTTCAAGCATGACATTCCATGAGAAGCTTTTCTTGACCCCAACCACTAGTGTCTTGTCTTCCAAACTACCTTTTATTTAACTGCTTTGAATCCAGTGGTGTTTATTACCTGTGTATTTATGCAGCAAATATTTTTCTATGGCCTTGTTGTCTCCCCATTAGAAAGTTAAGTTCCTTGGGAATAGGGATGCTGTCATTCTTTGCACTTGTGTCCTTAGTGCCTAGTACATGGTGCCAGAATGTAGGTGCCTAAAAAGTGCTTAATGATTGGTTGATCTTTACCCAGATGCTCCCCACAATCCTTCCCTCTTCTGGTTCCTGGACTCCTCATTTAAAAATTTTATTTTTTCAGTGAAGAGGTCTTTATTTTCTCTCCCTCCCAAATTCTTTATGAAGCCATGCCCTAACAGACAATACCATCTCCCTTTCCCCTCTCCCACTCTGTTCCAGTCACATTCTGGTCACAAGCCTCCCTCCCCTGAAGCTCACTGACGTCTATGTCTGGGTCACTGTGCCTGTTTTCCATGAATACCAGAGGCCAGGGGTTTTCTGCCAGCTCCTTTCTTGATTTTTTCTCTCTCGTTGATGTCTGGGTGCTTGTGCTGCCCAAACTTGGTTCAGTTCAGAGGCTGTTTTTTAACTTCTCCTTTCTTTTTCAGTTTAAAGTTCTTTGGACTGAGCTTTCAAGATCCCCTGAAATATATTCTCTATTGACCTTTTACAGGGCGTTCCATCTCTGATTGGGAACACTTCATTCCTGTCATTTAATTGGCTATCCAGAAATACAAATCCCACTCTTGGCCATCCCCTCCCAGTTCTTTCAGGAGGCTCACCACTTGGCCCCTTTCATTCAAGGGACATCATTCCACACCTACGTAGACTACAGAGAGGGGATCAAACTAGCTGAAGGAGGTCAGCATCTGGAACAAGGGTAGATTTTCTTTTCCCAGGTTCTTGGCATGCATTGTATGGCTGTTTTCGTCTTTTTAAAAATTTTTATTATTTTTTCAGTTTTTTACAATCACTTCCATAAGTCTTAGATTTTCTCCCTCTTCCTCCCCTCTCCCTCCCTGGGACGGCATGCAATCTTATACAGGTTCTACACATACATTCTTGTTAAACACTTTCACATTTAGTCTTTATCCACAGCTTTTCTAGGTAAAATGTCTCAATATTTCAAAGTTCTCATCGTTTAACTCTCCCTCCTTTGATACAACTGCAATTGGTTTTTCAAGGTTTTTCTCTGCTCATTCTTGTGTAGACACAGTCATTCATTCCTTTAGTGACTTACAAGGGATCTTAAATTGAACAACTGTAGTAAACTGTATGAAGACCCTTAGCCTATTACTAGCAAGAGACAGAATACATAAGATGAAATACTAGACTGTTCATTTGAAAAAAATTTATTGAAAAATATCTCCAATAAATAAGTGTCTTAATTATATTTAAACAGTAAGCTACCACATCACTAACAAGTCATTTACTATTAACTGCGGGGAATTTGAAATTGAGCATAAGCCAATATAAAAACACATCCTGTCTGGGGTGTTCTGTCTTAAGAGTTTACGTGGATATTCTTCCTGAAAAGTCAAACTCCCAACACTTAATAATTAGGAACTTTAGAACTTTCTGCTATTTATAAATAAAGTTAGTTTCCATAGAAAGCTATCTGAAAATATTCTAAATGTTTACCTACGTTTCATTATACTTTCACAAATGAAAAGGCCCAGATCTTTACATTGGCGTGCCTGCCCACGGCCCCTGGTCCTTACGGTCCGGCCTCCTTCTCCACCCATTTAGTTCACTCTGAGCAATGCCCCCATGACCCTTTCCAAATGGTGAGAACAATATAATGTTTATTTTTAATTCCCGGAATACCTGATCGGGTTTACTAGTGACACAACCTACACCTCAGCATCCTTGGTTCTAGCGCTTACTGGGCATTCATTCAGGTTCAGTTCCACGCAATTCTGGGACGACCATATGGCTAGAAAAGAGAGAGTAGAAATATCCCTTAGTATCCCTGTCATGGGCATTAAAGAACAACTCTCTTTAGAGTCTAGGTAAAGGAAACACAGAAGATGCAACCAGGATGGTGAAGGGGCTTATCTAAAGGGACTGGGAAGATTCAGGCCAGAGAGAAGTGGGGGTGGGGGTGGGGTGGTTACAATAACTGACTGAGTCTGCAAAGGGCTTGCACATGGTAAAGAGGCCAATTAGCCCTGACTTGAGGAATAAGCGGCATTAAGGAGGAAGGAACACATGCCTGCACCACAAAACTGACCTTGTCACCATATCTAAATCCCAAACCCCAACACCAGACAAGCTGACCTCGCTGAGCAGAGCTGCAGGCCTGGCCCCCAGCAGGCTATACCTTGCACTGAAAGCCATGCTCCCTCATCAGGCGTGCCTCCTGCTCCACACGCTCCTCTGACAATTGCTCGGCCCGCCGAGCCTCCTCCTCCTCCTTTCTCTGCTGCTCCAGATCTTCCTGGTCTTGGAGCTGGCGCTCTGTGACCTGAGGGGCAGAGGGTGACAATCAGACTCCTGAGCAGCCCCTCAGGCCTCCTGGGGCCCCCAGATAGCCCGGAGCCACACTCACCTGTGCCTCCAGCTCCTGTTTACGAGCCGTTCTCAGCTCTGCCTCCTCTGCTCTCCCTCTCCGGGTCTCTTCCCTCGCCTCCTCCAGGTCTCGGATCAGCTGCTCCCGGTACTTCAAGGCTTCCTCCTGGGCACGCCGATTGAGTTCGATCTTTTCTTGGAGCTGATGCTGTCTCTCTGTAAGAACCTGTTCTTGGACAGAAGGAGGGAACAAGGTACAAGCTGCAGCCTTCTGTCCAAAGGACAGCTCATCAGGGAAGCCTGATTCCAGAAAACGGCAGAGCAGAAACCCCATGGCCAGAAGGGCCTCAGAAAGATGGGAAGAGTCCACCTGGCTGAAGGCTGGGTCATCTGGCTGCCCACCCTACCTCTTTCATCAGTCGATCTCGAGCCTGCCTCTCTCTCTCCCACTCAGCCTCTCTCTTCTCCCACATCTGCTTGGCCTCTTCCCTGGAGGAAGAGAAAATGGAGGAGAATATGAGCATTAGCATCCCCAATTCTAATCAATCAGAGACCAAATGAGTTCAAAGAGCATCGTTCCTGGGATCTGTTTTAGTTCTGGGCTCACAAAGTCGACTTTAATCTCCTAGTGTTCTAAATTAAATATCCAAAGAATAAAACTGTGAAAACATCTGGTTTTTTTAAAGAGGGGGCCTCGAATAGGCCTTTGATGCAGGTTCCACATGTGTGAACATAAGAAGCGTTTGTGATCAGCATTCTAACATAGCATTCCCTCGACAAAAGTTCACTTTTCTATAGGGTTTCCCAATCTACAGAGCGCTTTCCTCAAAACAACCGTGTAAAGCAGGGAATACAAACTGTTATTATTCTGATAAGGAAATTAAGTCACATGGCTTGGAAATGACACAGCTGGGTCTTCTGTATCTTAGCTCACTGCTCTTTCCAGAACACTGGGCTGCCTTCCCCTGTAAACAATCTAAAAATTAACAAGCACTTATCAAGTGTTAACTGTGTGTAGGGCATTGTACTAGTAAGTGCTGAGGATATAAAGCAAACAGATCCCACTCTCAAGGAGCTCTGTCTAATGAGGCAACCCAAGGCATACGAACATCTAAAAAGGAGCTAAATACAGGCTGAACTGGAGATAATTAACAGAGGGATAAATGAGCATGAAGGGAGATCAGGAAGGTGGGATCTGAGATGGGACTTGAAGGAAGTCACTGAAGATGAGGAGAATATTCCAGCCCTGGGGGACGGCCAGAGAAAATGCTCAGAGTTGAGAGATGGAGGGTCTTGTGGCAAGATAGGCCAGGTGGTCAGGGTCCCTGAACTGAAGAGTCCATAGAGGGGAGTGATATCTAAGAGGACTGGGAAGGTAAGAGGGGCTAGGTCAGGAAAGGCTCTGAACGCCAAACAAAGCACTCTGTATTTGCTGCAGGAGGCCATAAGGGACACTGGAGTCTACTGAATAAAAATGATCTGTGCTTTAGAGGGAGAGCCTTGAGGCAGCAGACCTCCCCCCCCAGCAGCTATGGTGATCATCGGGGGGGGGGAGGTGAGGAGGGCCTGCACTGGATAGGGGCACGGGGGCCTTGGCAGATGATGCCTCTGCAGGAAAAGGAGCAGCAGTGCCAGACGCAGAGCCCCTGGGAGAGGCCAGGCCCTCACCTGTACAACAGCTGCAGCTCTGCTTCTCGGGCCCTCTCCACCTCCAGCTGGTCCTCAATGACTTGTTTCATCCACGCGGCGTCCGCGGCTGCCTGCTCCCGCTTGGCGGAGTCCCGCCGTCGGTCCTCATCTTCCTTCTCCAGAAGGGCTGAGAGAATCCGTCTGTCTGCCTCCTGAGGAAAGGTGCGAAGGGCTTCAGACCTCTGGCCCTGGCGGCGCTTGGATTGGCTGCAGACTCCATAGGGAAAATGCCTATATCTTGGCTGTCTCTGTAACTCCCAGGGTGCCTAGCCCTCCGCTCCACACATGAGGGACTTAGTACATGAATAAGCCAATGGTTTCCCAGCAATATGCCAAGAATGAAGAGCCCTTTGAAGAGCAGAGCTCTTCACAAACCCCAGCCTTGGCCTTCAAGGCCCTGTTCCCTTCCCTTCAGTGAACTGCTATCAGGGAATGTGGATGTCACTTGACAATCCTGGAGCACTGGGGTAAAGGGACCAGGGGGCCCCATCCAGGGAACCTCCCCAGGGGCCTAGTGGGACTTCTCTTACCAGCTCCTCTTGGATCTGCTGGGTGCGTCTATTCAGCTGAGCATTGTACTGGTGTCTCAAGAAACGTCTGCACAAGAAAGGAAACAGATCGCATCAAGTGTTTTAGAACCAGTGTTGCCATTTTGTCTGGGGAAGATCCAAGCTTGACCCAGCAAGTACCCCAGCTCCGCCTTCTTCCTGTACTCCTCCATGTTCTTCCTTTCTTCCTCCAGTAAACCAAGTTCCCACTGCTGCCGCAACAAGTTCTCTTGCTCTTTCTTCAGTTTTGTCGCCTGTGCCATAATAAAAATAAAATGAAGTGACTGCTATTTTCCCTGTGTGAACAGCTCGGTTGTTAGCAAAAATCAAAGGAAGCAACTTCTGGGCTGGGCTACTAGGACCAGATCACAAGGGGCTCTCTGAAGGAAACAGACTCGACCCCTTCTCTCCAAACAGACCTAAGCAAGGGCTCAAGAACTTGAGACGTCTAGAACCCAGAGGCAGATTAGGACCAGGTGTCCCAAGGAAATCTCTGAACACTGACCCTGGAAGCACTTCTGGCCACCAGGGACCCCATGGTCAATGTGAAGAAAAGGCAGAATAAATCAGGTCATCTGGGAATTCAAGAATGAAAAGGGAACTGGAACAGTGAGTTTCTAAATACACCTAAGGAATTTTATATTAATTCCATTTCATTAATGTTCCAGGATCTAAGAACAGAAAATGTGAGTGTGTGTGTGTGTATGTGTGTGCATGTGTGAGTGTGCATATGTGCATGTGTGTGTATATGTGTGCAGGTAAAACAAAGGAACAGAAATATTGTACTAATCCAAACATAGGTTGAATATGAGTCATAATACTAGAATGGAATTATTAAGATGTATGCATTTTTAGGTATGGATATGTGTGTGTGTGTGAGTATGTGTAATACAGACACACATATATGTGTTTAAAAGCTATACTTGGACTTTAAGGATCATGATTTCAACAGTAATTCCACTACTAAGCAGGACTGAAACCCTCCAGTGCTGGTCAGAGAGCTGGAGAAATGCATGCATGTTTGCACAAACATGCACATGTGTATACACACACACACACACACATACACACACACACACACACACACACACACACTCCCAGTGGGCTTCATCATGGCCTAGAGGTGACCCCGTGGCTCCTGGAGGCCAGGCCAGTGGACAACAAGTGCAGGGATTTGTGATCAACCTGAAAAAACTTTGGCTATGGACCCAGCAGCCAGTGCGTGCCTCTGGTCTGAGAACCAGCCGGATTGGGTTCAGAAAAAGGCAGAATCAGAGAGCCACAAAATGGGGGAAAGTTTTGGGCTACAGTAATTGTCAAAGACCTTCTCAACATGGAAGGTCTGTGATTCGCATCAACAGAGGGAGACCTCTGACCCCAGTGAAAATGCAGAAAATTAAAGAAATGCATCATACACTCACAGAGAAAGGAGAGGTACAGGGGAGAATGCCTCCATGTTCGAGGTCCCCTCAGATTGCTCCAAGCTGGTGTGGGGGCAGGAGAAGAGGGGTGGGCACCCACGTGTCACACTGGGCACAGGGGTGCAGAGCCGGGCCCAGTTGTCGCCTCACGCTGCCATCAGCCTGCATGTGCCCCGCCTCCTTGACCCCGGCCTGGGGAGTGGGGGCTGCGCCCCTTTACCTCCATCTCCTTTAGCCTGAGCTCTTCCATCTGCTGGAGCAGAGCCTCTGCCTGTTGCTTGTCCTCCAGCCTTCTCTTCTCTTCCTCCTGCTTGATCCGCTGGATGGCCTCCCTTCTGGCAGTTTCATACTGATTTTCAAACTGTACTTTTTCCTCTTTCTCAGCAGTCTCTTGCTAGACAAGTCAAATAAACAACCAACCCCATGAGTCCCGGGGCTAAGTAGGGCCCCAGCAAAGCCCCACACAACAAATGCAGACAAGTTAAAGCTAACACGATGGCAGTGACATCATTCCACATCAACGTGCAGATGGAGGGGCCAGGACTGCATGGCACTCCCTCACCTCTGCAGCTGAGGCTGAACCAGAGGAGCGGGGTGTGAACCCCTGCTTGGCCTTGCACCTGTCTTGGCTTCCTCCCCAGAGGCAGCACTCTGAGGAGGAGGTGAGGGTCTGGGCCTGTCTCTGCCCCTTCTAATGATAGCCCGTCAAATTCCTAGCTCTCTCAACTACAGTGTCTTCACTTGTAAAATAAGGAGAACACTACTTTTGCTACCTTCTTCAAGAGGTGGAAAGCATTTTGTATACCTTAAAAGGTTACAGACATGTATGTACACTGTTGTCCTTATTGTACAGGAAGGGGAGGAGGTAGAAGCTCTGTAAGGTCCCTTCTCACTCCTACAAACATCCCCCTCTGGGAGACAAGGAGTCTACTTGTTCCCCAAAGCCCCCATGGCCAGGAAGCTTTGATCTGCTTCTGGTACCTTAACCTGACATTGTCTACAGATGATTTACCTCAATACAAGCCTGATGATACAGACCCAAGAGCCTGAATGTTTGTGGCAGGGTTTCCAAATGTGGCTCATATGGCATTCATGGCCTCATCCAGCATCATCTCTGCTTTCAAGGCAGGAAACTGAGGCTCCACAAGGCAAAGGTCCCGGAGCCAGGAAGTAAAAGAAGCAAGTTTTACTGCATCCAACACAGTCTCCACTATGACACTTGCTCCTCAAAATGAAAATCTGCTTTGTGAGCTGTGTGGCTCCTGCTCCCTACTCTGAAAGCTTGAGATGTACACCAGGAGACAGACCCAGGGAAGCCGAAAATCCAAATCTCCGTACCTGTTTTCTTTCTGACAGCTGAGAATCCCATGAGTCGACCACATGTTTCCTATGAAGAGCTGATTCAATCTGGAAAGAGGAAAGAACAGTGGCTGTTGTGGGGGGGGGGGGGGCGGGCAGCTCCACCCCTGCCCCAAAGCATCTGAGAGCCTCAATTGGGCTCCTATTCAATCACAATGGCTTTCCAAGGGGATAAGAACCGTTTCTGAGTTCTGCCAAAAACCAGGGTCTGAATGGCAGTGTTCCAGAAATCATGAAGGTGGGTGTAAAGTCACCAAAAGCAAGGTCTGGGCTGCATTGAGAAGCTGTGACTAGTCATCACAGCCTTGAGCAGGGACTGGGGATGACTTCTTGAGGATTGGAGAGAGGGGATTAATAAATTCGGTGTGGAGCAGATGGCCTCTGAGGAGCCCTCCAACACAGGGACTCTAACACAATAAATAAATCAATAAAAGGTCAGCCCCAAAGGAAGACTCCAAGTCTATCATTCTTTCACTTCAACTTCAAAAGTGCACAAAACCTATTAATTCAGATATAACTGAAGCTTAACTAAAACAATGTTCACTTCAACACCTTTTTTTGAGGCATACCATTCAAATGTTGAAAACTCTGCTACTTGACTCAAACTAGCAAGAGATACAAATTAGAATACACTGGGTAAACTCATTTTATGTATTCAGGAAGAACAGCATGACCCCCTCAGCTTTTACCTGTCGAAATCTAGGGTCAGTCTTTTTCCAGTGTTCATACAGAAGTTGTTCGGCAACCTGTGAAAATCATGCCAGAAGTGAGATGTGGTAAATTCCCAAACTTCAGCAAACCAGTAAGAAGCAACAGCTAAACTGGGGGTTTTGAGATTTGGGAAAGAGCTCCGGCTCCCATTTTTACTACGGCAACAATCCTTTCATCACAGTCTCCAGAAGCAATGATACCAACCTATCTATGCAGAGGGATTCCATTGGCATTCGTGAGAGTGCCTACTCAGTCAGTCATGAGAAAAGGTGGGCTACAAGGCTGGCCTAACATAGATGCCCTGTTCTGTTGAGAACACCTCCCAGCATCAAGCAAAAATACCCAGGGCTAGCACATCACCACTGGATACCATCTCCCTGAGAACATGGGGAATGGGAGCAGAGAAAATTATTCCAAAGGTCATTATGTAAACCAGATGCTGCCATGAAATCTTTGGTTGGCTCTCCTCTGGGAGAACTCGGAGTCTACAAGCGGAGGGCCCAGGAGCTGACAGTAGCTGGCACGGCTCGCTGCAAATCCCCCTCCCCCTATGGCCCCCTCCTGCTGCAGCTCCCTCCCCTCTCCACTCCCATCACATTCCACCCCCTCCCCAGGTACCGTTTTCCTTTCTTGTTCTCTTGCCGACTTCAGTCTCTCGCTTCTCTCTCTCATGCTGCTCTCTCTCAAAGCTATGTTCAGCCTCTTCTCCTTCAGTTCTTTGGCGAGCTGACTCCTCTCCTCCGCCAGGAGTTTACAGAGACGCTTTTGTCGCTCTGCCAAACTCTTTTTCTTTTCCTCTTTCAGTTTCTGCTGCTCATATGCTTGCATACTACTCAAGAAAAAGATCACCAAGATTACACTAGTTGTGCAAACTCTTCTAAAGCAGTGGTCTCCACAAGGAGGTGCAGAGGCCCTAGGGATGCTCCAGTCAGTCCAGCAGGGTG
This sequence comes from Potorous gilbertii, assembly GCA_028658325.1. Lineage (NCBI taxonomy): Eukaryota > Metazoa > Chordata > Mammalia > Diprotodontia > Potoroidae > Potorous > Potorous gilbertii. The sequence goes on from CM053773.1 coordinate 233,921,236, forward strand.
CAAGAAGGAAATAAAGAAAAAACCTGTGTTCTTATCAAAAACTAAGAAACGAGCATCAGTAAGACTTAATATAGGCAGTCCCTGGTGCCCTCACCTCAGTCCACGTCAGAATGCACATCTAGTAAATTCCTGAGGGACTAGGAGGGAAGAGAAGCAGTTTCCTAGGCCAACAGCAGCACCCTTGTGTTCACTGGTGGACTACATCTTCAGACATGTTGCAGTTACTATGTTTGTGGTCAAATGGATTTAAAGATCATATTATGTAACTTTAAGTCATTAATACTCACCAACTCATAAAACTAACTTACAAAACAGACACAAAATTTAGGAAGATTTCTGCAAAGAAAAGTGATTGAAGGTACTACTAATACTATGAGCCTGTTCAAAGTGAGAAAATGGCAGAACTGACACCTCCTATTTTTAGTGTGGGCTTATCAGCCATACCGCAAGGTAAGAACAAGGGTCGAATCAGATCTGACAAGGTCAGCCAGAAAATTTGGAAATGAGTAAGATTATTGGAAATAGCGATATCCACTATCATTAACAATGAACTTGATCCTGAGTGTGTCACATCTTGAGATATAACTTAACAGTAATATAAAGTCATCAGGATTGCAAGACATTTGAAAATGTCACCTACAAAAATGGATCTGCTCATTCAAACTTGGAAACAGAATTTTCTAACCAGTTTAAGAATCATCCAGATGATTTTAGCTGGCTTGAACCCATTTGTTAAACGTGTCAAAATGGGAGACCTTCTGATGAATTTGCCAGAACAACTGACCGGGCATCAGGAACTATGGAAAGGTACTAGCTGAATTACAACACTGACAGGTGGATGGGATTAGAAAAAGTGGGAAAGGCCCTCAATCCACTCACTTAACAGCAATAGATGCTGAGGCTGCAGGAGGCAAAGGGACTTGCCCAAGGTCACCCAGGGAGTGTCAGAGGCAGGCTTTGAATCTATACTTTCTGAATCCAGGCCACTGCTCCACCCACTCTGCTACCCCTCTTCCATTTGAATTGATGTATGTTTGTGAGGGGTCACTTTTCACAAGTGCGACCAGGACAACCAAGTATGAACTGAACTTAGAACCAGACTTTCCAATTGCAGAACCACAAAGTGTTAAATCAAGATTATTTTAAAAACTCTTTAAGATATTCTTTTTTATTGTGAACATAACAATCAACAGAAACATTTTAATAGACAAATACAAGAGGACCGTATTGGAAATTGTGGCCTTCTGCTACAAAGTTTTCTTTGTAAAGATAGCTACATTAGCTTTAGCACAGTAGTAACGCAGCCACTCTGCGCCTCCTCCTTGTCTTCTGATGCTCTTTGCTTTGGCTGGCTATCACTACCCACCTTCTCAGCCGCCTTCCTCTAGAGAGCAGCTCTCCCTGGCAACAAATATGTGCAGTCAAACAAATGTCATTCTGCACTGTTAGTCCATCATCTCTGCCGAGACGTGGGAGGCATGTTTCATCGTCAGTCTTCTAAAGTCACGATAGGCCACTGCCTAGATGAGACAAACCAAGATTCTCCCCCAAAATGAAGCACACACAATCAAACTGTTCTCACTAAAAATTAGTACTAATACTGAGGGCAATTAGTTCTTATTAGTGAGAATAAAAGGTTTTCTGTTCTACTGATAAAGTGATTTTAAAGTGTTTTTTTCACCTTTATTTCAACATTTCGATTCCTTTTATGTCCACTTTAAAATGATCAATCTCTATTAGCACAACCATTTACAAATCATCACACATGCCTATACTGGGGTATTTCTGATGGGGTACATGATCACAACAGTTTGAAGGCCACTGCTCTAGAAAAGGCGACCTACCACAAGCATCTGATGGCCACAGTGTCTCCGCCAGGCCAGAACCACCCATGATTACCTCTGCTGGTAGCATGTTCTTGAGCTCCACTGGGCCTGTTTAGAGCTCCAGACATCAAATTCTCTGAAATAGCGACTGTTGACATCCCACTGTTGCCGAAATCGGGCTTCTTGCTCTCGGTGACGCACAATCTGCCTTTCTAGCACTCTGTTGCGGGTCGGCCAACAGGAGGGCATGGTAGGTAATGCCATCTGGGCAACAAGGACAATTGAGAGGAGGTAGTTAATTGCTGTAGGTTGACCCTATGCTTGCCACATAAGTCTTGTCTGACCAAAGAAAATAGGAGCTCAAAAGATTTGGATAGTTTGGTGGCCTGCAAGCTTGAGAGGAAATGAGAATGACACCATTGCACCCAAAACCACTGTGCTCTCAGGCCCCAGGCACAGCACAAGGAAGGTGACACTCCCACTGTGCTGAGACCTGGTCAAACCATGCTCAATTCTAGGTGCCCCATTTTAGGAAGGGCACTAACAAAGTAGAGTGGGTCCACGGGAGGCTGTGCTCTGATGTTTAGGTGGAGAGTGTCTGTGAGCCTATGCCACGTAAGAATCTGCTCAAGCAAGTGAAGATGCTGAGCTTGAAAAAAGAAAAGCAGAGGAAAGAGACCATGAAAGCCATCATCATGATCAGAGAGGCTCTTATGAAGAAGAATGAGCTGATGGACTTGTCCAGCTTGACCCCAGAGGGCAGAATCATGGTGTACAAATATAAGGAAGTTTTGTTTCAATGTAAGGGAAAAAAATACCTTGGCCATCAGGTACCCAGAGGTAGAACTGGCCCTCTGAGGAGGCAGTGACAACATGTCACTAGATTCTGTCAAGCAAAGAGGTGGCCCAGGTGTCAGGGATGCTGTTGAGGGGCTCCTGCACAAGTATGGATGGGATCACACAGCTTGGTCTGCCACTCTCTTGACCAAAGAACAAGACCTCATGTAGTTTGCAACTTCTGGTTTCTGGAAGCATTATAAAGTTGCACCAGAAGTGAAGGGGGAGAATGATCCTGCTTTCCCCATGACACCATTTAGACATTTTCTGACATTTATTTTTTTCTTTAACTAAATGTCCTTAAGTTACCAATTCATGGCAAAAATCAGAACAGTAATATGACCATCATGCACCTTAAACTACACCACAGTCCGAGAAAAACCAGCATTTCAGGTGACCTAAAAGGCAAAGCAAAGATGCACAGTGGGTTTGAGAAGGCTGATGAGAAATGGTGTAAAAGACATCATGTCCCAGACATGCAGACTGGAAGAGGGGGCAAACCTTTGGTAAGAGAAGGGAGACAGCCCCAGTGCCACATGGGGGTCCACAGAACAGTAAAAGAGCCAGAAGGGGCCATTGGTGGAATGGACAAGATACTCTGTGGATGATTGAGAGAGGCGTCTGGGCAGAAGCCATCCGCGAGTGAAGTCATGAGCCACCCACATGGAGGAGCACAGGCCCTGACATGGGATCATAGCACAAAAATCTGTGAGAGCCTGATATCCATCACCTGGGACACATATGGACTGGGGTGATTAAGACACTGGCTGAGCACTCAGGAAGCAGCTAACTGCTGGTCTGACTTGTATTTCTGAGCTGTGTTATTTGACTCTGGGGAAAACCGGCTTAAGCCTCATCAAATCAAGATGTGGTAGTAGGGGCAGTACCATGGTGATTCATCTGTTCTTATTTGGCCTACTAAGGTGAAACGTCCAGCTGTGTTTTTCTCAGACAGTGCCTTTTGGGATCCCTGCCTCCAGACTTCACTAAACACTTTTCCTGGTTTGCTGTCCTCCCCAACCCTCCCTTCAGCTGGTAAGTACTCCCTTCTTTCTCCAATCTCTCCCAGCGTGAAAGACCAGGCCTTGTACTTATTCCATTATGTCTCCTACTAGTTATTATCTGAATCCTGTCTCTTAGCAGGTTGTCAGTTTCTAGACAGAAAGAATTCCACCTTAATGATCCCTGTTTTTCCTCTCAAGGTCCAGAAAGGGGCTTTGGACATAGCAAAGAAGCAAGATGTAGTGGAAGGAACACAATCGACTTGGAGTGGGACACTTGTGAGCGTCTAAACTCCCTCATTGGCTTCCTGACTGCAGCAGGTTACTTTACTTCCTGATTCAGTTTATTCTTTTTACAGAAAGGGAACCCTAGATACCACCTCACAGGACCCTTGTGAGGAATGCCCAAGAGATGTAGAAATGTGATATTATCCAGGTGTTATGACATTATTTCCAAAGTGTTGAAGCTCTAGTTAAAAAGGAGATACGCAGTTAAAGAGACTGTGTCTACTGTGTGTGCAGGGTTTTGGTTAAATATTGACTGAAGTGATTTTGTGGGGAAGACAGGGTTTTTGGTTTGTTTTTTGGGGGAGGCTCTGGTTTCACTGCTCCAGGGAATCCTCTCCCAATGCCGATGTGCAACTGTTCCACAGCTCAGTCACAGAGCACAGCCTGGCTCACTGAGAAGCACCTAACAGCTCAGCGCACGTAGGCCGGAAAGTCTGCCAAGCCCTGTATATGCATTACCTCATCCTATTCTCCCGAAGAGCCCTGGGAGGTAAGTGGGGTTGGTGGGGGGGAACAGGACCTATGACTTCACTGGTAAACTCCCAGGAAAAAATCCTTCTGGAAAAAACGTGACTGGACATGGGCTCTGTAACTTAATGCCTGTCACAGCCAGAGCATCAAAGCCCCTTTCCTGCCTGGCACTCTGATAGCTTCTTCTACCAACTCCCCATCCCCCTTTCCAGATTTTCTTTATATTTTCTTCTTACGTTTTAATGTAAGCCCCTTGAGGCTAGGGTATACATTTGTATGCCCTGCATTCAGCATAGTGCCTGAAATGTTAAGTGCTTAATAAATGTTTCCATCCTCCTGTGCTGCACAATACCCCCACCTCATTGTAAGGGGTGTACAGGTTAAAATATCGTCTCCTAATCACTCAGCCTTCCGAAGAGGCCAGAAGAGACCCCAGGAAGAGATCTGGCTTTGAATCCAGGCTGAGTTGCTAACTACCCATGGGAAAAAGTCAGTTTCTTTCTCTGGGTCTCAGTTTCCTAACCTATTAAAAAAGGAGAGTGGGCTAGGTGAAGCCTAAAGTCTATTTCAATCATAACATTCTATATTAATTCTAAGTGCTCTCTCCTGCCCCACAAGAGATACCACAAGACCAGACCTTAAACACATTTCTTCTCAGGCACCCCCATATCTCCAGGTTACAGGAGCTGGTATGAAAGCCCCAAGCCCAGGGCCATCATAAATGGGTTGCTGACGTTTCTCAATGCCAGATATTTCTCTGCTAAGAAAAGTACCCTGACAGCCCATAGAACTAGAAGGAGTATCTAAGACCATCTAGTCCCTCATTTTACAGGTGAAGAAACTGAGGCCAGGAAGACAAAGTATCGTGCCTACGTAGTAAGAAATGGGATTTGAACTCAGGTCCTTGGAATACAACTGCAGTACTCTTTTCCTTTATGCCTTAGAGTCAGCCCAGAATCCATCCAAATCCCCTGGCTCTCTCTCACTAAATTCTCTAAGACATGAGTTAACGTTTCTGTGCTGCTGTCAGATTGAACTGCTCTCCTCCTGACAAGGCATGTACTCAGTTGATGCTAAAAATGGCCTTAAATATTTATAGAGCTTTATACATTTTGTCTAAGGGACATCATTTCTTTCGAATGAGACAAAAGGATGGCATGTAAATAATGGTGTGACTATATACATAAGTATACATATATACATATGTATACATATATACACGTGTATATACATACAGACCTATCTATATCTCTCTCTATATATATGTATGTATGTTTTAAACCACAGTATTTTGGATCCTGAAGGGACTTTATCTATCAAATTCAATCCTTCATTCTACAAATGAAAAAATAAGAGCTAAAAAAGGGCCAGTGTCTTGTTCAGCATCATAGAGAGAGTTGGTGGCAAAGTCAGGCCTAGAACAGCTGCCATTCTCATCCCTCCTCTCTAATGTTCTCTCACCAAACCTAACCCCTGGCCTTCTCCCTTGTGCTCCTCCTCATGAGTTCCTGAAGGCACTGGAGGAAGCCTTACAACCCTGACTGCTGACTGGCATATTACAAATTCAAGTCATCCAGCCTCAACCGGGCCCTCCCTGCAGCAAGGCAGTCCTTTTACTCTTCCCTATTTAGTTCCTTCTTAGACAGACCCCTGACAGAAGCTAGTTTAACTTTCTTGCCTCTCACATTCTCTCTCTCTCCTCTCAGGCTCAGCTAAGGACTTGCCTATGAACTCCTTCTTCCCTCAATTACTTCATCTTAAAATCTCTTGACCTCATGTCCTCCCCTCTCCTTTTTCCTATCTCCTCCTACCTACTCTAGCAGATTACATCCTCAATCTCATTCCCCCTTTCTGGACTCTTCATCTTCTAATAACTGGTTCCCTTCCTATTGTCTTCAAACAAGCCTGTCTTCCCCACCCTAAAAAGACTTTTATTTGGAGGGGATGTGGGAACACTGCCCATTGGTGGAGTTGTGAACTGATCCAACCATTCTGCACAGCAATTTGCAACTGTGCCTAAAGGACTACCAAACTCTGCACATCCTTTGATCCAGCAATACCACTGCTAAATCCATATTCCAGAGATTAAAAATAAAATAGGAAAAATCTGTACAAAAATATCTGTAGCAGCTCTTTTTTATGGTGGCTAAGAATCGGAAATTGAGAAGATGCCCATCAGTTTGGGAACGGTTAAACAAGCTGTGGTGGAAAAACCTGGAAAGACTTACATGAATTGATGCAAAGTTAAGTGAACAGAACCAGGAGAATGTTGTACACAGTAATAGCAGTTTTGTACCATTAAGAACAGTGAATGACTTAGTTCTTCTCAGCATACAACGACCCAAGACAATCCCAAAGGAGGAATAATGAAGCACTTTCTGCCTCCAGAGAAAGAACTGATACTATCTGAATACAGACTGAAGGATGCTATTTTTCATCTTCTCTCTTGTACAAAATGACTAATATGGAAATGTTTTAGATGACTGCACATGAATAAACTATGTCAGATTGCTTACCATCTCAGAGAGGGAAGAGGGAAGGGAAGGAAGGAGGAACAGAATTTGGAACTCAAATTTTTTTTTAAATGTTAAAAATAATGGTTTTAACATGTAACTGGAGGAAAAAATAAAATTTTTTTTAAAAAAAAAAAGCTCTTCACCCAGCTTCTGGAATAAGAACTTACTGTTCGACAAAAATTGCTGGGAAAATTGGATAACAGAAACTAGGCAGAAACTAGGCATAGACCAATGCCTGACACCATATGCAAGAATAACGTCCAAATGGGTACACAATCTAGGTATAAAAATTGATACCATGGACAAAGTAGAGGAGCAAAGAAGGAACAGTGTATTTATCAGATTTATGGAGAAGGGAAGAATTTTTGACTAAAGAAGAGATAGAAAGCATTATGAAGTGCAAGATGGAGAATTTTGATTACATTAAATTGAAAAGGTTTTGCACAACCAAACCTAATGCAACCAAAATTCAGAGGGATAGAGTATATTGGGAAATAATTTTTCCAGCTAATCTCAGGGATAAAGGTCTCATTTCTAGTATAGAGAACTGAGTCAAATGTACAATACAAGTCATTCCCCTGATAAATGGTCAAAGGATATAAACAGGCAATTTTCAGAGGAAGAAATTAAAGATATCTATAATCATATGAAAAAATGCTCTACATCACTTTTGATTAGAGAAATGCAAATCAAAACAACTCTAATCACACCTATCAGATTGGCAAACACGACAGAACAGGAAGATGATAAATGTTGGAGAGGATGTGGGAGAGTTGGAACACTAATTCATTGTTGGTGGAGCTGTGAGCTTATCCAACCATTCTGGAGAGCAATTTGGAACTATGCCCAAAGGGCTACAAAAATGTGCATATCCTTTAACCCATTAATATTGCTTCTAGGACTGATCCCCAAGAGATCATAAAAATGGGAAAGGGTCCCACATGTACAAAAATATTTATAATGGCCTCTTTGTAGTGGCCAAAAACTGGAAATCAAGGGGATGCCTATCAACTGGGGAATGGCTAAATAAATTATGGTATATGAATGTAATGGAATACTATTGCGCTATAAGAAATGATGAACAAAAAGACTTCAGAGAGGCCTGGAAAGACTTATATGATCTGATGCTGAGTGAAAGGAGCAGAACCAGGAGAACTTTGTGCACAACGATGACCACAGTGTGTGAGTTTTTTCTGCTACACTTAGCCCTTCACAGCAATGCAAGGATCTAAAAAAAAAATTCCCAATGGTCTTCTAAGGCAAAATGCTCTCCATATCCAGAGAAGGAACTATGGAAGTCAGTTGCAGAATGTAGCAGTTCATTTTGTGTGTGTGAATTATGTTTTGGTTTGTTATATGATTTCTCCCATTCATTTTAGTTCTACACGGCATAACTATATTGAAAACGTATTTAATATGAATGTATGTGTAGATCCTACATAGAATTGTATGCCGTCTAGGGGAGGGATGGGGGAGGTGTGGGGTAAGTAGGGGGAAAAAAGTCTAAGTTACATGGTAGTGATTGTAGAACACTAAAAATAAATAAAATTAAATTTAAAAAAATCTTCAAAAGAACCCACCATCCTGTCCATCTATTGTACCATATCACTCGTCTCTTTGTCAACCAAACTCCTTGAAAAACTGTCTACACTTCCCCTACAAAAAAAAGTTGTCTACACTTACTTCCCTTGGTTCCTCTTACCACTTCTCAGCCTTTTGCAGCATGGCTCTGTGCCTCACCACTCAATGGAGTCTGCTTTCTCCAGAGTTACCAATGATCTCTTGTCAGATCTGATGGTCTTTCTCAATCATTAGCCTTGTTGACCACCCTCTCTTCCTGGTTACGGTCTTCTCTCTGGGTTTTCATGACACTGCTCTTTCCTGGTTTGTTTCTTACTTGTCTGATTACTCTTTCTCAGTCTCTTTTGCTGGTTCATCATCCATATCTTGCTCCTTGTTTGGGTGTTCCATAAGGATCTGCCCTAGGTTCCCTTCTTTTCTCCTTATCAATCAGGAGTTTTTAACCTTTTTGTGTGTCATAGTCTCTTTTGGCAGTCTGGTAAAAATTACGGACTCCTTTTCAGAATGTTTTTAAATAATTGAAGGAGATACTTAATTTCAGTCAGAAGTTAGTGAAAATAAGGATGTAATTTGTTTTCCCATTCAAGTTCAAGGACCCCTGAAATCTATCCATGGATCTCTTGGTAAGGAAGGGAGTCAAGGGACATCAGGTTAAGAACTCCTGCTCTACCCTTTCTCCTTTGACAACTACACCAAGCAAGGCCTAGGGGTCAATTATCATCTCCATGCAAACAACTCTCAAATCTATACATGTGGCCCCAATCTTTCCTCAAAACTTCTGTCTGGCATCACCAATTGCTTATTAGACGCATCAAACTTGTCTCAGAAATATCTTTAACTTAATATGGCTAAAACTGAACTCATTATCTTTCTCCCAAACCTCTCCCCCTTTCTTATTAAGTCATGTCCATCTTTTTATGACCCTATGGACTATATAGCACCCTGGTCCTTCTGTCCTCCCCTGTCTCTCAAAGTACACCCAAGTTCATGTTCATAACTTCCATGACACTATCCATCCATCTCATCCTCTGCTGTTTCCTTCTCCTTCTGCCTTCAATCTTTTCCAACATTGGGATCTATTTCAATGAGTCCTGTCCAAAATATGTGGCCAAAGTCTTTAAGCTTCAGGATTTGACCTTCCAGTGAACACCTTGAACTAAAAATTTATTTAAGCATTGACTGAGTTGATCTCCTTGTAGTCCAAGGGACTCTCAAAAGTCTTTTCCAGCACCACAATTAAAAAGCATCGATTCTGATGCACTCTGGTTTCCTTATTGTCCGATTCTCACAGCCATATATTGCTACTGAAAAACCATAGTTTTGACTATGTAGAACTTTGTTGGCAAGGTGACATCTCTGCTTTTTAGTATGCTGTCCAGCTTCGTCATAGCTTTCCTTCTAAGGGGCAAGTGCCTTTTAACTTCATGGCTGCCGTTGCCAACTGTACTGACCTTTGAGCCCAAGAATATAAAATCTGACACTGCTTCCATTTCTTCTCCCCCTATTTGTCAGGAAGTGAAGGGACCAATTGCCAAGATCTTAGGATTTTCTGATGTTAAGCTTTAAGCCAGTTTTTACATTCTCCTCTTTCACCCTCATCAAAAGGCTTTCAGTTCTTCTTCACTTTCTACCACCAGAGAGTTGTCATTTGAGGATGTGATATTGCTGATATTTCTCCTGAGAATCTTAATTCCAGGTTTCGATTCATCCAGCCTGGCATTTAGCATGATATAAGTTAAATAAAGTGACAATATAGCCTTGTCATACTCCTCTCCACGTCTCAAACCAATCAGCTGCTCCACATTTGGTTCTGTTATAGGTTCCTTAGGAGACAAATAAGATGAACTAGTATTCCCATCTCTTTGAAGACTTGCCACATTTTGTTGTGATCCACACAGTCAAAGGCTTTAGTGTAATCAATGAAGCAGAAGTAGATGTTTTTTCTGGAATTCCCTTACTTTCTCCATATCCAGCAAATGTTGGCAATTTGGTCCCTCGTTCCTCTGCCTTGTTGAAAACCAGCCTGCTCTCACAGTAATTCTCAGTCCATCTATTGCTGATGCCTAGTTATAGAACCTTAAGCATAATCTTGTTGCCATGTGAAAGGGTGCAATTGTTTGATAATCTGAACATTCTATGGCATTCCATGGCATTTGGTAATCTGAGCATTCTACGGCCCTTCTTTAGGACTGGGACATAAACTGATATTTTCCAATCCACTGGACACTGTTGAGTTTTCCAAATTTGCTAGCATATGGAGTGGTCTTTTTTTTTTTTTTAAATTGAATTTTTTATTTGTTTTCAGTGTTCGACAATCACTTTCATATATCTAAGATTTTTTTTCCACTCCCTCTCTCTTATTCCCCCCTCCCTCCCCAATCCCTCCCTGAGACGGCATACAATCTTAAATAGGTTCTACATGTACGCTCCTATTAAATGCATATTAAATGCATTGCAGAATTAAAATGAATGGGGGAAACCATAAAACAAAACAAAACATAACATAATACAAAAGAAAATGGTCTGTTTCTGTCTGCGATCCAATTCCATAGTTCTTTCTCTGGATGTAGAAGGTGTTTTGCCTCAAGAGTCCATTGGAAATTTTTTAAGTCCATGCATTTCAATGAAGTACTAAGTCTACCAGAAAAATTCCTCGCACACTGTGGTTGTTACTGTGCACAAAGTTCTCCTGGTACTGCTCCTTTCACTCAAGCGCAGGCTTTTAACAGCACCATCTTTAAGCATTTTAAATAGCTCTGTTGGAATTCCATCACCTCCACAAGCCTTACTGTTAACAATGCTTCCTAAGGCCTACTTGACTTCATTCTCCAGGATGTCTGGCTCCACACCATCCTGGTGATCAGTGATGTTACAACATCCTTCTTGTAGAGTTCATGCCACCTCTTCTACTTCCAAATCTCCCTAATTCTGTCAAAGGCATCACCATTCTTCCAGCCTGTCAGGTTTGTTATCTCAGCATTATTCTCAACTTCTTACTTGCCCTCAACTAATATAATACTGCCAGATCTCACTGTTTCTACCTTTACATCTCTTCCATCGACCCTCTTCTCCTTACTCACGTAGCAACCACCATAGTTTAAGCCATCATTCCCTCTTGCCCAGATCTCCCAATTAGTACCCCTACCTTAAGTCTCTCCCTACTCCAGCTTAACCTACAGTGATGCCCAAACATTCTCCTTCCTCATCTTCTCCTAGTTTCCTTTTAAGTCCCAGGTAAAATCTCACCTTCTACAGGAATCCTTTCCCAGCCCTTCTTAATTAACATATATGCAAACAAGCTATGTACCAGACAAATAGGAAATGATAACCCTCAACCAAAGTGAGGTTCCTCTCTTAATCATTTCCTATTTATCTGGTACCCGGCTTGGTTGTCATCTCCTCCATTAAATTGTGAGCTCCTTGAGGGCAAAGACTGTCTTTTGTCTCATTTTGCATCCTCAGCTTAGCACAGTGCCTGTCACATACTAGGCAACTGAAATGCAGATCTGGCAATGTGATTTCCTCTTCAATCAACTCCAGTAGATCTCTAACGCCTCTAGGTTAAAACAGAAACTCCTCCTAGCTTTGAAAGCCTGCCTCCAGCCTGTTTCTAGCTACACTGGACATTTTTCTCCCTCTTGCATTTTTTGATCCAGCCACACTGGTCTTCTCTGTCCCTCACAAATGACCTCCATCTCCCATGTTGGTGTCCTGGGGACTGGATGCATCCCATGCATAGAATGTCCTTCCCAGAGAATCCTCTGGTTTTAAAATACCAGAGTCTGCATGAAGACTTTCTTTACATCCTTAACCAATGGTTCTCTCCCTCCCAAACTACCTTGTATTTACTTTCTGTGTATGGATTCACATTTTAGATAGCCATTCTGGATGCTCCTCCCTTGGCCAGAAAATATTTTATTTGTATTTTTAGGTCTACAAACCACTTTCCTCATAGTCCTCCTAGAGAGGAAGGTCATGGAAAGTGCTCCCAGCCCTCCTTCAGAGATGAGGAAACTGCATTCCAAATGGCAAAGTGAGTAATACACATAAGCCAGGAGAATTACCTTCCTTCATAGACTGCAGTCATCTCTTACTTAATTTGAATCAATCAATAAGCATTTATGTTTTAATTGATCCATAAGCATTTATTAATAAAGCACCTACGATGTGCCAGGCACAATACTAAATGCTGGGGATTCAAATGCTGCCAAGAAAGGCAGAAAAACCCTGCTCTCAAGAAGCTCCCAGTCTAACAGGGAAACAATATGCAAAATAGCACATATACAGGATAACCTGGGCATAATCCAGAGAGGCATCCCTCACAAGGTCTATTTTAGAAGGGACTGGGATGAGGGTTGGGCCAGATGGCCACTGGGGTCTCTTCCAATTCTGAAATTCTGGGACCAGCTGCCTCCTTTACATTAATATAGGGTAATCTGGGGGCGGGGTCCAGTTTTAGAATTCTGTCAATGTGGGGAACTTTTTGTGGAGGCTTTGTTTTTATTTAAAAATTTTTTTCTTTTCTATTTTACTCTATTGTAAATTCTCTTCTCCTCCTCCTCACCCCCTCACTGGCAGGGTACTCTTAATATGGAAACTCTGCCCTTCCCCATGCAGATCAGCAATTCTTTGCTAATTTATAATTTTAAAGAATCTTAAAGAATTTCAGTACTGAGAAGTGACTTGCCAGTGGTCTCAGCATGCATCAGAAACAGGACTAAACATTTTAAAATATTCCTGACACCAAGGATCGTCCTTCATACACACCATCAGTGGGTCGAACTCAAGAGAAAGGAATCTGCCAGTAGCATACTGACTTAGAAAACTACAAATGAACATTTTCTAGCTTCGTTGTTAAACATTTCCCAATTACATTTAAGTTTTGCCTGCAGTGAGTTCGACACGTACCCTTAGTCATTCTATTAACATAAGATATGATATAATGTGATGATATAGTATAATTTAGCACACTATAACATAGTAAGACTGAGATTCTCAGCTCTGCCATCCCATGTCAGAATAGAAGAAACCAAGGCTTCCAGGACTTAGGCTGTGCTCCTTTCTCTCAGTTGGCCATCCCAGGCTCCAAGGATGTCAGAGCTGGAAGAGACCTCGGAGGGCATGTCTTCCAATCCTCGTCCTTTTACAGATAAGAAAATTGCTATCTGGAGAGAAATGACTACTAAGTGCTAATATTGGGCCATACTCAGAGGAGACTCTAGAACGGGGGAGTCACACTCAAAGAGAAATGATCTCCGCAGCGGCATTGTGGCTTAGAGAGACCCAAATGAACTTTATGTGTGTCCTGGTGCATCTGTGTTTGTTCAATATCTTCCCATTAGATTTTAATCGCTCCTGGCCAGGCCTGACGCCTCTGCTTGGCGGACCTTCCAGTCCAAAGGTCTGTCCCAGGATCTTTGGGCAACCACTCTGGGAAGCCTGTGGACCTCTTTTAGGAATAATGGATACAATAAACTGGAAATCAATTTCAGTGAAACATTGTTACAAAAATACTTTAAAAAAACCAAACTCCAGGTCCGAGCACAGGGAGGACCCCAGCTCTGGCCCTGGCACGCTGGGCACCTCTCCTGCCCTGGGGACCCGCTGGGCCCGGCTGCGGGCTCTAAACTCCAGAGTCATTCAGAGAGGGGGACCCGGGTCCCAGACCACGAGGGGGGCGTCGGGGTGTGGTGATGGTCGGAGCATATGCTCCTTCTGTCACCCTTGGGGGGGGCCCTGCCTTTCCAGGCCTCGGCGTTGGGCTCAGTGGGCCCTAGGGTGGGATCCTGGACCACGCCCCTGCCTCAGTTTCTCCATCTGTAAAACGGAGGGGGCTGGACCTTGGAGGTCTCTTTAGGCTCTGGATCATGAACCTATAGCTTCTTTGGGCCTCAGTTTCCCCATCTGTAAAACGCCGGTTGCATCTCCCAGCCCCTCCCCCTCCTCCCGCGAGGCCCCGCGCGCCCCCGGCCTCACCTGGGCGCTCCGTCCGCGGCCCGGGCAGCCGTTTGCGCCGGCTCGGAGCCCCGCCGCCAAGCAGCGCGCTCCGGGGACCGTTGTCTAGGGGACGCGTGACGCAGGACGGCTGGCGGCCAGGGACAAACCTCGCGCGGACGCGTCTGCTTTGGCTGCGTCACGGACGCGAAGCGGAGCGCTGGCTGCGCCCCCTGGCGGGAGGCGGCGGAAGGAGAGAGACGAAGGAAAGAGAGGGCTCCGAAGAGTGAGGCAGCGCCGGGGCTGCTCCCATCTCCTGACTCCGCGCCTTTGCACAAGCTGTCCCTCATGCTCCAGCATGAGGCCTCGTGGCGTTCCAGGTCCTCGGGTGCGACCTTTGGACTGAATCCAAGTTTCATGAAGGGGGTTTGTTCTGTGAAGTTTGGATTCATTCAAAGGGCCACACTTGAGGACCTAGAGGGCCTCGAGGCCGCAGGTTTCCCACCCCTGTCCTCGTCTGTCTTCAACCAACAAGTATTTATTAATTCAGGGCAGCGAGGTGGTGCAATGGATAGAGCACCAGTGCAGGAGTCAGGAGGACTTGAGTTCAAATCTCACCTCAGACACTTGACACTCACCAGCTGTGTGATCTTGGGCAAGTCACTTAGCCCCACTTGCCCCATCCTGGGTCATCTCCAGTCATCCTGATGAATATCTGGTCACTGGATTCAGATGAGTCTGGTGACCTGCACAGCCCTCCCTCACTCAAAACAAAGTCAAGTGCAAGTCAGGTCATCATTTCTCCGATGACAACGAAGGACAAACACACACACAGGATTTATTAATTCATTTATTGAATAATAAACATTTATTAAGCACCTACTATGTACAAAGTGCTAGGGATACAAAGAGACAAAACACAGCCCCTGCCCGCAAGGAGTTTACAATCTGAGCACCCTCTGTATAGCAAAGAGGCGTTGTGGTGTAGGGGATAGAGTGAGTTACTGTTGAGAGTCAACACCCAGTTTCCTCATCCATCTGCAAAACCAGGGGGTTGGATTTAGTAGCTCCAAGGCACCTTCTAGCCCTAACTCTCTGACTCATGTGTCATAGGAAGGAAGGGTGTGTGGAGTATTCAGGAGGACTGGAACCTCTGGTGGGAGTGCTTCCCAGCCACTCTCAGCGTCCACCTGTTCTCCCTCACTCTCACCCTGGGGAAGTGGCCACATCCCTAATACTCCCTCAGCAGCCGAGTTTTGCCAGTGGAGGGTAACCACTGATGGGTCTCAGACCCATAGGGTAGTTAGTGGGGGTCTATCCCAGAGCTTGGTGGGACATCAAAGATGACAAGAACACCCACGGCACCCTGGGTCATCAAGGATCACCCAAATGCATCTGGACAGGAGTTCCATAGATGGCGTGGGTGGATAGGGCAAGGTCTTGACAAGCTAAGCAGGTCACAGAAAATCTGGTGGCCATTGCTAGGAAAGCCTCACTATCCCTGCTTTCCTCTCTATGGAATGCCAAATTCCCTGGACAGGTGTTGTTCCCACCCACATCCCTTACATCCCTTACATTTTAACTGCTACAGGTTCTAAAGCCAGTAATATTTGAAAAGCACACATGCCTAGTACAATGCCTGGCACATGTTGTTATTCAGTCACTCTTGCCTCTCCGTGACCCCATTTGGATTTTTCTTGGCAGAGTTTGGAATGGTTTTCTATTTCCTTCTCCAGCTTATTTTACAGGTGAGGGGGTGATGGCTGGTTCATTATGGGTAATCTTGAGTTCTGGGGTACCCAAGGGACAGAGAGCTCTTGAGGCAAAGGTACATGCCTCAATTTGCAGCTGAAGAACTAACCCCAAGCCACAAGGTCCAGGAATTCTGGACCTACTTGGTCCTCCACATTATTTCTGTGTGTTACTTAGGTGATGCCAGTACAAGGTGAAAGGAGATCATTTCTTCAGCAATCCCACAGAGTGTGTTTACTTTCTGCAAGATGTCCAAAGAGTCTAATGACTATTTGAATGTTTTATGTTTCTGTATTTGTTTGCAGGGTCCTGATCCCTTTGCATTTTATGGGGTTTTTTTGTGGTGAGGAAAGAAAAGTTGTTCCATAATTCAATCTGTCTATAAACATTTATTAGCACCTACTACGTGCCAGGCTGTGCTATACCTGATATCTATGCGGTTCATTGAGTGCCAATGATGGGGGGAAGGGAAGAGAAAAACTTATTAGGTACCTACTATGTGCTAAGTACTATTTTAAGCACTTTATGAATATCATCTCCTTTGATCCTTAAAACAACCCTGGGAAATAAGTGCTGTTAGGGTCTCCCATTTTACAATTGAGGAAACTGAGGCAGACAGAGATTAAGGGACTTTTCTAGGGACACACAGTTAGGAAGTGTCAAAGTCCCAATTTCAGTTTCGGTCTTCCTGACTTCAAGCATCACATTCTATCCCCTGTTCCTCTAGAGAGGGACACTGTTATACACATTTGGGGAGACCTAGGCATAAGAAATGTTTAAACCATATTTTAGAAATTTCCTTAGGGTTTCACTCTGGGACTGGAGCAACAAACATAAGAAAGCCTCAGACATCCAGGATCAGGTATGAGTCCATATGAGTCCAGAGTCCTTGGGGATAATCTGGATCATGATTGGCATATTGGAGATTCTTTGTTGGAGAGTTTTTAAGATAGTGATTTGTTCTATTGAATCAAATGCTCTTTTGTAGTAAACAAAAAAAAAAAGCACCTTAGGATTTTCTATTTGTAAATGCATTTCTGTTTTGAATTAGTATTCTGTGATCTTACATTCACAAATGTGTTATATGTTAAACTAGTTTTGCCTTTGATTGCCATATTTCTTTGCTAGGTTAAGTGCTGGGGCTGCTAGGTAGTGCAGTGGATAGAGTACAGGGGCGGGAGTCAGGAAGACTCATCTTCCCGAGTTCTAATCTGGCCTCAGACACTTACTAGCTGCATGACCCTGAACAAGTCACTTCACCTTGATTGCCTCAGTTTCCTCATCTGCAAAATGAGCTGGAAAAGAAAATATCAAACCACTCCAGTATCTCTGCCAACAAAGTCCCAAAATGGGTCACCAAGAGTCAGACACAACTGAAAACAGCTGAACAACTAAAAGGCTAAGTGGATTTTAGATACCTTGGGTCTACTCATTGGTTAAACCTCTGAAAGAAGTTGCCAACATCCTTTCTTCCATATTTTGGACAGCAATTACTTGTTTAAATAAGTTGGATTAGAATTATTTTAATCTCTCTCTGTCTCTGTCTCTATCTCTCTCTGTGTCTCTGTCTCTATCTCTCTCTCTCTTTGTCTCTGTCTCTGTTTCTCTGTCTCTGTCTCTTTTTCTCTGTCTCTCTGTCTGTCTCTCTGTCTCTCTCCCCTCAATAGTTTGTACTCATTTTGTTCTTTCTGCTAACTAGATGGTAGTCTGATCATACCACAGATTGCTAATTTAGGGGTGACTCCCACATTAGTAACAAGCTTCAGTTTTTCTGTTACTTGGCGCTCACCATGTCTAATACCTATGGATTCTTTTCTCAAAGTATGAATTTGTTGTATAGTCTGTAATATTTTCCAACATATTTTCCCACAGCTGTTGATTATTCCCATCTTTGCACTGAAATATTTGGATTTCATTGGAAAAGTCTTATTAGCTCTTTATAAAATTTCTTTATCTCCTCACCCTTTTCGGTAGACTGGCCCACAAATGGCAATCATTTTCATGGTAGTCTTTTGCAAACACATTTTTAGGACTTGGGTAATATCACATAACCAAATGTCCCACAAAATAATGTTTCTTGTTCCTTTTGAATACCCAACAAACCAACCCTCCAAATCCCATGCTCCATCCTTTCCTTTAGCAGCTTCCTCCTGTCCTCTAGATGTATGACCATTTGCTTTTTCTTTGACCTGCGGATCATGGGATCTTTTCATCAGATTTGCAGTTATTGTCTTCCCCTTTAGAATATGAGCTCCTTGAGAGTGGGTGCTGTCTCTGCTTTCCTATTTGTATCCCTGACATTTAGCACAGGATTTGAACATAGTAAGGACATACTAAACACTTTTTAATTTATTCATTCATTTATTCCATTTTCATTAATAGCAAGAATGTTAAGGTGAAAACAGTTTAGTTGTGCTGCTAACACATCCACTCATTGGTCATTGGACAAGGGTCTTACATTTAGAGACCAATAATTTACATTAATATTTATGAATGTAATATTATAGATTCATGTTATATAATTTTATTAACATATTATATATGATTATATTAATGTTATATAATTTTATTAATGTTATGTAATATATAATTATATTAGTTATATAATTTTATTAATGTTATATATTATATAATTATATTAACATTATATAATATGTAATTACATATTAATATGACATTAATATTTATAGATGATCCCCAACTTCATGAATTCTTTTGTTTTCGGCCCCCACTGTAATCACAACAGAAGCATGACAGGGTTGTTTAGGGCTATTTTGTAATTTTCCTAGGTTGCCGTGATCAAAGAATCCATCATCAATTGACCAGCCTTGGGACGATGAGACTGATTCTCAGAAAGGACCAGTTGTAAAGACTTTAAATTAGTCCCTTATTGTTGTTGGTTTGTTTACATGATAGAAGCTGAAGAAGCCCTGAGTTCTGCTCTCATTAAACTCTGAGCTGGGTCACATCCATGAGTCATCAAAGTAAGACTGTGGAGGAACTTAGAACATAGAATATAAAATGTCAGATATAGGAGGGACCTTCTCAAATGATCATGCATATACTGGTGTGTATAGGAGTTTGTTTCCTCCTAGGAAAATTTAAGTTCTTTGAGGGCAGGGATTGGCTTCCATTTTTGACTGTGAATCCTTTCTGTCTAGCATGATGCCTTACCCATATAAATATTATGCTCCATAAATGCCTATTTAAATAATCAGGTTGGACCCAACTAGACCAACTCTTTCATTTTATAAGGAAGGAATCTGAGACATAGGAAGGAAAGATGCTTTGCTCAAGGTCCTTTGGCCCTTCCATGAATGCATGGTTACAATACTCTTGCCTAGGGAATAAAACCCACAGTAGCATCTGTCCATACCTAATGCCTAGTGTCACCTGAGTACCTGGCTTTACTTCAAATGCACAACCCCTCTGATTTTATTTTTTAAAGCAACTTCAAGCCAACCTAGCTGCGCAGCCAAGACTTAGAAAGGACAGCAGCAGCAGCAAGAGCTAATGAACCTTGCAACCCCAAATCCCATAAACTTCTGACTTGGCTAATTAATCATTCCAAAACAAGGTCACAGGAGGGAGACAGATCCCAGGTCCAAAGCAGGCACTCAGGTTCAACCCTGCAGCCTGATGGAATTCAAGATCAGGTGTGCTGATCATATTACATGATGGTTGAAACAGGAGGCCTGTGATTTTTACTTCTTGGATCTTCTTCCAGTCAATCATATTCCTGGTTTCAACTACTCCAGGAGAAACAGTATAGAGAAGTAGATAGATAGTATGTACACCTGGGGGCAGCAAGAGCCAGGGTCAGTTCCTACCTTTGACATTGACTGGGTAGTCAGCAAGAGCCAGGGTCAGTTCCTACCTTTGACATTGACTGTGGGTAAGTCGCTTCCCCTTTCTAGCCCTCAGTTTTTCTCCTCTGGAAAATGAGTACAAGTCACCTTAATTCATGGGGCTATTGTGAGACACAGTATAAAGTGTTTGGGGGGTTTTAAAGCACCGGGTAAAAGATTAAGATGAAAGAGAAGTATCTGTGGGCCAGCACTGGCCTTGGAGGCAGAAGAAATGGGTTCTAGATCTGACTCTGGCACTGTGAGGTGTGTCCATCTGGACAAGTCATTTAGTTTCCCTCCCAGGGCCTCAGTTTCTTCTGCTGTCAAAGGGTTTGGATGGGATGATCCATAAAGTTTCTTTCAAGACCTAATGTTCTAGGCATCTTGGTGGTATAGTAAATAGACACTGACCTAGAATCAGAAAGACCCAAGTTCAATTACTCCTGCAGGTATATTTTAAGGAACACTGAACAATCACTTCTGTGTGCCTCAGTTTCTTTCTCTGAAAAATGGATATAACAGCAATTACCTCCGAGGGTAGGTTGTGAGAATTAAGTATTTGTAAAGTAGTTTGTAAACCTTGCAAACTATTCAATCAACAAGAATTTATTAGCATTTACTATATTCAGTAAGCAGAGATGGGGGCCACTTAGTCATTCTACAAACATTTTAAAGTGACTGCAGAGTTGAGGGCTATTCATTCAGCAAACGTTTATTATGTACCTTCTCTATGCCAGGACCTGGGTCAGGCTCTGGTGACACCCAGAAAAATAGCAAAGACTGTCTCTGACCTCCAGGGGTGTGTGGGGTACAAAGAGAGGCAAAGAGGGGGTGATCAGAGGAGGGAGGGCTTCTGTCAGTTAGGAGACCAGCCATGCTGGCACCCACTTGTAGGGAGGGCGCTGCTTTTTCCAACCTGGAAACGTCTAAGAGCCTTTGGGTCACTTGAACTCGAAAATAAAAGTGAGGAAGGGGTGCACCTCCAGGGTCAGAAAAGGGAAACTGAGCTTCCAGGTTGGTCACAGGGTTAGTTTTGCTCTGTGACGGCACAGCCTCAGGAGCAGAACTGAGCTTTTCAAGGGTCCTGTAAGTCCCACTTCACAGATATAGAACAGGGAATGTCAGGGTTGGGAGAGACTTTAGGATAGGCAATGAGGAACCTTCCCCCAAGAGATGTGTGATCAACAAATCAAAAATGTGAGAACATAGATTTTATCCAGTCATCTTCATTATAGTTGATCATACAGAAAAGCTTTAAATATGGGTCTAGGTTTCCCACAGTTTTAATGTTTCTCAGACCTTTATTTGAGTCTGATCATCCAGTTGTAGGGTTATTCCCCATCTCCCTCACTACCTTCTGCTAGCTCTCCTAAGAGCAAAGGCAGAGGGTGGAACATGCATCATGAACTGGAAAAAAAGTAATGCATAAGGCACTGGACTAAGTACCAGGGACTTAAAACAGACAAGTATCATTGACCTCTGGGAGTTTATCATCTCCAGGGGGTCACTGGAAAGACCAAATTCTAGGTTATAGGACCATCAATTTAGAATTTCCATCAACCTGGAAAAGACCTTAAAGGCATTCAATCCAACCCTCTGTGTCAGCGCCGATTCTATCCCTGGGTAATTGTCTGCCGACCCATCTTATCGGTGCAAAACACCCTGGTATATAAGCTATCTTAGACTGAATATACAAAGTTCTTGAAAGCAATATATAAATGATAGCTAGTAGTAGTAGGGGTAGTGGTGGTGACAGTGGTAGTAGGAGTAGTAGTAGTAGGAATAGAAATTCTGAGGGAATGTGAATGCTTTCACTGTCTCTTATAGCATGCTTTAGAATCTGGACATAGATATAGGAAAGTTAAGAGATAATGATGATGGCTAACGTTTCTATAGCCCTTGCAATGTACCAGACACTTTATAATTATTTCCTCATTTGACCCTCACGATCACCTGGAGAGGTAAATGTTTCTACTCTCCCCATTTTCCAGATGAGAAAAATGGGGAATCAGAAGTTAAACGTGGCACTAAGTTGATAAGTATCTAAGACTGGATTTGAACTCAGATGCCTAAGGGATCCATAAATAGGATTCAGGGAGTGTGTAAATTTGTTTAAAAAAACTTCTAATAACTGAATTTTAATATCATTGATTTCCTACTGCTGAGACTGTACTCAAGAAGACCTAACTCGAAACTCTGCCTCAGAAGCTTAATAGCTGTGTGACCCTGTACAAGTCACTTATCTCTACTTGCCTCAGTTTTTTTCACTTGTCAGATGGGGACAATAATGGCTTGCCTCAGAGGACATGAATAAAAATCAAAACGACCACAACCAATAACATTTTTTATTTTGTACATTTAAAAACGTGATTCTGAGAAGGGGCCACAGGCTTCACCAGATCGACCAAAGGGTCCACCACACACATACACAAAAAGGTTAAAAATCCCTGGATTAAATGATCTTTAGAATCTCTTCCAACTCTAAATTCCATGACAACTCCATGCAATGGAGAATAGAAATCCCTGCCTTGCTGACCTCCCTGGCCTGCTTCATGATCAGGTAAGATAATGGATATGAAAACTCCTTGGAAATCTCAAGAGAGCTAGCCAGTCCCAAGGGGTTGTTTTCATTACTGAGGGTGGGTAGGTACCTGCTGTTGTTACTGGTCCTTCATTTTCCAAAGGGCCTGATGACATCACTGGTGATGTCTTGACTTGTGCGTGAATTGGATGTCAGTGAGGCAGAGCTGTACAAAGTCATCTGCCTCCCTCTCTCTTCCAGCATCATTAAAGTCCAGTGGCACGACAAAAGTCAGGGTGACCAGAGATGACCCAGGATGCAATGGGTGACCTTGGTGTCCTTCACGTCTGACCAAGCTGTAAGCACTCCACAGCACCTGCTTCAGCTGCCTTCATGGCTGTTGGAACAGATTGTTCTCTGCCCATTCTGCTCTGGGAAAGTCTTCACATGCTTGGGATAGCCAACCTGATAACTCATTGACAGATTTCAGACCTTTGGGTCCCTATAAAACAGTAAAGGAAAGATGTTGCTTGCAAAACAGTACAGATACCAATAGCCTGAATCATCATGCCAAAGCATGTGTCACCCACTGGACAGCCCACAGCAGATAAGCCTTTCTGTGTTTTTTGTTAGGGCCAGCCTCAAACAGCAAGCACTGTACACTGTCAGACCCATCCTCAGAGTCTTTCCAGCATGGCAATACCTGCCAATAAATAGACTTTGCTTTCAGAGCTTCTGAAAATGCCAGGCTCACCTTTGGTTCTTCATGATGAGTCACCGAGGCAGGAGTCCTTGGGGTAAGTCATGGGAAAGAAAATCTATTCACTGGCATTTGATTGGGAACTCCTTAAGGCAAGGGACTGCTTTTATTTACCTTCCTTGGCACTTAGCTCAGTACCTGATACATAGTAGGTACTTAACAAACAAATGTATTTTGACTTGAGTTGACACAATGATATGACTCAGGAGAAAATTGGAGAAATGGAAATAGATCTTGGTGACATTTAGTTTTCAGTTGTTGGTTTAGGGAAGGGATTACAAATTATTTTGGTTGATGATAAATGGTAGTGAAGAGGGTGCCAGATTTGGAGTCAGTGAGATATGGGTTCAAATCTCATCTTAGATATTCACACTATGTGACCCAGAGTCAATTATTAGACTATTTTAAGCATCAGTTTCTTTGTCTGTAAAATGGGTGTGTTAGACTTCATGGCCTTTAGTGCTTCTATTGTGATGGGGGCCTGCATTCCTGGAAAAAGGCTTACCCAGTCTCCAAGTAGGGAATGTAGCAGGCAGGGCAATGCAGAAGACTCTCATTGGCCGGTCCTTTCTTGCTCTCTGATATAATGGAAAACAAGTAAAGGGAGAGGAGAGAGATTAAGAAGCAAAGAGGCATTACTATCTCTTCACTGTCTGCATTTTGTCTGCAAGTTGTCTGGTTTTCAATTTATTATTTTTAAGTAGGTGCACCTACGCCTATACTGCAGAGCCTGAGAACAAATCAGACAAAGACTGTCCCAAATACCGCAGGTCCTGACCTGCTTGGCATAAAAACTGCCTGGGATTCAAAGGTTTGGAAAGGTGAGCTTTATTTTTTTCATTGGGGATTTTCATTGGGGAATTCTCAGCTCCCAGATCACAGACTCCTACAATCTTAGAGGCTGGGGGCTGTTGCTCTTTGGAACCTGAAATTACCTCCTGGTTCTTGCACTGACCACCTGTCTCTGGGTCTCAATTTCCCCATCTGTAAAATGAAAGGGCTGACACAGATGACCTTTGAGGTTTTTTTCAGCTTTAGATCTAATCTTCTGAGACCTCCTCCAAACTCCAAAAATTCTACTATTTCTCAATTTTTCCCTTCTCTTTCTGCATCATTTATCAGGGGGATGAAAATTAGCAACAGAGAGCTTCTGGATTTGGAAGAGACTCCAGAAAATCATAGGTATGGAACAGAAAAGGATTTCAGAAGACATCTAGTCCAAACCCCTCACTCCACAGGTAAAAAACTGTGACTCAGGGAGGCCAAAGGATGTCCCAAGGTCATACCCATGTTAAAATATCACCTTTTGTCCATCCCCCAGGAAAAAGAAATCCCTCTATGCCATTCTCAGCTTTTGATTGAAAACTTGGGGGGAGGGGAATGAGGCACTACCTACTAAGGCAACTACTAGGTGTCCAGCCCCATGCTAGGCATCAGACATGCAAAATGAAATAGACCCTCCATTCAGGGAGCTTATATTCTCTTGCATGCTTCCTTCTGTGAAAATAAATTTCAATATGATGTATAAATATGACTGTGGGAAGCAGCAGGAGACTTGGAGTTTCTCTCTTATAGGAATCTAGGGATGTGGTGAATAAAAGATTGAACTTGGAATCAGGAAGACCTGAGTTTGAATCCTGCCTAGCTGGAAGGTCAGTGATGTTATCTAGTCTTTATTTTCCTTCTTTGTAAAATGGGGATAATCCTAGAACCTGCCTCCCAGGGCTGCTGTTTGGTACCAGATATTATTTGTAAACTAGATTTTATTTGTAAAGTACTTGGCAAACCTTATGGCTCTATATAAATGCTAGCTATAATAAGCCTGAATGTGTCTCCAAGATGCCTCTCTCTAGTCTCTGGGGCCAAAGGGAACAAGGCTAGTTCCTCACTCATGGGACAGCTTTTCAGATACTTGAAGAGAGTTATTATGTCATGGGCTGAGCATCTTCTTCAGGCTAAACACTCTCAATCTCTTCAACTTTGAGTCTGTGTGGTTTTGGTTATAGGGAAAGCCCATCAGGCAGTCAGTCAATTATTCATGCCTACTAAGTGCTGGGGATACAAAGAAAGGCAGAAACAGCCTCTTGTCCTCAGAGAGCTAACATGCCAACAGCTATGGACAGGCACGTTATAGAAAGGATAAATTAGAGATGAAGGGCAGAGGGAGGGCACTGAGATAAGGAGGACTGGGAAGGACTTTTGGGCAGTAAGGGCAGAGATGAGGAGGGAAGAGAGTTTCTAGCATGGGACACAGCCAGTACAAATGCATGGAATAGGGAGACGAGGGGTTGTGTGCTAGGAACAGCTGGGAGGCCAGTGGTCCAAGAGTATGCATCAGGGAGTCAGGTGGGGGGGGGATTTAAGTGAGGGAGGGCTGTTCAAGGTCACCAGCCTCACTTTCTACTCCAGAGTCATCTGGGTCCAGCGGCTGACATTCATCAGGACGACTGGCAATGGCCCAGGATGCCATGGGAGACCAACTTTGTATTTATTCCCAGTGCCTAGCACTAAGCCTGGCACATAGTAGGTGTGTAGTACCTGATTATTGGACTGATTGATTGATTGAAAAGAGAATTTCATCTTGTCAACAACTGAAACACATTTAAGAGTCTTCCATGATTAACTTTATGAGATGAAGTGGGTTTCATGTACAGCCGGTGACCTTCTTCTCAAATATTTAGCCAATAAATCACCTTAGTCTGCATCTCATCAAGATGATGTAACAACTCAGAGAGAACTAAAAAAATATTTAATTTCATTCAAATCTCTCCAGTTCTGCTCTTTGAATATTGTTGGTTATATTAGACATAGCTTAGACTGTTGAAGATTTGATGAATGTTCATAGGTAGATCACATAAAGGGACCGTAGAATCATAGAACACAGTACTTCAGGGTTAGCAGGATTCTTAGAACAGAGAATATCTGAGCTGGGAGGGGCCTGAGAACAGGGGATGGCAGAGCTGGGAGAGGCCTTCAATGTCAACGTCTTCATTTTAAGAAAATGGAAACTGGGGTTTAGGGATGAGGAGTCTTTGCTCCAGGTCCCTCCCCATTTCAAAGTCCATCAGGGATCAGATCTGGCAGCTCTTGACTCCTCTTCCCAAGCATTTTCAATCACCCCATTCTCTTACTATCACCTATTATTAACTTTAAGGTGTGTTTTTCTCATGCCCCTAGAAGGGAGGTGCTTGGAAATTCTTGCTCAGCTAGCATTGGGAAACCTGAGACAGGAAGAAGGCAGACCTCTTCAGGGCAGGCATCACAGAAAGCAAAGCTTTCTCTGCCTTGATGATTTTCCTGGGAAAAAGTGACCTGAGCTCCCCAGACATTCCAGCAGTGGAGAGGGCTCGAGCTGTAAATTAGCTTTCTGCTCAGAGTGATCTTTTAGACTCTCCATGCTTTTCATCCCTGTGAAAGATGTGATTCATTCTCATCTGCTACATCCCCTCTCTTTGAGCTAAAGGCTGATAAGATGCTCTGACAGTTAGGTCTCATGTTACTTGCTGTGTTGGCTGGTAAAAACCCACCTCAACCTTCATTGGACTAACAGAATGCAGGCAACGGTGAAAAACACATATTGTGTTCTTATCCTTGTCCTCTAAAAGTTTAGATTCTACTTGATGATTAGGAACCTGACATCAATCAGGGGCGGGAGAAGGATGTTAGGAGTTAGGAGAATAAGAGAGAAAAGAAAAATGATTGTGTTCAGTCTTGGGGATCATATTTTATGAAGGATGTCAATAAGTTCAAGAGCTTCTGGAGTGGGTGGGGAGAAGGCAATTGAAGCTGCCATTTTGGTGAAGGCCTTCAAGACTATGCCACGTGAGGATTGGTTGAAGGAACTGGGGTTGTGCAGCTTGGGAAGATTCAGTGGAAGGCAAATGGGACAGAGATCATGGCAAGTCTTAAATGTCATGCTAAGGGGTTTTCATTTTATCTTATAGATGAAGGGGATGATCACTGCTCATCATTCAAAGGAATGACGGAGTCAGATGTGTGCCTTTGAAACATTATGTTGAAAACGTTGGAGAAATATTCAAATGTCCTGTAACATTGAATGTTAAGATGATGAATGGACCCTTTTCCGTGATTCCATCTGAGTTGGCAGATGAGATTAACTGAAACAATTAACTAAGTTGGCTGCTAATACTGAGACCAAGTGGATTATTTAGAGTTAGTTCAGTATATTGAATTCCTGTTGGAAGGCTTATGTTGGGAAAACTTACCTGTTATGATTGTTCAGTCATTTCCAGTTGTGTCTGACTTTTCACAATCCCCCACTGGGATTATCTTGACAAAGATACTGTACTGGTTTGCCATTTCCTTCTCCAGCCCATTTTACAGAAGAGGAAACTGAGGCAAACAAGGTAAAGTGACATGTCCAGGGTCACACAGTAAGGTTAGTAAGTGTCTGATGCTGGATTTGAACTCAGGTCTTCCTGATTCTAGGGCAGGTACTCTATCCAATGTACTACTTAGCTCCACAGTTAGAATTTACCTATGTGGAGCCAATCACCATGGCTGTGGTCAGTTGTAGCCCATGATCTCTTTTAATGATTGCACCATTGACGACAGGTTAGGAAGATTGATTACTGTTGGGTGAGATGGTAGAAAATTACTCATATCATTCTTTGTCAACTCTATCCCATTTGGAATTCTTAAGCTAGAGTAGCTGGATAAGCAAGGTTTTTAAGGACATGGGGAAGCTATTAAGTTTGGGTGGAGTGAATTTAGGAAAATTATGATGTGCTTTAAGATGAATAAATTGCTTGCCTTTGTTGAGTCAACTTCAAACACAGTTAACCCTATAAGGCAAGCTGATACTAGTATGTAACAGGGAGAATGGGTGACCTTGACCCTAAGTGCATGGAACATTAAGGATAGGATTTAGAACTGGAAAGGACCTTTGAGATCATCTAGTTCAACAGGTTCATTTTACAGAGGAGGAAAACTGAGACCCAGACAGGGTAAGGGGTGTATCCAAGATTCAACTAAGAAAAACATTTATTAAATACCATCTTTGCGTAGTGTGAGTCATCTTGGGATAGTGGATAGAGAACCAGCCAGAGAGGCAGGAAGATGTGGGTTTGAGTCTTGCCTCTGACTCAGTCTGTGTACCTCTGGGCAGTTGCTTAATTTCTAGGAGCTCCCTGGGGCACCCCCACTTCCCCACCTCCCCACCCCCAACTCTCTGAGATCAGTGGCCATTCTGTATTGGTAGGGATTTCTTCCTAAAGACTTTTCTACACTGATGAAATTTCAGGACCAAACCAAAAGAAAAATGTGCTAGGCACTGTGATCTCCGAGACAGCAAGCAGTCCTGTCTCCAAAACCAGGGCTCTCTCACAGTACTCAAAGTACCTGATCTTGCTTTTTTTAGTACCGGATCTTATTTTAAAAGTGATCAATTTCAGGACAGTCTGGAAAGCGTGTGGGTCTAGCTACAATCCAAAGAGTTCAAGGGTCTAATCATAAGGCCCAAAGAAACCTAGTTACTCTGGGAGGCCAAGCATCTTTCTGAAAGATCCATCCACAAGGAAATTATCCTATCTCAGGGAGTCGAGCCATATTCTCTAAAGGGTGCCATCGTTGTGTGAGGGCTGATTCACTCTGGTGAACTGATGTCAGAGTTGGAAAGGGCACTAGAGACCACCCTACATCTGGATAAGAAACTCTAGGACTTGTTAGGTTACTCCTCCTATACCCCAACAAGGAACATTAGTGGTGAGAGTGCTAGATTTGGAGTTAAGAAGACCTGAGTTCAAATCTTGATTCAGACACTTATAAGCATCCCTTCCCTGCTCAACCTCAGTTTGCCCATCTGTAAAATAATAGCAAGTGCTTCCCAGGGTTGTTGTGGGGATCAAATGAGATGAAGTACGCAAAGTACTATAAACAGTTAATTATTATTGATTATAATTAATTAATAATGTATTAATTACAAATTAGTTAATAATAGAGTAATTACAAATTCATATATCAATTTATTATAAGTAATAATATATTAATTAATTATAATTTAATTAATAATAGCTAACATTGATATGGCATCTACTATATTCCAGGCACATATTTCATAAATATATACACCTTTATAAGTATTGTCTCATTTGGTCCTCACAGCAACCTTATGAAGTAGGTGTTACTATACTAATGTCCATTTTATAATTGATGATACTGAGGCAAGCAGAGGTTAGGTGACTTTCTCAGGGTCATATAGATAGCAAGTTCACTAAGTCAGATTTGACCTCAGGTCTTTCTGACCCCAGGTCCAGTGTTCTAGCTATCATACCACTGACATGCCTGAATTATCATGAAGAAACCAAACAGGCTTTGCTGGAAAACCTCCAATTAGGAGGAATCTCCCCACTTAAGTATAATTGGGTAGTGGGGGGAGAGGGCTGTTTGTATATTTTGTCCAGATGTGGGATTTCATCCATGTGGGGAATTGCTGGTGTGGAAACTCCCTCCACCAAAGCAGATCCATAACTTGTACATAACATATACAGAGCTGCCTTAGGGCACCGAAAATCTGAGGCCAGTAGGAGTCAGAGGGAGGATTTGAATCCAAGTCTTCTGGAGTCCAAGATCGACTTTCATCTCCTATGCCAAGCAGTTTGTCCAGCTTTGATCATTCAGAAGTTTTTCCTTATATCAATATCAAGCCTAAATCTTCCCTATGACTTCTATCCTTTATTTCTAGATTTGCCTTCTGAGTCCGAGAAGAACAAGGCTAAATCTCTTTTTTACAGAGCAGACCTTCAGATACTTTAAGACAACTCAAATCGTCGGAGGGTTCTTTTCTTCAAGCTATACATTCCCAGTTCCTTCAACTAAATCTCATTAAGTAGGAAGTCAAGCCCCTTTATTATTCCACCAATCACCTTCCTCCAGACACTCTCTAGTTTAGTGACATCCTGTCTAGCATATGGCACTGATGACTGAACACAATATCCCAGCTATGGTTCAATCACAGCAGAGGACAGAAGAATTATCCTTTTCCCTGGTGCTGCCTCTGCCCTCTGCTGTACTTGCAACCCACTAAAACTCTCAGATTTTTTAAAAACAGAAATTGCAATTTAATCCCATATTCTCCTTTCATGTATTCATGAGGTTGACTTTTACAGTCCAAATATGTGACTACATTTCACCATCATGTTAATGATGCACCATTGATGATGGGGCAGATTGGGCTCTGACAACATCTCTGGTCTTATAGGGAGAATTGACGGTGCTCTATACCTGCCTGGGGAGTGTAAAATCATACTTGACATGTTGGTGCTTGGTTCCTTTGATTGGTGGGGAGGATTGCCATCCAGCAAGTCTTTAACTGGCTTGGCCAGTATTTTATCAAAGATGCTAATTGCTGAGTGTCACATTCTGGCTTAGTATTTTTTTAAAGTTTTGTTTTTGATAACTTTATTGGCGTGTAAGGTGTGGGTTTTAGAAACTAAATGTCTTTTAGACTGGGGAATGAGAGAGGGAATGACATTTGTTAAATACCAACTATGTGCATGGACCTGAACAGAAATCTTCTCTATATCATTCCCAACAACTGGCTAGCCAGCTTGCCTCTGCTCAGAGACTTCCAGTGATGGGGAGTTCACTACTTCCCAAAGTATCCATTTCCCTTACAGATGACTTTCATTGTTAGGAAACTTTTTCCTGACTTCAAGCATAAACCTTCCTCTTTGTGACTTCTATCCCTTGCATTTGCTTTTAATCTCTGAGACCAAGCAGAAAAACAGTCCTCCACATGACAACCCTTCACATACCTGAGGACAGCTCCTATGCTACTCCCCATAAATCCTGTCTTCTCCAAACTACACTCTTCCACTTATTCTTATGTGATACGATCTCTGTGCCCTTCCTCATCCTGGTGACCCTCTTCTGGGTGCTCATCCATTCATTAAAGCCCCTCCTAAAAAATGGTCCCCACAACTGGACATAGTATTCTAAAATGTATCCCAGCAGGGCAGGCACCTTGTTATCTAGGACCTCTTGTTTCATTTTCTGTATTTCTTCCACCAGTGCCTAGCACATGGTTTTGCTGCTGTTCAGTCATTTTCATTCGTATCTGACTCTCTGTGACCCCATTTGGGGTTGTCTTGGCAGGGATATTGGAGTGGGTTTGCCATTTCCTTCTCCAGCTTATTTTACAGATGAGTAAACTGAGGCCAGCAAGGTCACACAACTGGTAAATATCTGAGGTTGCATTTGAACTCAGGAAGATGGGCACATAGTAGGCTTTTGATAAATGTTTGTTGGTTGGTTGATTTCCCAAAGCCATGCATCTCTTAATGTAGCTTCAGTTCACACTAGTTTTCTTAGCTGCTGTGCCATATTGATGAATATTGAGCCTGCAGTTCATTAAATTCCCCAAATGACCTGGGGTGGGGGTGGGGGGGCTCCCAGGAAATAGGAGGTGTGTTGGTTTAACAACTGGTTCTGCAAGACCAACATGTTGGCATGACACACTTTGAAGTTTAATCGGTGTTATGAATGCTTGCTGATGTTTTGATAAAGCGTGTAAACAATAAATCAAGCCCCGATTTGTAGTTTTTGACAATTTCTGAGGTATGAGTACGCATGCTGAAAACTGAACAGTTAATTGGTTCCCAGGATCCAGATGGAGCTGCCTCCAGCTCCCCCCGGCTTCTAGGTTTACTCCTTACTAGTGAATGTGATCTCTGGAAAATCTACCTCTCTCTGGTACTCAATTTCTTTCTCTCTAAGAGTTGGGCAGCCAAGGGGCACCTTAGTGCATAGAGTACCAGGTCTGGAACCAGGAAGACTTCATCTTTCTGAGTTCAAATCCAGCCTCAGACACTCACTAGCTGTGTGACACTGGGTAAGTCACTTCACCCTGTTTGCCTCAATTTCCTCATCTGGAAAATGAGCTGGAGAAGGAAATGGCAAACCATTCTAGTATCTCTGCCAAGAAAACTCCAAAGTGGGTCACAAAGAGTCAGACATGACTGAACCACCACAACAAAAGATGATGGAGTTGATTTCTAAGGGACCTCCCAGCTTCACACTCCTTTGATTCATTTATTCATTCAATTTAATAAGCATTGATTAAACATCTACTGTGTGCCTAGGTGTCAGGCACTGTGGATACAAGTCCAAAACAATCCCCCAGCACCTTTATGTTTTATGTGCAACAACATGTATACAGAAAAATAATTCTAATATATAAACATAGTAAGTGCACAATGTTTTCTGGGAGTAGGCATTATTATTTGAGGGGATTGGGATAGACCTTGTAAAAGGTGGTATTGGAGCAGATCCTTGAAGGAAGTCAGGGATTTTAAGAGGCAAAGTTGGGAGGGAAGAGAGTGCCAGGTCTGTTGAAATAGTCTGTACAAATGCAAATGTTGGAGGTAGAATTGTTAAGCTAGTTTGGTTAGAACAGAGGACTAACGTATAATAAGCCTAGAAAGGAAGGCTGGAGTCAAACTGAGAAGTGATTTCAATGGCAATCAATAAATCAACAGGTGTTTCTTTTAATTAACAAATATTTATTAAGCACCTACTATGCGCCAGGCACTTGGAGAAACAAAAAGAGGCAAAAGATGGTCCCTGCCCTTCAGAAGCTTATAATCTAATGGGCTAAGACGATATGCAAAGATGTCCAAAGCAAGCTCTGTACAGGATAGAAAGGAAATAATTAAAAGAGGGAAGGCACTGCACTTAAGAGGGGTTCCTGTGGGAGGTGGGAATCAAAGAAAATCAGGGAAATTAAGATAGAAGTGAAACAGTTTCTATCATCAAAGCCTTTCATTTAACATGGTGACACACCAGTCTAATCCAAACTCTTGGGGGCTGAAGTACTATGCCACTCCCTGATCTCTGTCGAGGCATGTGGTTTGGACTGGGTTTGGTCCTATGGAACCTACCTCTGGTGGCCAGAGTTAGGCTTCCTTTTCTCACACTCTTTGACTCACTCCCCCTCTACCCCCTACCAGCATCTGGGGAAAGAATTACTTGTATCTTAGGTTATGGTTATGGTTGTATAAAAAGGAATAAAGAGATACTCAGCATGAATCGGGTATGGGACAGGTAATTTATACTTGCACACAAAGAGCTAAATACAGAATGGTTACAAGAATTCATTTGATAATGACAGACTTAAAACAGGATTCAGTAACAACATTAATCCAGTCTACTGGGAAGGTCATCTTCAAAACTCATCAGAAGATAGAGAAATTGGAACTTTCTACATTTCACCTCCTTTCTGTCCTGGTATTCTAGTCCAAACCAGCATCTGCCCTAACTTCTTGCTCAGTCCTTTCCACCATCAATGACTCCTTCAATATTTACTACAACCTTCTGCTCATCCCATGGGACCCTGTTCCTCTGGATCTTGGGAACCCATGAGGTCACCTTTAACCCTGGATATGTCCATCTTTTTTTTTTCAGTTATAAATATTTTATTTGCTCCAATTACATATAAAAACACTTTTTAACATTAGTTTTTTTTTTAAATTTTGAGTTCCAAATTATCTCCTCATTGAGAAGGCAAGCAGTTTGATATAGAGTATATACATGGAGTCATGCAAAACATTTCCCTATTAGTCATGTTGTGAAAAAACCACGGACCAAAAAAAAAACTGTGAAAAAAATAAAGTGAAAAATAGTATGCTTTGATCTGCATTCAAACTCCCATAATTCTTTTTGAGGTGGATAGAATTTTCATCTTGAGTCCTTTAGAATTACCTTGGATCATTGCATGGCTGAGAAGAGCTAAGTCTATTCAAGTTGGTCATGGCTACAATGTTGCTGTTACTGTATACAATGGCCTCTCAGTTGTGCTCACTTCACTTCACATCAGTTCATGTAAGTTTTTCTCTGAAACTATCCCTCTCATCATTTCTTATAGCATAATGGTATTCCATCACAATCATATAATACAACTTGTTCAATAATGGGCATATCCTGAATTTCCAATTCTTTGTCACCACAAAAAGAGCTGCTATAAATATTTTTGTACACACAACCACTTTTTTTAATCTCTTTGGGATACAGACCTAGTAGTGGTGTTGCTGGGTAGGATTTCCTTGAGAACAAGGTCAATGTATTTATTTGCTTCTCTTTGAAATCTATAACACCCACCTCCTGGCACACAGAAAGCATGCAATGAATTCTCATTGACTTGACATAAAGTGACTGGGGGCATGAGGAGAGGCTTTATGCATATGGTGGCACTGAGTCCTGAAGACAGAGACTCCAATGCAGGAGGCAAAGAGGGAGTGAGTGCATTTCAGGCATGGGGACCAGCCATTGCAAAGGCATGAAGGTAGGACATGGAAAGTCATGAAGACCACCAGCAAGTAAACCATGGTGACCAGATTACAGAAGCATAAAGGGAAGAAAGACATCAGAAGTTTTAAATGTCAAGTAGAGGCATTTATATTTGATCCCAGTGGTAGTAGAGAAACACTGGAACACTGGAACTGGTAGTAGAGAAAGTAACATGGCCACCTTTGGGGAAAATCACTGTGGATGCTGTGAATTGAGGTGAGAATCATTTGGAGATTATTGCTGTAATTTGGGAAAGAGGTGAGAAGGGGGTGATGAGTGGAAAGGGGAAGATCTGAGAGACAACAGATTGGATCCATAGGGCGAATGATTAGAAGATGGTACGTTGGCCCTGCACTTGGATGACCAGAAGGATGGTGGTGTCTTTGACGGTAAAAGAAAGTACTAAACATTTGAGTGGAACAGAAAGCAATCCTGAGAAGAATCAGGATGAAGAATGTAAATTCTATTTTGGACACATTAAATCTGAGATGCCTCCAGGACTGCTGGTTCTAGATATACAACGGACAACTGGAGATTCAGGAGCTTGGGATCTGAATGTATAGACCTGGAGATTGTCTGCACAGAAATGCTACATGAAACCCTAAGCAGGCCACATGTGGCCCTTTAGGTCCTTAAGTGTGGCCCTCTGACTGAATTCAAACTTCACAGAACAATCCCCTTCATAAAAGGCTTTGTTCTGTAAAACTTGAACTCAGCCGAAAGGCTGTACCTGAGGACTTAGCCTTCAGGCTGCAGCTTTCCCACCCCTGCTCTAGGAACTGATGAGGTTAGGAAATGAGAGAGTGTAGAGAGAGGCCATGGGACTGTTTTCTTCTTGTCCATATCAGAAGTTGGATGGGTGGGTGGGGGTGTATGTAGATGAATGGATATATCCATTATCTCATTTGAGACTCATCGCAAACCTGTGAAGTAGGATGGGAGGATTTATGGGTGCTATGGGGGAGGGAGGGACCTCAAATGTGGGCAGCAAAGTAGGACAAAGATTGTCAGATCCACCCAGTCATTTTCAATCCTAAGGAGGGCTGATAATTGAAAAATGTGTTTTCCCGCCAGTTAAATAGTAGACTCACTTGTGGCAGAGGCAGCTGCAGGAAGGGAAATCTTAAGTGAGGTTAAGGGATTTGCCCAGAGACAAAGTTACCAGAAGAGGTTGGTTTTGAATCCAAAACTCCCCTAATTCCAAATTCAATATGCTTTCCATGACTTTATTTAAGAGTTTTGCTCTCTTGGTTAAGTGGATCCTGGGCATTACTGAGGTGAATTTTGACCTGGGCTTTGTGAGTAAAAGATAATAAATACATGAGTGTGATCGAGACAAATGGTCTCAGTGACCACTGGGTAGTTTGGCACCCCAGAAAATGAGTGTGATTTTAGAGTGTATGGAGAATGGTCTAGGGGTAGACCCAGGAGGTGCCAGCCTTGCCTTCCTCTGCATTGCTGGGAGCACATGTGGCACACCGTGTTCATTTCTGGCAGTCACAGATTAAGAAGGACTTTGCCAGGTTGGAAGTCCTGCAGGGCAGAGGCTCCTGGACTGAAGGAACTGGGGATGGCTAGAGCTTGCCTAGCACACAAAGGGGCTGGTGGCTAATAAGTGGTGGTGAATGAATGAATGACGGGAAGGCAGGGCATGGGAACTGTCCTCAGGGATTTGTAAGGCAATCTTTTGGAAAGAGGGATTAGACTTTCTTGGAAGAAGTGAATCTTATTTTCCCATGCCAAGAAGCTAGTGCAAAGACAGTGTACCCTGTTAGTTCTTAATAAAAGCAGGTTGAGTGACTGATTCATTAAAAAAAAAACCTA
Source organism: Potorous gilbertii (assembly GCA_028658325.1). Classification (NCBI taxonomy): domain Eukaryota; kingdom Metazoa; phylum Chordata; class Mammalia; order Diprotodontia; family Potoroidae; genus Potorous; species Potorous gilbertii. The sequence continues at coordinate 233,957,699 of CM053773.1, forward strand.
ATAATTCACTATGTATATTATTATAAAGTATTAGGCAATTTTTAATATCTACACATACAGTTCCATTTATATGGAGAGATATCTTCTACGTATAGAAGGCAGCTAGGTGCTACAATGGATAGAGCCCTGGACCTGGAGTCTGGAGAGACCTGAGTTCCAATACATTTTCTATAGCTGTGTGACTCTTGGCAAGTCATTTAACCTTTGCCTGCCCAAGTTTCTGCCTCTGTAAAATGGGGATAATAGCATCTCCCTCCCAGGGGTGTTGAAGACCAAACGTGTATACTTGTGGAGCCCTTGGCAAATAATAGAGCAGGACGCTATTGTTATGGCAGGATGACGATAATGAGAGCAGCTAGGTGGTGAAGTGGATAAAGTGCTGCGCTTGGAGTCAGGAAGCTGGAGTCCAGCCTCAGCCACTTACCAGCTGTATAACCGTGGGCAAGTCACTTCGCCCTGTCTGCCTCGGTTTCCTCATCTGTAAAATGAGCTGGAGAAGGAAATGGCAAATCACTCCATTACTGTGCCAAGAAAACCCCAAATGGGGTCAGGAAGAGTCAGATAGGACTGGACAAAAACATCCTTACAGCTGCGCGCATGTTGGCCCCCACAGGGGACTCTCAGCTCTCAGGGGACCAGCAAGGAGAACTCTACAGGGGTAGACACTCAGGGGAATGGAGTGATGGAGGGAGCCCTCGGCGTGGTATACAGAAGGCGCTTAATGCAGGTTGGTTGGCGGATGGAGAGCCCTTGGCGCCGTGCCTGGCTCTCAAGAGACACTGAACAAAGGCAGGTTAGGCTGGACCAGTTCCGTAGGGCGAGGTTGCAGGCTGGGTGAGCCAGCCCCGGCCCCGGCCTCCGCGCCCTTCGGATGGCAGGCGGACAGGGGCGGGGCCGTCTACTCCCCCACTCCTCCCCTCCACGGCGTGGGCGGGACGGGACTGGAGGGGCTCAGCCAATGGGTGCCGCGGCTGGGGCTGGGGGGCGTGCCCCTGGCGGGGATTGGGGGTGGGGGGACGTCCTCGCCATTGGCGGAGCCGTGCCGGGGGCGGGGCACGGCGGCTGAATTAGGCTGGGCCCGAGGCCGGCTGGCGGCGCTGCTGGCTCGCCAGGAGGCTGGGCTCGGCCGCACAGATCCGGACAGCGGCGCGGTGGCGGAGGCAGGCGGCGGCGGCGATGGCGGCGAGGACGCCGCGGCGGGAGGGGGAGAGGGAGTGGGAGGAGGCGGTGCAGGCGCAGGCGCAGGCGCAGGTCCTGGCGCCGCGGGGGGGCGCGACCCGGCGGCCGCTGCCGCCTTCCTGCTGGGCCCGAACGCCGACCCGGCCATGGCGCTGCTGGCCGAGCACCTGCTGAAGCCGCTGCCGGCGGACAAGCAGATCGAGACGGGACCCTTCCTGGACGCCGTGGCCCACCTGCCGCCCTTCTTCGGTGAGTGCGGCCGCCGCCAGGCAGCCCTCCGGACTGCGCTGCTGCGGGAAGGGAGAGGACCGAGGCAGGCCCCCCCCCGAGAGAGACAGGCCCCCCTCGGAGTGAGACAGGCCCCCCCCCCGAGAGAGACAGGCCCCCCCGAGAGAGACAGGTCCCCCCCGAGAGAGACAGGCCCCCCTCGGAGTGAGACAGGTCCCCCCCCAGAGAGACAGGCTCCCCTGAGAGAGACAGGCCCCACTCCCGGATAGAGACATCCCCCCCGGAGAGAGAGACAGCCACCCCCGGATAGAGACATCCCCCCCGGAGAGAGAGACAGTCCCCCCGGAGAGAGGGACAGGCCCCCCTCGGAGAGAGACAGGTCCCACCCGAGAGAGACAG
>CM053773.1:233960004-234010436 GCA_028658325.1 Potorous gilbertii
TATAGCATTTACTATATATTAATATTATATATTTATAGTGATTACTATATAACTAATGTTTGTATAGTGCTTATTATATTATAACATTACATAGTATATAGTTGTTGCTTACTATATAATAATAGTAACTCACATTTATATAGTGCTTGCTCTGTTCCGGGCACTGTGCTAAGCATTTACAATTATTACATCATTGGATCCTCACAACAACCCTGGGAGGTAGATACTATTATTAGCCCATTTTACAGATGAGGCAGACAGAGGTTAAGTGAGTGGCCCTTGGTCACCCAGGAAATCAGCAAGAATGTTTTTCCCCAATTCAGTTTGTTTCAACTGTTTCTTCCATTGTATTTATCATGAACTACAGAGCCGATTGGAGGGTACATTTTAGTATTATTTGCCTCAGCTGTCAAAATTATTAGGTCTCTCCCATTTCACATAGGAGGAAGCAGAAGCTTGGAGAGGGGGAGTGATTTTTCTCAAGGCCAATTCATGTCAGAATAAAGGCTTTAGTGATGTCAGGGACCTCATAGCTCCTCTGATCCCACCCCTTTCTCAGAAGAGGAAATGGAAGCCTGGAAATGGGAAGCCACCTGGGCACGATCACGATCACGCAGGGGGCAATCGGTGGTGCCGGGGCAGGATCCCTCAAGCTCCCATTCCGTACATTGGCGCCTCCATTCCTCAAGAGAATCAGAGACTACCTCGATGCGGGGACCTTAAAGGCCCTCTCTCCTAATCCCTTCATTTTGCTGGAAGCTGAAGGTCAGAGGGAAATTGATGTGAAAAGGCCACAGAAAAAAGAGATGAGATTTTAAACATTTATATAGTACCTACTATGTACCAGACACTGTGTTAAGTGCTTTGTACAAATCACCCTGCCTCATTTGATGCTCACAAAAACTGAAGAGGGAGGCACTATTAGGATCCCTATTTTACAATTGGAGAAACTGAGGCAGACAGGCAACATGACTTGCCCAGGGTGACAGAGCCATTAAGCGCCTTGAGCCAGATTTGAACTCAGGTCTTCCTGACTACAACGCCTAGCTGCCCCACTTTAGGATGATAACTTTCTACCTAACACCTAGGCGGCGCAGTAGATAGAGACCTGGGCCTGGATTCAGGAAGACCTGTGGCCCTGGGCAAGTCACCTAACCTCTGCCTGTCTCAGTTTCCTTGACCAAAAATAGAGATAATGATAGCACCTACCTTATAGGGGCAGCTGGGTGATGGAGTCGATGGAGCACTGAGTTTGGAATCAGAAAGACTCATTTTCACGAGTTCAAGTCTGGCCTTAGACACTTACTAGCTGTTTGACTCTGGTTAAGTCATTTAACCTCTGTTTGCCTCAGTTTCCTCATCTGTAAAATGAACTGGAGAAGGAAGTGGAAAACCACTGCAGTATCTTTGCCAAGAAAACCCCAAATGGCGTCATGGAGAGTTGGACATGACTGAAAAATAACTGAACAGCTATAGGGTTCTTGTGAAGATCACATGATATGTTTGTGAAGCACTAAGCATAGTGTCTGCAACATAGTAGGTTCTTAGGAAATCCCTTCCTTTACTCCTCCCTTTCTTCTTACCCCCCTTCTATCCTTTCTTCCTTCCATTATTTCTTCCCCCCTTTCCTCTTTCCTTCCTTCCTTCTTCCTTGGGGGCAGCTAGGTGGTGCAGTGGATAGAGCACCAGTGCAGGAGTCAGGAGGACCTGAGTTCAAATCTCACCTCAGACACTTGACACTCACTAGCTATATGACCTTGGGCAAGTCACTTAACCCCAATTGCCTCATCCTGGGTCATGTCCAGTCATCTTGATGAATATCTGGTCACTGGATTCAGATGGCTCTGGAGGAGGAAGTGAGGCTGGTCATCTGCACAGCCCTCCCTCACTCAAAACAAAGTCAAGTGCAAGTCATGTCATCATTTCTCTGATGCCATGGTCTTCTTTGGCAACTAAGGATGAACACACCTTCTTCCTCAAAGACTGGTATGTGGATCGTTAAATCAGTCACAGGGAAAGAAGATGATGAATAGAAAGGTTTAGGATTACATTCTTTAGCAGTGACCTTTATAAGACTGAAATGATAGGATAGTTCTTAAATCAGTGTTTGTCTCCAAGATCTGGTGGAAAGAGCCCTGGGTTTTCAGGCAGAGGACCTGGGTTCAGATCTACCACCTAGTGATCTTTGGCAAATCCTTCTGAATCTCAGTTTTCTCCTCTACATCTTGATGGGGCTGAGATGGCCTTTGAACTTCAGAGATCTGTGATTTTGTTGAGTGGGTTGGACAATTCCTCTGAGACAGGAGAATTCAGCATTCTTTCCTTTGATGGGCCCAAGAAGAAAGAACACTGTACTCTCTCCCTTTTCACTAAGATGCCCATCTACTCTATACTCACCCATGTACACAGTCTGAACTGGGTTCAATTTTGGGGGGAGCCTGACCCCAGAACAGAAAAATCAAAGATTTTTTCTCAAATTCTTTAATTCATTATACCCCTCCATCACCACACTAGTTTTCAAGGGAAAAACTACTTAAAACATAGGCTTTGACTCAGGTATAAAGTCTCCCCAAAGGATAGAGGAGAAACTCAGTGAAAATGTAAATCAGATATGGGACAGGTATTTATTTTCTCCACACAAAAAAATGCTTTCACCAATATACTTTGACAGAAACTGAAACAAGCTGCAATAGTAACCACTGTTACACCCTCCCAGGAAGTGGACACCTAAAACATACAGCACTTTGTGGGATCATTGACAAGGCATGGTCACGTTTCACCTTGGCTTGGCACTATCCAAACAACTCCCTTCAGGTTCATGTCTTCTGGTAAACCAGGCTGATGACTGAGCTCCTTCTTTCTGATACGCAGCCTGCTGGTCAGCTCTGACTAGGGACCTAGTAGCTCCAAACATTTGAAATCCACAAACCTACCTGGGAGACAGGACACATTCATCCCAGGATCATTGTTTAGTCCCCTGTACCTGGAAAAGAATAAATACTACAGACTCACGCCTGTCTAGGTAAGATGTTCTTTAGTTGCTGTGAGCTCAAAGTTTGATGTTTCTGTTGGGCTGGGAGAAAGGGCAGCCCCTTCGGGAATGGGTCATACAGGAAATAGACAAAAGAAGATAGTCTCTCCCTCTTTTAAAGGTCCTCTGATATAGGGGGTACAGTGGTTAGAGCCCTGGGCCTGGAATCAGGAAGACCTGAGCTCAAAACTACCTTCAGATACCTCCTTTGTGTCCTTAAATGACACAAGTCATTTAACCTCTGCCTGCCTCACTTTCCCCATCTGTAAAATGTGGATAATAGTATCTATCTCCCAGGGTTGTTGTGGGGGATCAAAAGCGCTGTCTTAGCACAATGCCTGGCATATGGCATATAGTAGATGTTACATAAATGTTGGTTATTATGGCCACTATTTATCAGTTGTTCCTGCTCTATGGCCAAGAAGGGAATGCTTCATCATCTCCAGAGTGCTCGTTTTGCAGCATTGATTGAGTCATACTTGGCCAGCCCAAAGCAGCTTCTTTGTCCTCAAAGATCTGGAGCATTGAAATAGTTTGTAGACATGGTTGGCAGAGAGTAGACAAGAACATTTCAGTAAAGTCAAGGTTGCAGTTAGAATCACAATATTTCAGGGCTAGAAGGGACCTCAGGGATCCGACCAGTTCCACCCATATCTGACCAGGGGTTCCTTTTGCTAACACTGACCAGTGGTTGCCCTGACTTGCAGACCTTCAAGGCTGAGAAAGCCACCTTTGAGGCAGGTCATTCCGCATGGGGACAGTGCTAATCGTTAGCAAGTTTTTCCTGATATCAAGGCTAAATTTGATTGAGTCTGGTTCTACCCTCACAGGAGCCAAAGAAAAGAAAACTGATTCTTCCTTCAAGTGACTGCCTTCAAATATTTGAAGACACTTACTAGATAGGTTGTGCAGTGGATAGAGTGGCCAACCCTGGAGTTAGGAGGACCTAAGTTCAAATTTGGCCTCAGACACTCAGTAGCTGTGTGACCCTGAGAAAGTTACTTCACCCTGTGGGTCTCAGTTTTCTCATCTGTCAAATGAGCTAGAAAAGAAAATGGCAAACCACTCCAATATGTTTGCCAAGAAAACCCCAAATGGGGTCATGGAGAGTCGGACATGACTTGAAAATGACTCAACAGAAATCTCTTGAATATTTCTTTTCTTTTCCAAGCTAAACATCCACAGCTGGTTCAACTAATCCTTATATACTATATGGGTACATGTCATATATCCCTAGTAGAGAAGCAGCTCCCTGATGGCAGTCACTGCTTTGTTTTCTTTTTGTTCCTTCAGTGCCCAGCACAGTGTTTGGTTACAAAAGTGCCTAATAAGTGCTAACTGTTTAACTGGTTATTAACAAGTTGTGTCTCCCCGGTAAACATCTCCTTGTTCCAGGAATTTTCTCTGGTTGTCCCCCATGTCTGAAACATTCTCCCTCCTCCGCTTTGACTACTGATCTTTCTGGCTTTCTTTTGAGTCTCAACTAAAATCCTATCTTCTACAGGAAGACTTTCCTAACCCCTCCTGAGGGCCATCTCCAGTCATCCTGATTAGATCTCACCACTGGATCCAGATGGCTCCAGAGGAGAAAGTGAGGCTGGTGACCTTGACAGCCCTGCCTCAGTTAAATCCAGTTCATTTGCAGGTCATGACATCACCTCCCTGATGTCATGGTCCTCTTCAAGAATTAATTCTAGTGCTTCCCCCTGTTAATTATTCCTATTTAGCCTCTAAAAATATAGAGGATAAATTACTTCCTACTTATTCTCTACATAACTTGCTTTGTATATATTTACTTCTAAATTGTGTCCCCTGTTAAATTCTTTTCTTTTTCTTCCTTCTTGGCAGTTAGGGTTCAGTGATTTACCCAGGGTCACACAGCTAGTAAGTGTCTGAGGTCCCATTTGAACTCAGGTCTTCAGGACTTCAGGGTCAGTGCTTTATTGACTTCAGCACCGAGCTGTCCCTCCATTAGATTGTGAACTCCTTTAGGCCAGATGCTTATCTTTTGCCTGTTTTTGTATTCTCAGGGCTTAACATTGTGCCTGGCACATAGTAGGCACTTAACAAATGTCTACTGATTAATTGACTCATTTACAGACTGGAAATTCTTTGAAATCAAGGACTATTCCAGTTTTTATCTTATATCCCTAGCCCATGACATAGTACCTAACACATATCAAATGTTTAATAAATGCTTATTGACCGACTGACTGATAGGCTGACTCTACATCACCCCTAGTAAACTGATATCAAGCTTCAGCTTAAAGACCTCCAGAGAGGGGGAATCCGCCACCTCTAGGAGCAGCCTGGACCACTTTGTGACACTACAGTGTGGATTTTCTCTATCCCTACCACCAGGACATTGAATGAGGATTTGGATGTAACCTAACGTTTACAATTGCATGCATGTTTAACGCTAGGACATTTTCTTCCCTATGGCCTCTATGTATGTAAGCATTGTGAGAAATCAAGTTTAACATCTTTCAGACAGGACTCTCTGTGTGCCTTGGAACACAATTGTCCTCTCCAAACTCTGAGTCAAGGCAATCTATTACTACATTGCATCCCATTTGTGTTGCCAGGAGGGAACTTATCCAGTGGTAATCTCCATAACAAGATAAAGTGCTGGATTTGGAGTTCACATCTTGCCTTTGACAGAGGCTGCCTGTGTCAGGTGACTGAGTTCTCTCATCTGTGAAATGGTGATAATATTTGAATGGCTCACTTCATCTGGTTGTTTCAAGACTCAGTGTTCACGTGCATAGGATGTTCTGCAAGCCTTAAGGGGTTGTATAAATGTTAGTTATTATGATTGGTTTCCAAGCAGTGAGGCTCCACTCATGGAAATGTAATGGCTTCTGGATCTTGCGTGGAGAACGGATTACATCAGGATTCCCAACCAGCTGTTGTGTCTAGAGCTGAAGCAGAGAAGGAATGCTTTATGAATACATCTGAGAATAGTAGCCAAGGGTATAGCGTGGTTAATTGTGGGCAGCTGGGAAACAACGGCTACAGACAGGCTAGTCTAATGTCAAAGAAGGCCAGATGAAAAGCAATGCTGTGCTCTCCAAAGTGGCTGTAATGGAAAGTCAAAGAGAGAGAAACATTCATGAAAACTTGGCATTTTTGGAGTTCCAAATCTGTATTCAAACACAGGATCTTCCACATTCTACGTTTTATGGTAAAGGGCTAGCCAATTTCTGGGACAGCTGGCACAGTGTATGATAGGGTGCCAGGCCTGTAGTCATCTTCATGGTTCAAATCTGGCCTCAAACACTTTGGTAGCAGTGCGACCCTGAGCAAATCACCTCTATTTGCCTCAATTTCCTCTTCTGTAAAATGAGCTGGAGAAGGAAATGACAAACCATTCCAGTATCTCTGGCAAGAAAACCCCAAATAGGGTCACAGACAGGACCCCCCAAAAAACAACCGGACAAACAATAACAAAAAGTTAATTTCCACGCCCACATTAAATAACAAAGTCAATTTCCACTCCCTCACAACTAAACAACAACAAAAAGTCAATTTCTACCTCTTCCCCCCTAAACAACATGTCCATTTCCATCCCCCTCAGGACTAAACAACAACAACAAACTGTCAATTTCCACCCCAACACCAGGTAAACAACAAGAAGTCAATTTCTGCAGCCCCACCCCAACAACAAAATCAATTTCTGTTGCCCCTCTTGACTAAACAATAACTCAGTTTCCATCCTTCCCACAACTAAACAAAAAGTCAATTTCCACCCCTCCCCCCATAACAAGAAGTCAATTTCCACCCCTTCATAACAGCAACAACAAGAAGTTAATTTCCATCCCATTTGGACTAAACAACAATAAGAAGTCAATTTCCAAGGGAGGAGTTTGGACTCTTTAGCCTACGATTCAGATGACTCTGAATCAAGTTTCTTTCCACTCCAATTCATCCTGTGTTGTCATCAAAATGATTTTCCTAGAACACAAGTCTGATCATGTCACTCTCTCCCGACTGTCCATAAACTTCAATGGTTCCCTATTGCCTCGAGGATCTAATACAAAATGCTCGGTTTGACTTTCAAAGCTCTTCACAATCTGCCCTTTCCTACCTTTCCAGTCTTCTCACACTTTATTTCCCCACATGGATCCACTGACACTGGCCTCCTGGCTGTTCCAAAAACACATTCTCTCTACCTCTGATTCCTGATATTTTCTCTGTGGCTGTCCCCCAAGCCTGGAATGCTCTCTCCCCTCTCCACTTCCTGTCTTTCCTGGGTTCCTTTAAGTCCCAACTAAAATTCCACCTCTAGGAAGCCTTTTTTGATCCCTCTTAATTCCCACGCTTTTCTCCTTTAAACGATTTCCTATACTAAATTTCCTGTACTAAACTTGCTTTGTTTATATTTGCATGTTGTCTCCCTCGTTAGATTATAAACTCCTTGAAGGCAGGAACAGCGTTTTGCATTTTATTGTATCCCCAGGGGCTTAACAAAAGTTTATCAATCGATTAATTAAATGCTTGTTAACGGGTTTCTGGTCGGAGGAGTTAACCATCCCCATTTCTAATCTAGTGATCCAAGTGACTTCCTCTTGTAATTTAAAAATTTCCCCCAGTTCGGATTCTAAGAGGCTCTTGGCCAATCACAGAAGAATCCGCCCTTGCCCAATATGGCCGCCGGGGCGTCAGGAGCTGGGGCGGGGCCAAAGGTTGCTTGAATGGTTTTACCCATTTCCTCCTCCCCACCCCCTCTGATACCGAGCCAATGGAAAAGCCCGAGTTGTGGACGAGATTAACAGGGGCGCTTGGGGCTGGGGGTGGAGTCTAGAGGTTCGTGAGAAGCCGAGTTTGGGGTCCCAGCCTCGGCGCCCTGAGGCGCGGACCGGCCACGCCGGTGTGGTTTGGGGGCCTCACAGGCTCACCGTCGGGGGCCCGAGTGCCCCGGTCGGCCTCAGTCCGCGCAGCCGCAGGTTGAGTCTTCCCCCCCAGGCCGGCCGGTGTGGTTTGGCCCAGCCCTTCCCTGTTTGGGACAGTTCGGGCGGAGAAGTCGCGGGCGGAGAGCGCCGGCGTCGGGGCGGAGGCGAGCGGGGCTGCCAGCGGCTGAGGCCGGGGGCGGCTGGCGGCAGCGGAGAGCGGACTGGGGAGCCGAGGGCCGGGGGCCGGGGGCCGGGGGCCGAGGGCCGGGAGCCGAGGATCGGGCCGGGCCCGCTGTCCCCTGCGCCGCTCGGGGCCCCCCGGGGCCGGCGGGGGCCTCAGCATGTCCTGTGGGGGTGACGGCCCCAGCAGCCACTTCCCCCTGCACGCCCTGGTCTGGAACAATGACTACCGGCAGCTGGAGAAGGAGCTGAACGGCCAGGTGAGCCAACGAGCTCGGGGGGAAACTGAGGCTCGGAGTGCGTTTGGGGTCAGAGCTGCGGGGGACCTTGACCCTGCGGGCCCGGGATCGGGGCTGCGGGGCTCCTTGGCCCCGGAGATGCGGGGGGAAAGTGAGTCCAAGAGTTGAGAACCGCCGGGAACCCTGACTTCTGAGGCCCAGGGCAAGCCTGGGGTCAGGAGCTGCAGGGGACCCCGATCCTGTTGATGCAAGGGGGGGACTGAAGACCAGAGCAGGCCGGGTGAGGAGGCAGAACTCCCATGACCGGGGCTGGGAGGGGAAACTGAGTCCCAGCGGGGTGTGGGGTCAAGAACTGGGGGGCGGGGGCGGGGGCGGCGTCACGAAGGGCAGAGAGATCCTATCACCGAGCTGGAAGGATCTTAGGCACCTCGGGTCTAGCCCTGTTATGTGTCCGAGGAGGTGTCAGCATCGGGACGCTTTAGGGCCATCTGGGTCAAGTACAGTCCCCAGGTGCCAGCACGGTGCTCGGTGGCAGGGATCCAGAGAAAGGCAAAGATGACTCCTGCCCTCGATGAGCTCATAATCTAGTGGGAGAGCCAGCGTGCCAGGCCCTCGGGACCACAAGCTGTAGGCAGGCCAGGCAGGCTAATTAGCAGAGGGAAGGCTCCGGTATTAAGGGAGATTAGGAAAGGCTTCGTGAAAGAAGGTGGGAATTCGATGGGACTTGGAGGAGGCTGGGAGCCAGAGATGAGCAGGGGGGCAGGCTGGGAGATGGGAGGGTCAAGGTGGGGGGTCAAGGTTAGGAAGGACTTGGACCTTCAGGGAATTGGATTGTTGATCCCAAAGTCGATTGGGAACCACTGGAGTTTATTGAGTAGGGTTGATGGTTGATTCTGTGTTTTAGGAAAGTCACTTTCCTAAGGTGGCCCAGTGGCGGAGGGACTAGGGTGGGGAGAGACTTGAGGCAGGCAGACTGAACATCTCCGAGCAGTAGTAGGGGTAAGGGCCTTCATCGGGTTGGCGGCTGGGTCCCAGGAGAGAAAGGTAGGTGTTTGTATTAGGGAGATGTTACAAAGGAGAAATGGACAGGCCTTGGCCACCGATGTGATTTAGGGGGTGAGAGAGGAGGCTTCCAGGGTGACCAGTGGGCTGTGAGCCTGGGGGACTTAGATAGGGAGTCCTTGATGCTCAGAGGGGTCCCACAGAAGGTTTCCAGCTGGAAGCCTCCTTGTTGCTCTGAAGACCTTCCTAACTATTGGAGCTGTTCAAAGGAGAGAGGAGCCAACCACCTTGCCCCCAGAGGTCTCCAGGTGGAGGCTGCCAGTGGGGAAGGCTGAACTAGATTTTAGCTCAGAGACGCTGTGGCTCTGGACCTTGGGGACAACTGATTTATAAATGCTTTTGAGTTCATTCATTTCAAACCCTACACTGTACAAGTGAGGACTCTGGCCTAGGAGACCTTTGGAAATGCTTTCCACAATGTGACTCATGACACAGGACTTGGTTCTGTGTCTAATGTGCTTCCTTGAGTGTCATATTCAGCTGGCTTATCCCCTTACTTGACTGCTTTGAGGTCAGGACCTGGCTCTTCTTGTCTCCTCCAGTGCCTGGCTTGGTGTACTTATTTAGGGAAATGATGATAATCTATACTTGTATGGCACTTTCTTCACAAGAATACTATGTTAGATGGGGAGGGCTGTATTAGTATCCCCATTTTACATGGGTGAAAATTGAGTGGAGATGTGAATTGACTTTCCTATGGTCACACAGCCCGCACGACCCACATCCTTGGGACTTGGGTTTGAACTCAGTGTTTTCTTTATACTGTCTTTCTGTGAGTATTAATGAATGTTTATTGTTTTGTTGTATTGTGTTGCCCAATTGTAGAGTGCCAGCTTGGCATCATAGACACTGTGGGAGTGAGCAGTTCAGACTGGGGTAGGATATTTTGCCTCCCTCTGAAAGCTGTGGCCTCTTCCTATTGGTGTAAGTGACTTTTGGTCAGAGGCAGGTGTGCCAGGGCATTATGTGGCACAGAAGCAGCCCTAAGGTCGGCAGGAAAATGCTTTGAGGGAAGCACAAATGATTTTCATTTGGTTGGCTGAAAAAATCCGCAGGCTAAGCATCACCCAGTTGAGTGAAAAGTTGCTGCCAAGCATGAGCCTTCACCCTTGCCAAGAATCTGCCCGCTGCAGTTCTCCTAAGACAGCCCACTGTCAAAACAGTCAGAAATCCATTGTAAACCAGGTGCCTTTTCCCCCAGTAACAATGCTTGGTACTTGTTTCCTGAATCTTTTCTGCCCAGACTGGTTGAATTTCTTTGTAAGGTTCATCCCTTTTAATTAGGCGGAGCAATCCCTGCAGAACAGCTGAGGAGATACTTTGACATGTTTCCTGTCAAATGATTCACTAGTCCTGGACCAGCCAGCTTAAACCTGACTGGCCATTCACCTCTCCATTTCCTGCCTAACACAGTCCAACCTTTTGGGCTTGGCTTTATTTCTAGTGCCGAAGGACAGTGGACATTAATAAATGTCTGATTAATAAATGTGTTAGTAGACATTCTGCTAGTGGGGTCTTTTCTAGGTTAAACTCTCATCAGCATGTTATTTCTGGCTCTGTGTGTGTGAGGGGAAGGGGCAAGAAGAGAAAACCAGAGAGGTGTGCGTGAGAGGTGTATGTGAGAGAGAGAGAAAGCTGGGTGTTTGTCTCCTCTGTGTCCGTGATGGACACTAAAGGAAAGTAGCCCTAGATCTAAAACCTACTTGGAGGAGTCAGGGAAACATGGTCCACCCTATCTGCACATCTGATCTTTGCCTGCCTCCAGCTTCTTCCTTTGGTCACTGTCCTGATGCCATCTCCTAAGACTTTTCATGTTTCCCCCACCTTTTAGAGTATTTTCCCTCTTAAAATGACTGTACAGTTTTGTACATACTTTTTCTGAACCTAAACACCAAATTGAATGGCCATATATTTTGCATATGCATGGTGGAACAGAGAAGGACAATTGTATGAAATGACAAGTCTTCTATGTACTTCTGACTTTTCTTTTTCAGTTTATCTTAAGATCAGCCTTTGCTATGCTCTGTGACCACTCATCTGTGTAAGTCTCAGGATGTCAGTATCCTGAGAGAAGGGGACTCCTTCATTTTGTTTTGTCTTTGTGTCCATCTCAGGTGCCCAGAAACTTATTAAATTGTAACTTGGATATATTTTAGTACTTGGCATTTTAAAGTAAGCAAATATCTTCCCAAGGATGTATTATATTCTCAGAGTTCACTTTGGGTAAATAGTAGAATTGAAATACATTATAGTTCTTTGTTAATTCATAAAGGAGACGAATGTTCTGGATCTTATGAAAAATCATTTTATTTTCTTTCTTGTTGACAGTAGTAAAGTGAAATAAAAGTTCTTGGTCCCTATTGACTTCAAATAGTCTTCCATGCAGTCACAGAATTCAGATTTCACAGTGAATTATTTTCCTTGAGCAAATCCATTGGTTGGCAGACAGTCAGCCTTTTTTAAGTATTGGTTCAAAGTCAGGCATTGTGCTAAGGGTCTCTGCTACAAAGAAAGGTTGAAAAGCAGTCCCTACTCTCCAGAGCATGTGGGGGGAAATCCTGCAAACAACTCTGTACAAATGAGTGATGGTCTGGATCTATTGAAGGAACAGTAGCCGGCCCTGTGAACCAATCTTTGTAAGTGGTGAAACTGTCCACAACTCTGAAAGCATTTTTAGCTCTTCAACGTACCGGGTCTTTCTACTTTACTGCATTCCTGTTGAGTGGAATTAAGGATTGTCCAATTCTTGTTCCTTCAGTCTTGCTGCCCAGGAGGACTCGGACATAGCAGGGAGGGCACTCACTTAGAGAAGGGAGGATGGTGGTGAATGTGATATCTGTGGGGAAGGGGAAATCGCCTGTCCCACCCCCCAAGGACAGAAGGAGGATGGGGAGATAGAGGAAAGGTTTCCCATTTCTTCTGGGTGGCCTCCTCCTCCCCAGAGGTCTTGTGGCCCAGACTGGGAGGCCACTTGTGGAGAAGGGACTTGGAAGGTTTATTCCAACTCCAGGAGTGTTCAGAGGAGCAGTAGAAGGGCATGTGTTTGCCAGGATCCCCTTATCATTTTATCCACAGTTTAAGGTTTAGTAATGACTTGTTTGAAGTTGCTTGGTGGTGGTGATCACTTTCTTAATTTAGAGTTCGATACTTTTCCTGTGCAAAGATTGTCTCGGTGGAAAGTAGATGCCTGGGTCTTACCACCCCGCTTGAGTCCAGACTAGGAGGTACTGCATACACACACTCCTATCTCCCCAGAAGGTGCTCAAATCAGTTATTGTTTAGCTATGTGAGCTTCAGGCTACTTATATGTAAAATGGGGCTCATAATATCTGTAGCACCTTTCTCCAGGTTTGTTGAGAGGCTCACATGACCTTATGGATATGAAAGACTTTGCAAACCTTCAAGCCCTGCCTCAGGAGAGCGGGGAATCCTCCTTGCATCTTCATTGATTTAGAGCATGAGAGACTTTAGAATCACCATGAGCTAATAGCTTGGAAGACTGGCCAAGGCATTTATGGCCCTTGGCTTCTCCTCATGTGAAATGAGAGGGTTGGCTGAAGCCATCCCTGAGCTCTCTCTCTGCCACATCTGGATTCTACGAGTTGAGTTGTTAGGTTGAGACAGGCTTTCTGCATTTCAAGGGGTCGGAAGAGCTGGATTCAAATGCTGGCTCTTACCTGTGTGATTGTACAAGTCTCTGAGGTACAGTTTCCTAATTTGTAAAAGGAAGGAATTGAACTAGGAAGGAAACACATTTATTAAGTACCTGTTGTATGCCCAGGACTATGCCAAATGCTTTACAAATGTTATCCCTTGTAACCCTGGGATGTAAGTGCTATTAGGATCCCTATTTTACAGTGAGGAAACTGAGGAAGACGGAGGTAAGTGTGACCCTGGTAGGTGTCTGAGGCTGGATTTGAACTGGGGTCTTCTTGGCTCTAGGCTCTGTCCTGTGGGCACTATGGCACCTCCTACATTCGTTGATTTCTAAGTGTCCTGTTCAAGGTCCTACCTTAGCACACCACTTTGGTTCTTGTCACAACTTGCTGATGGTTCCCTAATTATATTAGGTCATTAGATACTAGGTACATGTATGACTTGGTTCCTGGCTTTGCTTCCATTTACTCAAAATTTATAATGAAGCTAAATCCTTCATTTAGTGGCAGCATATGCTGTTTGGATGAACCTTTCTGGAAAATGTAGAAAAGCAAATTATTTAAGAGAGAGAGAAAGAAAAAGAAAGATATGTTAGTGTTAGCGGCCTTCTCCTGTGGACATTCCAAAGGCTGGAACCTGGCTTGGGTTTCAGCTGTAATCCATATGACTAGGGATTGGAGAGCCCAAATAGATCTTGCCTGGGAAGAAAAGGCATCATGAAATGTAATAGAAACTTCCTCCTTGATTTTTGCTTGGGGCTGAATGGGCTTTCGCTTGGAGGACAGGTTACTTTGGAAACGCACATTCTGTCAGCCTCACAATAAGACACTGATCTGATGTTAGCATCTGGTTTGTGAGATTACCAGTTTCCCTTTCCTTTGCTCCTTCCACCAAGTAGGTGGGAATATCTCCAAACATGGTGGTTGAAAGGATTTTACTTTGTTTCAGGAACAACAACATAGAAAAGAGGGGGATGACCACACTTCATAGTTTCTGTGCGTCAACTTGAACCCAGAAATCTTGGCCATGTTTCCAGAGGATAATTTAAGGCCAAAAGTGAAACTGTTTGAAGCCCTCAGCATTTGGTGCAAAGAGAAAGTGATGGAATGTGTCTGCCTCCACTGTCCTCAGCTCGCCTTGTGGCCTCAATGGAAACCAATTGTTTTCTGGTGTTGCTAAGAGTTTATGGTGATTGAGAAGTTTTTGTTTGGACCCGGTTGGCTTTTATTATTTTTTTTAACAGATATCACAACAGTCCAAAATTTGTTATGGAGATAAATGGAAATCAATCTTCTCTTTCCAGATTGCTGTTGGCAGAGTAGTGACAGCCACAACCAGTGACATTTTGCTTCCTCTCTAAATTCACTTTTAGGTGGTTTAGGTTGGTGTATTTGGGTGAGAGAGTACTGGTTTTGGAATTAGGAAGACTTTTCCTGAGTTCAAATCCAGCCTGGACACTTGCTAGCTGTGTGACCCTGGGCAAGTCGCTTCACCCTGTTTGCCTCAGTTTCCTCATCTGTAAAATGACCCGGAGAGCAAACCACTCCAGGGTCTCTGCCAAGAAAATTCCAAATGGGATCATGAAGAGTCAGTCCCAACTGAAGTGACTGAATAACAAAAATTCCAGAGGCCTTTGCCCCAGAGATGAGAAGACTCTACACTTTGTGCTGTTTCTGGCCCTGCCAAGGAAATCAAAAGAGCCTGTGAAGATCTGTGTAGTCTAGTGACCTCGGATCTGCTCAGGGGATCCTCGTGTAGGAGGGGACAAATCAAAGGCCAGAGGAGAACTTTAGACCCAGAACTGGTTAGCCAAAATGTATGAGAACTGCAAAGTTCAATGTATTTGACCTTCCACTTTAGGAAGAGAAATGCTCTTTTTGCACAGCCTGAGGCTGAAATATAACCCATGTGGAAGACTGATTTAGCTGCCTAGATGAAGACCATCTATCTAATCTGAGCCCTGGGGTGAGTTTAAGGTTAAATAGGGGACTCTGTTGTCGCAGGAGGTAATGTGAAGGGGAGGCAGTCCCTGAACTTGTCAGCCATAATGAAATGAACCTGAGGCCTTTTCCTATGGGAAGTGAAAAGTGGAAACATTAACGCTTTCCTTAGGATAGCCTCGTTTTCCCAAATTGGCTGCATCTACCCATGAGTATATATGGGTGGAAAGGATGGACAGCTGATCAAAGAGAGTGAGATGGGAGGCAGAACCAGGGCTGAAAATAGATTCTTCCCTTGGGCATTGAATACATTCCTCTAATCTGTCTTTATGTGTGTGTGTTAGTTTAATTTGGATTCTTCGTAGATTTAGAATTTCTTTTTTTTTTAAAAAAATGTTATTTTATTTTTCCCCAATTACATGTAAAAACAAATTTTAACATCCTTTTTAAAAAATTTCGAGTTCTGAATTCTCTTCCTCTCTTCACCCCCCTCTTTGAGAAGGCAAGTGATTTGAAATAGGTTATACATGTGCAGTCATGCAAAATATATTTCTATATTCGTCATGTTGTGAAAGAAAACATAAAAAAAATCTCAAGAAAAATAAAGTTAAAAAAAAGTCTACTTCAATCTGTATTCAGAAACCATCAGTTCGTCTGGGGATGGACAGCATTTTTCATCCTAAGTCCTCTTGAGTTGCCTTGGACGTTTGTATCGCTGAGAATAGCTAAGTTATTTACTTAGCTTACATCTTACAATATTGCTGTTACCTTGTACAGAGTACAATCCACTTTGCATCGGGTCATGTAAACCTTTCTGGGTTTTTTGAAGAGTACCTGCTCACCACTTCTTTTAGCACAATAGTTTTCCACCATGTAGATTTAGAATTTCTCCACCTTCTTCATCCTCCGTACCAGTTTGGTACACCAGCAGTTATATGTAAATCTCTATCTAATACATAGATAGATACGTTACGTACTCATGGAGTTCTTTGGGCATACGCTTTTACCACAAACCTCAAAGGAGGCCCAGTCAGCTGTCCCCAAAGGGTGGATACTTTTGTCTCTCCCAGGAAAGCTTGGGCACCTTCCTGCCTTTTAGATAATGTTTCCTTTGGCCTCCAGTTGAATTGATGGTAAGGTGGATGAGATGCAGTTCCTTGTGAAGTATGTCCATTGGCTGGTCCCTGGACAAGGATCTTCTATTTAGACAACCTGTAGCTAAGTTAATCTTGATCAGCTGACTGAGAAGGATGGGGTTCTTTGCACTGCCTTCTTTTGTGGGTCTATCTTTTATAGAGAAGTAGATGCCAGCCTCCCCCAATGCCACTGTAGGTCCATTTTCTGATTTTCTGATCAGAATGTGAGAGATTATGTGTAGCTGGAAGGGTCACAGGTGACTTCATAGAGGTAATATTTGAGTTGGGCCTTGAACCATGGTTAGGATTGAAACGAAATGAGGGGAAAAGATACTAGAACGGTTTGAGCAAATGTTGTGAGGCAGAAAATCTTACAAGTCTGGGCAGTGACAAAGTAGCAGTTAACATTTGAACTTTAGAAGAGAAATCTAGCAGCAAGGTTGAGAGGATAGATGAGGGAGAAGAGCCCCATTAGGAGATCATCACTAAGTAGTCTGAGGAAGAATAACCATGTCAGCATTGGAAGGAACCTCCCTGGCCTCTAGGCTGCAGGCCTTCCAGGAGTCACTGGCCCTGGGGGAAAATGTGTCTGTACCTCCTGGGACAGGCCACTCTGCTTCAGAAGGTATCTCCCCACCCCAAGTCAACCTGGACTGCCTCCTTCCCATTCTGTACCCATTATTGCTGTCTGAGGTCAAGCAGAAATGTTAACCCTTCAGATACGGGAAGACATGGTGGCCTAGATATTGTGGGTCTTGTGGATTGATGAGGTGGGTAAGGGAGGAGTACAGAGATGGCATTCAGATTGGGCTTGAAAGTTGGCTGAGTTGGTAATGTGGTTGCTATGAGTTTGTTCACCTGCTTTAGAGGGGTGTTAAAACACTGACTTTATAGAGTGGCTGCATCAGAGTGGAGCATCTGTTGCCCTTTAGCCTCCAACTGGGAGCTATGGCAGGCATGATCAAGAGAGTTGCCAGTTCCTTTTTTATAGGTTCTCTGCCTTTATCCCATAGGCAAAGTCATTGTAGTGTTTTAACTCCTCAATAGCATTTAATTTATTTCTTCTACTGTAGCTGCCAATGTCTAGTTGTCTTTTGCCTTCTTTCTGTGCATTCTGACAAGTTTTCTCCCCAGAGTTGCCTCCTTAGGGCAGCTAGGTGGTGTGTAGACAGAGCCTTGGGTCTGGAGTTGGGAAGACCTGAATGGAAATCCAGCCTAAGGCACTTATTGGCCATGTGATTCTAGGCAAGTTGCTTCACATCTCTTTTCCTCAGTTTCTTCATCTGTAAAGTGGAACTAATAAGCTAAAGTTGTAAGGATCAAATGAGAGAATTTTTGTAAAGCGCATAACATCGTGCCTACCACATAGTAGGTTCTGTGTATATGTTAATTGTTACTATCATATAGACTAGTAATGGCACAGTGGAAAGACTTCTGGCTCTGGAGTCAGACCCAGCCTCTGAGGGGCACTACCAGTCTGACCTTGGGCAAATCCTAGTGACCCCACGCTTCTGTTTCCTGAACTGTCAGACAAGAATGTTGGGCTTCGTGGCCTCCAAGGGCCTGCATGCCATTTACGAGCCCATACTTTCCCTTGTCTTGACTCAGATACTGTCCTAGTTTGAGCCTTCTTAAGGTGCACAGTCTTTCTGAGAGGGAGCTAGGAGATGTGGCTTTGGATTATGGTGAGTCAGCTTGGTGCATCCATGGAGATACTTGGGAGAAGCTGGACTGGCCTCCCCACTCTGCTGCTCTCTTTTCCTGTGTGACCTCATCGTACAGAGTGGCCTAGTGACCACTCCAGGCCCATTTTGTGCTCTGTAAAATTAGACCATTGGAGGAGATGACGTCTGAAGTTTCCATCCTGACCCTACGTCCACCTGCTATGCACCCAGAGCTGAAAGGAGGGACAAGGGAGAGAATGAGGGAAAGTACAGAGAGTTGTATCCTGTAGCCAATCAGGAGGCCAAGAGTGTGTGGAGCAGAGGTGCCTGTATTTCATGGCTGTGTAAATCTCTTTTCACCTGCACCTCCCAAGTCTCTGTCTTGGTCCTGAGGGCCCATCGATCTGCCTCAGTGGTTTGGGTACTGGCACTCCGAGGTTTGGTGAAAGTCCAGCCAGCCTGCAGCCTTCCGATTCTTACTGAAATTGTCTTCTCTACTTTCAGTCTGATTATAATCTGGTCCTTCTTGTTCCCATTGAGCATTGACAAGTTTCAGAAGCTGTCCCCTGGGCCATGATATAGCGTGTGATTGCCCGTCAGCAAAAGCCCCTCTTGCATGGAGATTGCACTTAAGTGCAGTTATGCGTGCAAGGCTGCTCCTCTGCTTTGGCTTGGGCGTCTTAGTGTTTACCAATTTTATTTAAAAGTAATTCTGATTTCTTAACAGAATGTGGAAGCCCTGGATCCCCGAGGCCGTACCTTATTGCACCTTGCTGTTTCCTTGGGACATTTGGAGTCTGCTAGAGTCTTACTCCGACATAAAGCAGATGTCACAAAAGAAAATCGCCAGGGATGGACAGGCAAGCATATTTTTTAAAAAAGCCTTTCATGTTAGGTTCTTTTGGCATGAAGCCAGCCCTAAATCACAATTTTATTGGAAGGAGATGTCATTAGTTGACTCATCCCTTGGGATGAGAGGAAAAGGGGAGAGGGGGAATGGGCTCCAAGGAGATGCTGCCAGCCAAGCCCAGCCCAGAGGTCTCCAGTTCCTTGGCCTCCGACTCCCCTGGGAGGGAGACTTGTCGTACCGATAGGGCAGCTTCCATCAGCCCCTTGTGTGGCATGGCAGGCACTCAGGCAGCTGTATAGGAAATCCCCCAGGAAGGACCAGGTGGAGCAGAGATGACGGGTGACAGGAGGCCATTCCTGAGGCATATCATTAACCAGTGTGCTCAGATGCCTGCAGGAACCTTGGGGTCCCTTACATTCCAGTTATGTTATCACATTGTTTCAGCCACCCCTGAAAGAAGGAACTCTGATGGCAGAAGCAGTTTGTTGGTTCAGGCTGGGTGCGTCTGAGGAAGGAAGGCAGCCCCACAGCTTTGTCCTTCCTGCTTTGCTGAGTGAGGCTATCCCTAGTGGCTTCTTTCTCTAGGGAAGAGTAGGGTGCCCTCCTCAGGCAGAACCTGTTCTAAATAGACAGGCCTTGGAAGCTACTGGGATGACTGTTCTCTGAGGCCTTGTGAGGGGTGTGGGGCTGACCTTGGGACTTTGAAAGTTGTGCCCTGTTAGGATGGGCCTGGTGCCAGGCTGTAGAGCTGGTTTCTAAGGACAAGTACACAGAGCTTCCTTACCAGATTGGCCACAGAAAGATCCCTTTCCTGGCCAAAGCCACTCTCAAGGACTGTCAACCAAGTCCAGAAGAGTTGCAATCTGCATTGGTGGAGGGAGTGTCTGTGCCAGTGAAATATCAGATCCTCCAGATAGCATGTGGTACTACCCTGGGTTGGCATTTTAATGAACTTTGCTCTTTGGGGATTTCAGTTTTACATGAGGCGGTGAGTACGGGAGACCCTGAGATGGTGTATACCATTCTTCAGCATCGTGATTACCACAACACGTCAATGGCACTGGAAGGTGTTCCTGAACTGCTCCAGAAGATCCTTGAGGTAGGTGAAACACAGTGACCGAAGAGTTGAGCTGTGTCCGAGCTCACGGAGTGTACAGCTTTGGGAAGCCATTGAGATGAGGCAGGCCTAGTCCATAGTTTTGTCCATCTAGGGAGCTCCTTCTTGGCTCAGAATCTCTAATGTATGAGGTCTAAAAGGTTCCTGAGGCACCCGTCGTATGACTCACCCCAGCCTGTCTAATCTATCAGTCTGAATTTGAACTTGGATCTTCCCAGCCTGTGAGACACTTACCAACAAAAAGTAACTTCATCACAGTTGGTAAAGGGATTACCCCATTTACCCTCAGTGAATATTTTATACCTGTTATTTCTAGATACTCTGTAGCATTGGCTTGGCCAGCAGACTCTTTTATTTTCTCAGTTTTTGTTGAGATGGATAGATTTCCTAGGGGGCTTTTCTGTAAGTATGGCTGGTGGGATCTTTTCAGGAGGTCCATCTTTTTGTGATAATACTATGACTTTACTGCCAATTAAAATACTCCTCTTTTTCCAAGTGTATTTCTGGGGGATGATGGATTTTCTTCATATACTTTACCCACAACATGTCACAACAGATTAAATGCCGGAGCAGTTCTGAGGACCCTGCTGTCTTCTGTTGAATCAGACGTTAAAGAGATTTCAAAAACATAGAAATCAGGGCTGCTCTTCTCACTGAATTTTGTTCCATTTTGGAAAATAAGGTTAATTTTTCATAAAAATATATTATTAAGAAATGGGCTTATTATTTTTAAATAAATTTAAATGACTACTTTTAAATATGTCAGTTTAAATTTCTAATATGGTAAATACTGCTAGCTGTAACCCACATAAATTTTAACGCAGTGTAAAGGAATCCTGAGACCAAAAAGTTTTAAGAACTGTTATTCTAGGGAAGCATTCTCTGTTATCAATAAAGTGGTATTTTGATTTCCATTTCTTGCGTTATTTTCTTCTTCCTGTCTTCCTGTGATTGCGAGCATTTTTGATCATAATAGTTAATAATATAATGATAGCTAGCGTTAGCACCTACTAAGCGTCAGGTACTGTACTAAGCACTTTACAAATATTACCTCATTTTATCCTCACTACAACCTAGGAAGGTAAGTGCTGTTATTATATTATATTATATAATATTATAATATTATATATTATATTATTATATTATATTGTATAGATGAGGAAATCCAGGGTCACGTAGTAAGTGTTCGAGGCAGGATTTGAATTCAAGTCTGACTGATTGCAGGTCCAGCACTCTTTCTACAACGTTACCTAGGGTGAGTGCCCCAAGTTTCCACTGTTTTTATACTGGGAATGCGTTCAGTGTGCCTTCATTTATTGTCTTAAGGAAGACTCCCTCTGTATATTTTTTTCCCAGGAATTTATGTAATTTTTTTTACAGGCTTTTTGCTTTCATAGTTAATCAGTTGTTAATCATAGGCTTGTAGATTTAGACATTCTCTTAGCCAAGGGTGTCAGACTCAAAAAGAAATGGGAACCATCAGTTTGTATGTAATAATAATTATATATTACATAATAAGCATCCCTGTTGAGTACATGTTGACTTAGTTTTAACGTCATATTATCTACCTTTTATTGTATTTTTGTATTGTTAAGTACTTCCCAATTACATTTTAATCTGGTTGGGGCTGCACAGGAGAGCGCTGTGGGACCTCTGGTTTAGTCCAAAGTCCTCGTTTTTCACAAAAAACAGCTAAGGTCTGGAGAAGTGAAATGTTTGCCCAAGGTAAGACGTATAAGTAACAGATCCAGGATTAGAATTCAGGGCCTTTCTTGACTTCCAAGTCTCATGCTCTTTTCCACTGTGGCACATGGCCTTTAATAGAATGTTTTGAGTTTGCTTCTGGGCAGCACAGTTGATATAGCTGGGGGGTATCCAGAGGGGCCAGCCGGCTTGGAGGAGGGCTTGGAGTCTACTCTCTAGGAGAATCAGGTGCCAGAAACTAGGGATGTTAAGTGTGTGGAAAAGAAGATGCCCGGTATCTGAGAGCTGTCTACTGGATGATTTGATATGTGGAAGCAGGATCAGCTGAAACCAAGAACAAGATTATGGAGAGACCACTTGGGTCTCATAGACTATTAGGGGAATGAGCAGCCTTGGGAGGGCTTGGGCTCCTATCATGGGGGTTCTTCAAGCTAAGGCTCGATGACCCCAGGATGGAGGTAGGGAGTGGGGTGTCTTCTGATTCTGATTTAGCTCAGATGATTGTGGAGGTCCTTTCCAGACTGGAAACCCTGCCCTGGGCTGGACCTTTTACCATGTAGCACATCTAGTCTCCAAGGCAGAACCTTCCTGTCATTCTGGGAATCCATTTTGTTAATGGTCTTGTAGTCATGATGGTGCACTCACTGTTATTTTTTTGTCTTTATGAAGGTGGTATATCTCAAAGCTCACCCCTGGATGCGTGGTAGTTTTTATTACTGTGATAAATGATGTTTCTTTTTTAAAAAATGTTTTTACCTTCTTTATTTGTAGGATGCAAACGATTTTTGTGAATTTATCTTGAGTCTGTACTAAATTCATTTATTTTCTCATAATAACTAATAATTACTATACTAATATTTGTTTGGTAATTCTGAGTATGTATTAATGAGTCTGCTTTGTAGTGAATTTGGCATTTTGTTTGTCCCCTCCAGGCACCTGATTTTTATGTTCAGATGAAATGGGAATTCACTAGCTGGGGTAAGTGGCAAAATGGTTTGAATATATCACTGTTTTAAATCTTAAGCCCCAGTCTCTGAAATGTGTTGCTGCAGCTAGGAAAGAAAGTGCCGGGATAAACTTGCTTCTCCAAGATGTTTGTCAAGCAGATTTTTGTAAAGCAAATTACACTTTCTCATCAATAAAAACAAGCTTTTGTAAATGTGATAGAATTGCTATTCAGAGATGCTTGCTTTCTCCCGCTGATGATCTACTCACTCCCCAGCTTGGTTCTCTGATGTTTTAGCCCTCATGTCTCCTCCAGTAGAAAAGATTTGTAAACCCTTAGAAATAGTAGGAGCTGGTCATGGGACTCTGCATCACATCCTTTTGCAAAGCAAAGTAATCCCCAGGGGACACGAATTGGAAGAAACCTGGTCTACCTCTGGCAGCAGATTTGATAAGAAACCTTTAATGTCTGAAACAGTGGGTGT
Organism: Potorous gilbertii; assembly: GCA_028658325.1. NCBI lineage: Eukaryota > Metazoa > Chordata > Mammalia > Diprotodontia > Potoroidae > Potorous > Potorous gilbertii. Next base: position 233,982,907 of record CM053773.1, read on the forward strand.
TGTGGGAAGGTTTGGGCTGGCCGTAAGTGGACAACCAAGGCATTCTTGGAGTAAGAAGGTTGGAAAGTCACCTTATATCCCGGCTGTCGGCAGTCAGGAAATGTTATTGGGATAAGTGGTATGGGTATGACTGATTGTGAGTTTACCTGAGGCAGGGAGAACTGGTTCTGCCTTACCCCAGAGAGCTGGAAGCAAGAGGGCCCAGCTCTCACTGTACAGATGTCTCTTTGCAGTCTGATCCCAGCCTGCCTTTCCAGACATTCATAGTATACTCCCCGTCCCCATACTCTGTAGTCCAGGCAGATTGACCTTCTTAGAGACCCCAGATGATGCAGCGAATGTTACACTGGTCTTAGAGTCAGAAGACCTGACTTCCTATCCAGCCTCAGACATTTAAATAGCTGTTGGACCCTAGGCAAGTCACAAAACCTTGGTTTGCCTCAGTTTCCTCGTCTATAAAGTAGAGATAATATCTTCAATGTCCTGCGTCTTCATGACCACCTCTTAGAATTCTTAGCTTCCTTAACATTGTGCTTAGGTGATAGCTCCTGCCTTTTCTAACCCCCTACTCCTCCCTCAAATTGTGTGTGTGTGTGATCGATTTCTACGTGTGCACATAAGATCGTTGAACATGAGGACTTGTTTTACTGTTTGTAACAGTAAAGAACACAGTAGTAACTAAATAAATGCTTGTCGATGGGTTGATCTTTCCCAGACTGCTAATGGGTGACTGGTGAGTTGCCTCTCCCAAACTTCTACCTCTCTTAGAAGGCCCTAGATTTCTCTCCCCTACCCCTACCTTTGTTTTTAAAATAAGAGTTCTTGCCAATTAAATTTATCTTCGATGGATTTTTATTAGTTACAGATATTTTCTTTTGCAGTGCCATTGGTTTCTAGGATATGTCCCAATGACGTCTGCCGCATCTGGAAAAGTGGGGCCAAGCTACGTGTTGATATCACATTATTGGGCTTTGAAAACATGAGCTGGATAAGAGGACGACGTAGTTTTATTTTTAAGGGAGAGGGTAGGTGACTGTGTTTCTGGTATTCACTCAATACATTGATTTCAATCTTAGAAACCGCTTCCAAATGAACGTTGAAGTTTATCAGAATGCATGTGTAAGATTTTGTTGTTGTCATGATATTGTTACTGCTCTTTGGATATCTGATAAGAAAACAAAAGAGGACTGTTTCATGTGCATCATTTATTTCTTACCTTGTATTTGTCAGATTGGTGTGTATCTGGCTTGTCTCTCTAACCAAACTATAGACTCCTGGAGGGGAGAAACCATGAGCTAGGCTTCTTCGTCTCCTCTCAGTCTTAGCATAGCACCTGCTGTGGCAGGCTCAGATAATCTCTGATCCACAGCAGATAATTCAAAACTGTGGGAACATTAGTATTTGATTTTAAACATCTTTTTAAGGCTCAGATGGCAAGCTGATTTGACTGTTACCAAAGCCTACTTCTTTTTTAAAAGGAATTTTCTCTTGTAACATGAGGGGTTTGGGCATCGACATTTATTTCATCGGCAAGGCCCCATGGTTCTGTGGTTCTAAGGAGGTTCCAAAATCTGTTGGGTGGTGGGGGGAAGTCAGTCAAAGAGAACCCATGTTGAGGTCATTTAAAACTAATTTGCGCATTTGATAAAGTACAATTTGGAAGAAGTAGTTTGAAGGAGGCTGACTCTTAATAAATAGTAGGGTTTTCTTCTTTCTCTTCTCATCTCTTTGGTCACACTTGGATTCTCCTTCCATTGCATGTTAACAGATAGCTGGGCAGAGCTGATGGAGGTTAACCATGATGACAAAGTTGTCACGACTGAACATTTTGATCTCTCTCAAGAAATGGAACGCCTGACACTGGATTCCATGAAACCCAAAGGGAGGGAGGTGGAGAGACGCCTTACGTCTCCTGTCATCAACACCAGCCTGGAGACTAGAAACATTGCTTTTGAAAGGTACTCATTTAAGCTCCGTGTGTTAATCATTAATCCCTTCACTGTGCCCTTGAATGTCTCTTAAACATTACAGAAAATGATGGCTGCATTGGGACATTGAGAATGTGACATGATAAATACCAGTGGGTTTAAAGTCCGCCTTCACTCTAACAAGCGTAAATCACAGATAACACCCAGGATGGCACTTAGTTTTTATAGTTCATTAATTAGAAGTCTTTTGGGGAAAATGTGTCTCCATCTTCCTTTATGTGCCCCTCCTCTCACTGATCTTTATGGAGTGTGGATATATTTGAATTCTTAGACGTCCTTCCCCATTTGCAGTCTGTGCTGCTCATAGCTTTATCTTACTGGATTGGGCCAGTGTTATGTTGAGTCTAAGTATCAGTTATGTTACCATTTTATTGATGATAGGTTTCTGTTTTTTCTGACTTACAAGGAGTATCTGGGAGATATTTTTATTGTTTTCTTTGCTCTATAGGAAGAGCCATTTTAAGAGCTTTGTGCCTCAATTTCCCCAGATCACCATTATCACTGATTGACCTTTGAGTTTCTTTCATTAATATGCCAGGAGAGTCTCTTAAGAGATGAGAAGGATATTTGGAGGAGGCTTCCTATTATTTCTTGTGTGCTTTGGCCTGAGGATTTCTAGGGTAGTCCTCAGTCAGGGAGCTCAGGAGAGCCCTGTTTGTTTGCCTGGGACATCACACCCATTTCTCTATAAATCAAATCCATATGTTCAGTGGAAGTTCAGTTAAGAATGAAAGTGTATTTTAATTTTTTCCAATTTTTTAAACTATTTCCTCTCTTTTTAATGCATTTTCTTATCTCTTCTACCTTCGTTCTGTAAAAATTTTTAAACAACATAGAAGGTTGAGCAAACTGGAAGATTTCCTAGGGTCACAGCAAGATTTGGAGCTGGAAGGGACCTGAAAGGTTGTCTGGTTGAGGCCTGTCGTTTTACCTGTGAGAACGGTACCCAGTGGGGTAAAACAACTCGCCTTGGGTCACTCAGGAAGTAAGCAGCAGGGCCTGGACTTTGGCCCCTAGTCTTCTGGCCCCAGACGCTGAGTTCTTCCACCATGTCTGTCCTGTGGCCAACGTAGAAAGAACTTCAGGCTTAGAGAGCTGCTTGGGAATGCAAGGAAAAGTTAGCCATGCTATCATGTTCCACCACGTTCCTGCGATTCAGGCATGTGGCCACATTGTTCTTGTCGTGTCAGTGACAGTTGCCTGAATGTTGCCTTCCATCTTCTGTGTCCTGGCACCCCTTATTTTTAACGATTGTGAAGCTTGGGGATTAGCCTGGCTAGAAGCTAATGCTGACGACTCTGAACCCCTATGAAATTTGGGGGATGGTCCCCGATGTCTCAGCATCCTCCTTTCCAAACTCTAGTTCAGAAGTAGGGGCCTCCTGTGCTGGGCTGTACTTGGCCTTGCAGGGATGAGGCCTCTTGGGAGGAATTCATCAAGCATGGCCACAAGATCAGGTCTTTATTTCCTAGTGTAGTGGTCATCATCTCTTGTTGCTAATAAATGCAGCTTAGAGAGAAGCTGTGGTCAATATGGTTTGCTCCCTGGTGAACGTGGACTAAAAAGGCTGGGACATTCCAGTTCGGCGAGAGTCAGGAACACTTGGTGTTTATAAAGTCACAGCATTTACCAAAGTCCCATGCAATTGATTAAATGCCCAGGTCAAGCATTTGTGACAAGCACTACTTGGTGCTGGTGATGCAGAGATGGAACAATCACCAAAGCTGCTCTCTGACAGTTTTACCATTGATCTGACTTCCTGGGGTAGTGGGTTGTTTCCTAGCTTTGTTTCCTAGCAGAAGTGCTTTCTGTTGGTGAGGAACCAGGGATATGAAGATGAAAACCTGGCTGGCTCCCGTCTTCACGAGTGTGGGCTTCCCGAAGCCTTTAGGTGTAATGTGGGGTAAAGTGTGGAACCCCAGAGCACTCTATGGAGATGTAGGAGGGAGAGCTCAGAGTCTGAGCTGAACCTTAGAGGAGGGGTCGTGGCCAGCCAGGAAGGACTACAGGGTAACTGTTGTGAAGAGTTGTGTGAGCTACTTGAGAATGAGGCTTGATGAGCCCACTTAGTATTGTATAATCATTCTCCTTCATTGATGACTCCTTTATGGTCATTTTCATCTATCTCTTCCTTCCAGTGTGTCTCTGTGGATTGGAGTCTTACACAAGCAGATCAAACTTCTGAAAGTAAAGCTTTTCTTTGGTGCCACAGCCCCATGGAAATGTTACAAAGCATGCTAGTGGGAGGAGAGCACCTTTCAAAGTGCGGAGCAGCAGCTCTCCTAAAGAAGGGCTCTAGGCCCAGTCAGTTTTCTCTTTTGATCTCTGGTCAGTGGCACATGAAGCTTTCTAGTTTTGGAATTAGGGTTGAGGTAAACTAGAGTTGGAAGGAACATCTCTTACTGTGGAAGTTTCTGGGGCTTTATCCCCTTTCCCAGAGTTCGCTGATAAGTAAGCCAGCAAAGATAAGCCAGAGCCAGCCAGATTGAACAGCACTAGGCAGGACTGAGGGAGAGGAAGGACTTTGTCGTGACTCTTGCAATCACTGGATTGGAAACACAGTCCATTGCTGAGAACTTGACTGGAATCCTGGAAGAAGCCAAAATGCAGCATCTGGGGTTTAAGAGCTACCCGGTGTCTCCATACCAGTTATCACCCTGGTCAGAGGCTGGCTGGGTCACAGGGCAAAGGAATGCCAAGATGGGTAGGAAGGAGTAGTTGGCACCATGTGTAGAGAAACAAAGTCCTCCTCTACTGGAGTAAGGAGAAGGAAATGGAGGACAAGAAGCCAAGAACTTCTTCTAAGACTGGACATCACCTGAATTAAAGCTACTTGGATGAATATAGTCTAAAGGTATTTGCAACAAATGAGGAAATAGGTCAAGATTTCTTTTTTCCTGTCCATTTGTGACAAAATATATCAAATAAATGACCCAGGGAAATGAAACTGCGCTTCAGAGGCTCCTAGAAGCCTTTCCCCTTGGTCATAGCTTCCGTTTTGTATCTCTTTTGGAGATCTTCTCTCCCCTTACTACCTGTTCCCACCCTCTTAGAGAGGGAGAGTTGGATCGCCTCTGTACTCTGTTAGTGGCGGTGACTGCGCTGTTGGAGACAGCAGGACTCCACGTTCTTCCGTCTTTCCATCCGTATGACTGCATGATGATTCTTTTAAACTGCTCTGTAATACTCTCCTGAGAAGAACTTCCTTTTTAAGGGAATTTAAATAAAAACTTAGGTTGTTTGGAAATGTAAAAAATAAATGCCAGTTGGTTTTCCTTATGATTTATAACTTAATCGTGAGTGAGAAGGGACCAGAAGCCAGGCACAATGTGACCAGCACCCGGATTGTAGGCAGAGCAAGGTCAGAGGAGGACGTGAAGGAGGGTGTGATGTCCTAGACAAAGGGCTAGAGCCTAGCAGCAACTCCTGAGTAAATGGTGAGATTTCCCAGTGGTTCTGCTCTCTGAAAATCCATCAGGCCTCTTCTGTCATGAGTGGCAGCCTTGGGTAGGAACATGTTGACTTAAACAATTGGGTACTTGGGCACTTTGCCCAAGGCTCAGCTGCTGGTGCGGTATTTGAGATAGGACAGAGTTGAAATTAATTACTCAAACGCCGCTTTTAAGAACCTTCCCGTTGTGCAGCAAACCTGACACTGTATGACTTATGGTCCCTTAATGACCCAGGCTTTATTGGGTTTTCTAAGGGGCTCACTGCAGTGATGGTGTTTCTTCTCCCTCCCCTTACCCTCTTCTGAGCTGTGGGATGTCCCGTGCGTCATTATTCCAAAAATTCCTCAATTGGGGAACATCAGTTTGTTCAAGAAGTCAGAGCTAGTGATGAGAACTTGATAATTTGGGTAATGTAAGCCCTGATGCAGGGTTGACCTCATCCAGCAGGGTCTCTTGTGGTGGTCTGCCTCCTTCTTAAGACCCAGGGGCCTATGCCCCCAAATTCCCCTAACTCCACAACCCCATGGTCATCTGGAGAGAATCCTAATGAGAAAGTGCTTCACATACACTAGCTCATTGGATTCTCACCCTAGCTCTTCTAGGTAGAGAGCTCTGCAGTATTGTTCCCATTTCTCAAATGAAGAAACGTCCTTAGGAGGGGAAGTCCCTTGTGCAGGGTCACACAGTAAGTGTCAGAGCCGAGGTGGGGTCTTGGGTTCCTCCTACTGTCCCCAGCTACATTGGGCTAGCGAGGCATTTACCACCCTTTTGTGAAGATCTCTGTGCCAGGCCTGGGGCCTGCTGATTAGAGAGTGGGGGGAAGCGGGAGGTGCAACTCTGGCCCGCTTTGCTTTAATGTAGAGAAGATGACGATAGTTTCTAAGGTTCTTAATCTCACGTCTTTTGCTAAATTCAGCAGGAAAACAAAAGACTAGAATCTGAATGGCATATTGTACATGTAGCAATTTGTGGTGTTCACTTTTTATCAGAACTAAATCCGGATTCTGGGGCTGGAGGACAGATAAAGCAGAAGTTGTTAATGGTTACGAAGCAAAGGTAAAAATGAAACTCTCTAAATAAGATTTCATATGGCTTTTGAGCTCCTATGCAAACGAAGGCCCTTTTTGGGCCTTCCTGGCACTTCAGCTCTCAAGGTGATTGGGGTCTGGGGGAAGGATTGCATTAGAACTGCTGCTGTAGTTCTAACTTGGGAAGACCCAACTCATATAAAGGGGAAACTCTTTGGAAAGAGAGTTAGTACAGACTCTCGAAGCAAAACCCAGCCCAGTCCTTCAAAAAAGAAGATCCCAAACTTAATGGTTTTTTACTTGTTTTGATAATGAATTTTCTTTTTAAATAGTAAAAATTGGCTTTCGTTAGTTTTTTTTTAAATTCTATTCACAAAGGAAGAATTTCTACCACTTCAGTCATTATATTTGGGTTTTTGGTTTTTTTTAATCGTGGTAGAGTAAAACTCATTTACCTGAGACTATATATGCTACAACCCTATGTTAATGTTGGCCTTTCTTCTGAGCTGTAGCCTAATGATGAGATGAGACTGATAAGGATGACCCCAAGGCACAAGAAACAATTCAAAGTGTTGTGTTTAGCATGGTAACTTTATTATAATTTTTGGAAAACTGGCAACCCCTCAGGGTGCCATCAGCATTAACTCTGGTAACCAGAATATTGGTTAACCCAAACATCCCATTCCCCAATCATATTGGTGTTGGTTAAGTGCCATCCAAATAGTAAAAAAAAAACCCAAACAACCCACTGTCCTTTGCTCATTTCCCTTAGTCTTAGACTTAGAGAACCTTGTGTTCATCATTTCTCTTTGTCTAGCAGATGGCTACCTATGCCAAATACTCTTGGAACCTGATTGCATTAAGCACAGTAGAGATGACGGTAGAAAGAAATTCAGCCAGGAAACCTTGGTCACTGTTGATTTGAAATGAGCGAAATGTTCCGTGATAGAAGTGTAGGGAAAAACCAGAGCCACTAGGATGGTGAATTGACCCATCGAGAGGCCACTGCTCACTTTTGATGGAGTGATTTGCTCTGCTGGTCTGTGCCAAGCCTGGTCATAGTTGGGGGCCCCCAGAAGTGGAGTTTGTGTTCACCATTTCCTGGTTTTTTTTTTTCCCAGTGGTTCAGAATTTTTGCTCTTGGTTCATTTTTAAAGTATTGATGTTCACAGTCTGATTTTTGGTGGGTAATTGTTCTCTGTTTTTTGGAAATTTTCCCAAGGTATACACAGTAAACAATGTAAGTGTGATAACCAAAATACGAACAGAACATTTGACAGAAGAAGAAAAGAAAAGATACAAAGGTAAATATATATATATAAAGGTGGGGAGTTGGTCCGATTGTTGCCTGGTATGGTCTGATGAGTTGTTAAGAAGCTACATTTTCACGTATTTGCCAAAAAGAAAAAAATCACCTAGCTTCAAGGTCACTATTGTCTTTAACCCTTCTTAAAATCAACCATGGGACCTTGGTTATGGTTTTTTAAGGACAGTTGTTAAGATCGACCGGGAGTGGGGAACCTGTGGCCTTAAGGCCACAAGTGGCCCTCTAGGTCTTCAAGTGTGGCTCTTTGGTTCTACAGGGCCATATGGAGTCTCAAGGTCACAGGTTCTCTACACCTGGAATAAACATTGTTTAAAGGAGGCAAAGGCTGATATCAGAGTGTATTTGTCATTGGAAAGCCTAATTAATCTGAGACATAGTAATGAAAGAATTCCAAATCAAACCATTGTTGTGTATTTCCATTATGAATTGTGGAAATTTGATGCCCTGTCTCCTGTTAGGTAATATTTTATTTATAATCTTAACACTCTCTTTCTTCCTTAGTGTTTTTCTCCTTTGAGGTTTTAGCTTGGTTTTGGTGACTTCATTTTTTTGGGTAACGTTTGCTTTCCATTATTTCTTTGGTGGAATCAGAATCTTGGAGCTGGAAGAGACCTTGGTAATTTTTCCATAACTCAAACATTCCAGTAAAAAAAAAGACAACATGAAAACAAGATCATAAACTCAAAGTTACAGTTTTTTTAAAAGGGCATTAACCCAATAATAGCCAAAATGTGTTTGCTTTTGTGTGGGGGGAGTCTTTAGAGATTTATCCCCATGTGTAGTCAGTCCAGTTATCCCTTCCACATTGTAACTTTTCCCATTGTGTGGTTTCTCGATAATCATGGGTTGGCATAAGAAATTAAATGGGAATTTTTGAGGAGTTTTGTTGAAGCCACAGGGAACATGCAGAAGCCAGCAGATACATAGCCTATGACCAGATACTAACCCAAATTTTGCCAACACTTCATAAGAAAAAAAGGAAAAAAATCAGAATTTCTTCTTTGGTACAAAAAGAAGGCCAAAACATTTTGTGAGGGTTTTCCAGATTGAGAGGGTGCTGTGCCCCTAATGTGGAAGGGATAAGTGTAGTCTTTAATGGTTTTTTCCAAGCATTATCCAGTTTAAACAAAGAAAACCCAAACCTGTAATGGACTTATTTTTTCTTTACCTTCAGGCCTCCTTTTCCCCCCTGACTCACCAATATTAAATAACTTAAAAGTTCTCAGGATTATTGAAAAACCTAAAAGAGTCTTAGAGACCATCTCTTCTTTGTCCCCTCCCAAACCCCATTTTACAGATGGGAAAGGTGAGGCTCATAGCATCAGGCTTTACTGGCAAGTTATTATGGATTGGCACTCAGGTCTCTCAATTCCTCTCCATGAGAAGACTCACCTTCTTGAGTGGTCATCTGTCAGACCATTAACAGGCATTTATTAAGCACTGATGATGTGCCTGGCCCTGGGCTCAGTGTTGTGGATAGCACGATGAGAAATGAACAAAACAGGCTCTGTTAGCAGAGAGTGTCACTTACTCACGGGGAGCTAGCAGGGCTTGCCCAGTTAAGGGACAACTGTAAAGGTGAAGGAGTTGGCCCCTCATGCTCCCATCTTCCCCTTTGACCTCTTTGCCCTGGCCCAGTCAGACATGTTGGCATGTCAGAGGCTTTCTTGCTGAAGAGGATGACTGACATATGGCACTTTGAGTTCTAGCGTATGTTTTTCTTTCCGTAGCTGACAGGAATCCGTTGGAATCCTTGCTGGGGACTGTGGAACACCAGTTTGGTGCTCAGGGGGTAAGTACGGTGGACATTCCAAGACTCCCTGTGCAAATCTGGGGGCTCCCTTGGAAGGGCTTGAGGACACTGAGCTGGCCCAAAGGGAGAGGTCAGCCTCTGTCTTAGGTTAGAGAGAGGAGGTGTTTTTATTTTCCTTTTTACAGGTGTTCAGAGGTAGAGCATGAAGGAGGAAGGAGGATTATAGGTGGGTTTTTGGGATTGTGGGCCTTGTCTGCTGCAGAGGGTGAGCTGCAGCCTCTGACTGGGCATTTTTTCCTGTTCGTTAAAAGATTGTTACAAGAAAGCATTCATGGAATGGAGAGAGATGAGGCATATTTTATTTCTTAATTACTGAGAAAGGAAGCCATTAGGCTGAGTGATGGATGCTTTTGTGACTCACCCACATGGTTTATGCAGTGGCTTACAACACTTTCCACATTTAAAGACATTAAATATTTGAGTTTCCCTCTGATGCCTGTGGGTACAGTCTCAACAAAGCTTCGGTTTCAGTGGGCAGAATTGGCAGGATGGATGAGTGTGTGTAATGCTGTCCTGGATCTCTTGTGCAGGACCTCACGACTGAGTGTGCGACAGCAAATAACCCCACGGCCATCACACCTGAGGAGTATTTCAATGAAGACTTTGATTTGAAGGACCGAGACATAGGACGACCAAAGGAACTTACAATCAGAACCCAAAAGTAAGATTCTGATGGCCCAGGCAAATGAGCCAGGGCCTTCAGTGCTCTTGGTTTCTGAATTCCTGTTTGTCTGCATGCTTCTTTTAGTGCCTGTTAGTGTTTGGTGTTTCTCTTTTTCACACCTTAACAGAACCAAAAACAAACCCAATACTTCCAACTTCAGTGCTCTCCAGTTCTAGAATGTAACTGAAAAATGTGAGTTAGACCCTGCATGCTCCTTGGCCATGTTCCTTTCTCCTACCCAGTAAAATGGGGGGAGGTCTCGCTTGTGTCCTTGCTCATCCTGGTGAGCTTGAGCCTGTTGAGGAAGGGAGTAATCTTCACCACCTCTTATTGCATTCTTTTAAGATTGCTAACTCTGCCCTCAGTCTGCCGTCAGGGGTCGCTAAAATGTAGACTTGTTCCACCACCTCAGAGTCAGGCTGAGCCTGTGAAAGTGAGAGCCCATGTGGCTCAGAGCTGGGATTCCTTAGACTTCTGTTTCTATAAACATGATTTCCCAATATTGAAACAGTTTGCATATAGCAGGCACTCAGTAAATGTGTTTGGAATTGAATTACTAGCAATGTTTGTGACAGAGTGAGGTGGTGACACCCAGCCTGTTGTGTCTGTGGAATCTGATTTCCTTGTTAGACAAAGAATGAAGGAATGAAAAAGCTTTCATTAAGCCACTGCTCAAGAAGGACTGAGGATTCCCAAGAGAATCCCTGAGCTCTTGGAGCTCCCATTCTAAGGTGGCAGTAGGCACCCCTGATGGCTGGGCTGGGGGTGGTGCTCCCAGCCGTATCGACAGGCCTAGCGTTGTCTCTGTTGACCTCATAGGTTTAAAGCCATGCTTTGGATGTGTGAAGAGTTCCCCTTGTCTCTGGTGGAACAGGTCATTCCCATCATCGATCTCATGGCCAGAACCAGTGCCCATTTTGCTAGACTGAGAGACTTCATCACTCTTGAGTTCCCACCTGGATTTCCTGTCAAAATTGGTACGTCTGCCTCTCTGGCTGTGATTTCTCATGCTCTTTTTGTAAACTAAAGTAGGCACAAGCTTCAAGATTCAGGCACTTGCTAGGGATGCCTCCCTTGGGAAGTCAGAGGTGTCTGGGAACCCGCTGGTTTATGAAGATGGCCTCTCCAGGGATGGCCCTCTTTGTCAAGACTGATAAACTTGATGCTATGTTGCTGAAGTTCATGGGCCATTGGCACCCCGGTGCAAAGGATGAATTGATCAGCTGTTATGTGAACGTGACTGTTTTTAAGCCTCTGGTGAGGGTAAGAATATAGTGACTCGTATGCTAGCCTCTTTATGACCTTCTGGTACTGGCACAATAACCCTTTAGAGAGACTGGTGGGCCGATGGCAGACTCCTTCACGCCTGACTGACGTGTATGTAGTTCATAATTTTAAATCCTTTTCATTGACACCATTCTGGTTCTGGGATTCCACCTAGAAGGAATCTTACATGGAAATGAAGGTCGTTTGTTGGAGAACATAAACCACTTAATTTTAAGGCCCAAAGATGATTGGTTTGTGTATCCATCTGATTCCTTGGTTATTTTACTGCGAATCCTGTTAAATTCAGCATTCATGTTAAATTTAACATGTGATGTTCCCTAATGAAAGGGGCCAAGTTCAGAAGTGGAGGTTCTGGTACAGTTCAGGTCCAGGATTGTGGAATTGCTTGTTTGTCCTGGGACGCTGATAGAGCTTCTTCTGTTACACCTGGTCTATCAAGGCCTGGGGAGGGCGGCGTGCGGGGGTCAGGCTCTGGAGGCATCACTGGTGCGGGTGTGGGGGAGTGTTTAGGATCAGAATTCTGAGGGATCAGAATTCAGGACATGTCAGTGCATGAAATATTTTTTAAAAAGTGACTAAACTACTGTTGCTTTACAAGGTGAAGAGATACCATGTATTCTAATGAGAACCCTTTTTTCCTTAGAAATTCCCCTGTTCCACGTCCTGAATGCTCGGATTACATTTGGAAATGTCAATGGCTGCAGCACTGCTGAAGAGCCTGTCGCACAAAGCATGGAAGGAGGTCACACTGAGCCAGGTGAGCCGAGCCAGAGGTCCTTAGATTTAGAGGGGACACCGTGACTTATGATCATGCAGCCACTGGGTATCTGGGGCAGGCTCTGAACTCAGATCTTGACTTCCAGTCCAGGCCCTCATTCACTCTGCCATGTGGCCTTAAAAAATGAAGTAGTGAGACTGGGTAGAGAATTTTTTCTTTTTCATTAATATGCAATTACTAAAAGGTCTATTTGAAATTAAATTAAATGATCAGATTTCATTTCTGCTATATTCCAAAATGTGAGTGAATTCTTAAGATGCAGAGAAAAGGCATGTGACCTTGGGTCTAAGACTGCAACCTGCTACAACCTCCCTTTCTAGCCATATGTCCTGTTACTCCCCTTCACATATTTTATACTCTGGCTGGATCTTGTCATTTCCTCATCTCCCACCTCTGTGCATTTTTTTCAGGACAGCCTTTGTATCTGGAACACACTTCCTTCCCATTTTTGCATGCTGAGATCCATTATTCCTTCAAGGGTCAGCCTTAGCACCATGTCCTCTGTAAAGCCTTTCCCCAAATGCATTCTCCTTCCTCAGGTTTTTCTGGCTCAGCCTGGGTCTCTTCTATGCTCCATCTTGGTATTCTGCTTCTTTGTTGCTGTGTTATTACTTGCTTAAGTGGATTTACAGCTCCCTGAGGGCAGGGATCTACAGTTCTTGCACAGTACCTAGGCCATCCAGTAAGAAGCATGTGGATTCAGAGGAGTTCCATCAGGAGTTCCTGCCATATTTGCTGAGATGTGTTGAAAAAACAGACCATCATCAGACTCAATTGTTGAATTTGGAGACAGGCTGTGGGCTGCTTTGAGCTCCCGTGGCCATGGGACTCCAGCTGGGAGAAAGGGCTGTGCGTGTGTGGGGCGTCCAAGCTACCTGACTTCCATCCATGCAGCTCTGCTTGTCTCTGGACTGTTCATTCAAGGGGCTTCTTGGGGGTCAGGTGTTTTTAAAGGACTCTTACTCTGTCCCTGGGCAGATTGTAATGCCCATCCACAGTGATGCGCAGCCAGGACACGGGCTGGCTGTGAGCAGTGAATGAGCCAGCCACCTTTTTATCGTTCCTCCTTAGGCATCTGTTTCACATAAAATGCCCTCACTCTGCTCCTCCTGAGCTGCTGTTTTAAGTGGAGAGAGATGTCCACTTTGGCAGTGTCTCTGCCCCTGGTTCAGTGGCCTCTATTTGCTTTTGTGTTCCAGCTTCCCTGGTCTCTAACTTTGAGGTTGATCAGTCTGTGTTTGAAGTCCCTGAATCCTACCACATCCAAGATAACGGCAGAAACATGCACTTGCAAGATGAAGACTATGAAATCATGCAGTTTGCCATTCAGCAGAGCTTGCTGGAATCCAGCAGGAGTCAGGTGAGTGAGCTGGGGCCACGGTTATGGAGGCCCCAGCTCTGTCTGTCCCTCAGGGGCAGGGGCCTCCGCATCCTTGCAGAACATGGCACAGCCCCTGTACATGTGGCTTTTTTGAGTTGTACTACAGGGATGTGTTCGTGTCTTACCTCCTCTGTGGGCCTTCACCTTATCGTGGGAAGGGAGGAGGCCACACTGCCTTTGTGTTCTCTGCTGCCCTTTTGTCAAGGCTCTAACGACTGACCTTTGGCCGCTGCTTTGTCGGTCATCCCATGGGAGCCCAGCTGTTACATACAGGCGTTAAGCGGTGTGCCTGTGGACGTGTGGCAAGGAGACGTCAGAGATGGGGGATCTCAGCGGGCGTTCCATGGCATCTTGAACTCGGCTTATCTAAAACGGAATGAATTGTCTCCTTCCAACTCTCCCGCTTTCCAGGCTTGTTTATTAATGTCGAAGTCTCCGCCGTTCTCCTGGTCACCAAGCTGACAGTCTCAGAGTCCTCCTGCACCCCTTCATGCCACACAGCTTGTGGTCTCATTGCTCATCTCTGCCTTCAAGGCATCTCTCATCCCCCTTTCTCCACCTGGACGGCCACCCTTCTTGTGCAGGCCTTTTTCTGCTCACACCTGAACTGCTCTAGACAGCGGCCACTGGGGGGGGGGGGGCCTGCCAACCTTGACCTCATCCTTCGCTCAGCTGCTTCAGGCTAACCAGTGCTCCCCAGCTCAGCGAGCTCCAGGGGCTCCTTGTTTTCCTCCAAGATCCTGTAGAAAGTGCCCTGTGTGACTGTATGCTGTCCCTCCAGCAGTGTGTCAAAGACAACACTGCCATCTCACATCTCTCTGCCTTGGCCCAGGCTGTATCCCGTCCTCACCAGGTCCTCTTCTTAGAGCCGGGAATGCCTTCCTTCTTACCTTCACCTCCTTGCTCCATTCTCACCTTCTTTCTGCAGGAGGTCTTTCCCCCTGCTCCAGGCTAGTAGCTAACCCTAACCCTTCAGGTTGTCTTCTATTTACACTGGATCTCGATCTTGTATATTCCCCATTTATAGGTTGTGTCCCCCTTAGGATACCCAATCTTGGGTAGTGGGCACTGCGCTTTCTTTTTTCTCAGTATCCTCAGCACTTAACAGAGTGCCTGGCATGCAGTGAGAGTTTAGTAAGTGCTTGTTGACTGACCAAGCCTAGGTTTCCCTGACTGAGAATCTGGCACCCTCACTGCTAAGTCCATGGCTGATTGTCCTCGTAAGTTACTCTCTTCTGCTTCTTCATCTGGTAGCTTATAAATATGTTTTTGCTTAAGAGTGTGTTTGGCAAGGGGTGTGTGTGTGTGTGTGTATATGTGTGTATGTGTGTAAAATACTATGGTGCTGGTGTAAAAAAAATGGTAGAAGCTCAATCTTAGAGATAAATTACTTCATTGTGATTGTTCAGTAAGTGGTAAAACTAGTAGGGGTTTTGTTTGGTTTGGTTTTGGTTAAATTCTGGTTCAGATGAAGTGCTTGTTCCTTTCGTCACAGATATACCAAATTTTTGTTTTTTTAATTGGGAGTTAGATACTTCATCAGTGCTTCACTCAGATCAGGTCATCTCTATCTATAGCAGTTCCCTGATCTATTGACTTAGTAATAACCTTTACGTGAAAGGATGTAAGGTTTGTTGGGCATGAAGTTTTGTTTGGGAAGCCTTGCTGGCTCTCAGTAACCATTCCTTTCTTTTCTTGAACCCTATCTCTTAAAAGACCATTCTGTAATATCCCCAGGAATAAAGTTGGGATCCTTGGCGTACAATGTGCAAACCCTATTGTCTTCCCTCAATCTCTCTCAATTTTAGTACCTTCCCATTTATTCAGTATATACACAGCTCCATACAGCCCTGCTATCTTGTAAGCTTGAAGGTGGGACCATCACCTGCCTCCCTAGCAGCCAGCACAGTGACTGCTACATAGAGCTGTTCCACAAATGTTTGTTGATTGATTTTGTGACTGTTGAGACATTTTGCCATCTCTGACCCCATAGAACCTCTCCTGTTCTGCATGATCTTTCTAATATATGACTGACTCAATGATTCATATCCAGTAGTTCACTTGATGTCTAAGGATGTAATTCATCTGGGTTAGAAGGTCTCAATTCATCAAGTGAAGTTAATAAGCATTTACTGTGCCAACTGTGCCAAGTGCTGGGAACACAAAGAATAATTTCTGTCCCCTAGAGCTCAAAGACTAACATGCGGATATCTTTGTACGAATGAGATATCTACAGGGCAGGTTCTTGACAGTCATAGAGGAGGATTGCCAGGGCCTCTTGCAGAGGATTGGACTTGAGGGAAGCCAGGGAAGCAGGGAGGTAGAGATGAGGGAGGAGAGTGTTCCATGCCTGGGTGATGGACAGTCAGTTGATGCCTGTGGCCAAAAGCTGGAGTGTCTAGTTTGAGGAACAGTAAAGAGGTCAAAATTATTGTATGGCAGAGCAAAGTCTAAAGAGGTGGGAAGAGCACGACTTATAAAGAGCTTTGAAAACCAAATGAGGATTTTTATGTTTGTTCCTGGAGGTCATAGGGAGCCATGAACATTTATGGGAAGCTCCATTGTGCAGATGAGTGGAGGGTAGCAAAGTCTTTGGTGTTGAATAGGCTCTTGTTGGGGTGGAGGGCTTGCTCAGATTTGTTATATTCTTAGCAGGAAGAAAATTGTTTAGTAAATCCTGAACTCCAAGGGAGGGTCTTCTTATGTTACATTTATGGATTTTCTTTCCTATATGACATAGATCATCTGCGGCATCAAAAGGGATGAGCTGTAATTGAAGGTTTTCCACATCCCTCATCTTCTTAAGGTTACTCTCCAGGATAGTCCATCACAGTCATTAAGGTCAGAACTCTGAATGAAGTACTTTCCACATTTATCAGACTTGCAAAATACCTTCTTTGGGCAAATTTATTTGCTTTTCCTTGGTCCTTCATGCCCCTCTGAAGAATTTCTTGAACTGACACACTGATGGCAACACCATCTCAAAGATACTCTCTTTCGCTGTACTGGTGCTAGACGTAACCTTTTTTTTGGGCTGATTCTCATTTGCCTTGCATGTCCTCCTCATTGTTTGATTGATTGCTTTTGTAGACTGAGAAAGCATTGCCGGGCACCCCCATGCTTCCCCTTGCTTTTGATGAGAGATCAGGTCTGGTCTTTGTTTTTATTTGTTTCAGCCTCTTTTCAATTCAGTTCACTTTCAAGATTCAGAGTAACATGATGTGAAATCATATAGCAAAGTGTGAAACCAGAGTCAAGATTGTGTGAAAGGCCTGGAGGGGAACAGGTGACTGTGAATGTAGGGCTGATGTGATATTCACAGTGCCTAATCTATGAATATTCCAGCACAGTTATGAATCATAAAGTATAACAAACTCTCCATATAGAAGGCAGAAGAAAAACATTTATTCAGACACCAGAAAGCCAAATCCCAACACCAGAAAACCAAATCCATCATAATAACCAAGAAGTCTATACACATTATCAGGTCTTCCCACAAACAGGCTTCCCTAAGCAAAATGCCCTTCTCTTACTCAAAGGCAGTTGCTTGCTCTTTCTCTGTCCTTCCCAGCTCTGACAAGTCTGGCCAGTTTTCCTCTCAGCTTTGCTCCAGCTTCACCTCTTCATGTTCCAACCATCCTGCTTCATCCATTCAGCAGGCTCTTCCCACCACATGCTCCATATGACTGAGACTTCCTTGTGACCCAGGCAGGTCACATGGGCCTATTAATGAATGGGAAAGATCTTTCCAATTAAATTACCATTACATTTGACCCCAAGATCTTTTATATTCATTACATAGGTTGGTGGGGCGACTAGTATCAACAGAACTTTAATAGGGATAACAGAAAATAAGCATTTAAACATTGGGGCTTGAGTACAAGCATTCCATCATTCCTCCCCTTGAACGAATGGGACTGAAAATCCCTTGGGGTAAGGGGTGAAGGTCTCTTCTTCCATAGCTGCTTCTTGCTGAAATAGAGGTCAGTGGAGAGGTCAGTTCCTCAGCCAGCATCCAAAGCTTGGTTGACATCAGGTCCAGGGTGACAGCATCCTGGACAGGAGGTGACATCTGGCTTAAGGGATCAGACATCTACAAGTGGAGGGAATTAAGCCTGCAGAAAACAAATCTGGCAAGGTGAACAGACAAAAAGCCAAAAAGAAACAAGGATACAATAACCAGAAGCAGGGTAGAGAGGGACAGCCATGCTTCTGGAGTCCATGAACCCATTATCGTAGCCACATTCACTGTTGTTTTTTGTTTTCTGATTTGCAGTTTTGGGGTCATCATTCTGGCCAAAGGTATACTTTCTTTAATTTGACCTGGGGTTTCGTCTGTCTCCTCTTCTCTTTGCAGGTGTGACAAACTTGAATATAATGTTTCAGGAGGATCTGTAGGGACAGTTCTTACTTCCCTGCTCAGTTTAATATGAAGCTTTGCCCCCCATGGCCACTAGGTTGGGTCTATAGAAAGGTTGCTTGTTGTTTTAAAGGAGAGCCCGAACTCTGAGAATTCCCTTGCAAACTACCTAATAACTCTTTTTCTATCTGAATTTTTTCCTTCAACAGCTCATCTCTGCTTTAAACATAAAATGGTAACCTGTTAATAAAATCCAGCCTCCCCTGCCGGTTCTTTCTCTGGTTTTATTGGTGTTCCTTGCAAACATCTTTCCAAACCTCTAGGTTCTCCCTCCTGTAACCTTGGTTTCCAGTTTTCACAGGGTCTAGTGTTTTTAGCCCATTCCCTTGCTAGAGAGAAATAAGGTAAATATTTCCCATCCTGGGATATCAGTTTCTTCCTCTAAAGCCTTTCTGCCTCCAAATACAGATTTTATCCTCTGTGATCCTGTTAGTGATGCCAAATGTATCACCAAAGCAATATTCACAGCACCAACAGCAACTATGAATATGCCAGCACAGTTCTGAATCACAAAGTACAACAGACTCTCCATATAGAAGGCAGAAGAAAAGCATTTATTCAGACAGCAGAAAGCCAAATCCCAACACCATAAAACCAAATCCATCATAGCAACAAAGAAATCCATTATAGTTACCAAGAAGTCTATACACATTATTAGGTCTTCCCACAAGCAGACTCACCTAAACAAAATGCCCTTCTCTCACTCACAGCCAGCTGCCTGCTCTTTCCCTGTCCTTCCTAGCTCTGACTAGTAAGGCCAATTTCCTCTCAGCTCTGCTCCAGCTCCACTCCTTCCTGCTCCAGACCCTTCCTGTTCCATTCAGCAAGCTTCTCCCTCCATGTGACTCAGATTTTCATGTAACCCAGGCAAAACATATGGGCATATTAATGAATGGGAAAGATTTAAATTACCATTACAGCCACTACAGCCAGGCCTAAGCTTGTACTCAGCCCTGTTCTCTGCTGGTCACGAATAAAGGGATCATCATGCCTTGTAAAGTCTTACATTTTTCTGACAAAAACAATAGATGAATTTTTTGGAAGAAAATTCGAGTAGGACTTTATTTGAAGAGTCCATGTATGAATGCTATTTCGTTATGTAGTAGATGGTATTTTCATTGACTCTTTCACAGAAGACATAGAAATGCTGTTGGAATGAATGTTTCTTGGGTCATCCTTTCTGGTGAATGGCAGCAGAAGGTGGGGATACTCTAAGTATGGTGCTTTCTGAATATCCATCTGTAACAGACTGAGAGTCCACTGGGTTTGGAAGGGTCGGTGGCTCAAAGGCCACAGGCTGCTGGCACTTTCTAACATAACATGCTTCTTTCACAAGACTCTAAATTGCCAGTAGTTTGGGGCGTAGAGGCAAGGGAGACCGAACAGTGTCCCCATTGTTAAACTGTAAGAGCCTGACACATATCCTTACACAGGGAAATGATCGCCATAGGTAGGGAATGGGTAGCAGACATACCTAGTTCAGTTTTTTTCTCAAAAAACAAAAAACCCTTTGCACTCTGAATCTGTTTTTGCTTAAGTGGTAATGTTAAGTTCATAGTAAAAAAAAAAAAGAAAAAATGCTCTGATTTTTCTCAAGCATTTGAATAAGAATGTGGTTGAGGCTGGCAAGAGTCCTCAGGTGAAAAATACAGGGAAGATACAGAGGGGGTTTGAGGCCAAGTGTGATGACATATGCTGGAAGGGCCTGGTCTGAACCCAGGCTCAGGCCTGGGAACCAAGTCATCACCTAGGCTCTTTTTAAAGAACCCCAATGATGAGGAACTCAGTCCCACACCTTCCTGTTCCTCCTTCCTTTTTCCTTCCTTCCCCTCCCCCATCTTCCTTCCTTTCCTTGCCTCCTCTACCCAGTTCATCCATCCCACTCTAGTTCTGACCAGATTTAATCATTTGCAGGTTTTCCTTATTGGGCCACAGCTCCTCCCCCTTCTTTTTTGGGGGCAATTTCTTTTTCCTAGTTCTGGCCCAGGACCAACAAGCCTGCTATCCCTTACCAATGACAGTCTCACCGATATTTGAAGATGGTGATCATGTTCTCACACCTCCAAATCTCTTCTCCATTTTTAAAATAGTTTTTAGTGAAGACTTTTGTTTGGGGCACACAGAACATTTGGGGTTAGACCTTCTGATGGCTCAGTGTGAGGGGCCGTGATCCTGAATCTCAGCAAAAGCATCTGCCTTGAAGCAGGCGCACAGCATCCGCCTCCCCGCCACCAGAGCATCCGCCTCCCCCCGCCCCTGGAGCGTCCACCTCCCCCCCGGAGCATCTGCCTCTCCCTGAAGCGTCAGCGTCCACCTTCATGGAACAACGGATTCAGCTCCTTGACCCTAATGTGCAGAACAAGTCAATAGGTGTCAGCATTGGGAGACACGGCACTGTCCTCAATAAACATTGTGATGATTTTTTCAGTTCTTCCCAGAGACACAAGGATTGCCATAACTCCCCTACTCTCAAGGGATGTTGGCTGATGCCTGTCTTTTGTCTTCCCAGGATGGTTCGGGGCTGCCTTCGAATGGGGGAGTCAGCAGCACACACATCTATGACTCACAGTATGAAAGGTAATGTTTTTGGGCTCCCCACCAAGTAGTGGGACCTAATTTCAGCAGATTTTTAATTAGCCTTTTTTAAAAAATAAATATTGTGAAATTAGATCCCCTAGGTTTCAAATTGGTTTTTCAAATCTTATTTTTATTGGTATATCTTTTGTTTTCGTATCACCTTCACCTCCTCACTTTTACCCAGTGAACCATCACCTCATAACAAAGGTCAGAGAAGAAAGAGGAAAAAAGCAGTTCAGCCAAAGCAGCTGGCACAGCTACTCTGTTAGACAGTGTCGGCAGCATTCCATGCCCATAGACTCCCACCTGTGCGGAGGAGCTCTTCCCTGGGACTCACTTCGTTCATGCTCATGGCACTGCTTTCAGTCTGGAGGACTGTTCTTTCAGATTCCATTGTCATTGTTACATAATGTTGTTTTCTTCGTTCTTTTTCCTTTCCATTCTCCTGGGAATCTTTCATAGTCATTTTTCTTTTGACACAATAATGTTCTGTTTGTTGATGGACCACTGTTTGTCTGGCCATTCCCCAGTCAGCACAAACGAGCCTTTTCTTTGTGATGGGTTTTTTTGGGGTGATTCTGACATCTTTGTCCTTAGGTTTGTAAGGACAGGGAACTTTGCCAGGGAAAGCTGCCTGTGCTCGATGTGGCACATGGAAGGGCTCCACTCTGTGTGAGGTCCTTGCACAGACTCCATTTGGGACCCGTTGATGTCTTCATGGCCACATCTTTCCATGGAGACTGTACCTGGGCTGTCTGCCTCATCCTTTCTCCCTCCCTCCCTTTTGGACCGTGCCCTTCCTCCTCACATCAGCCTGCCTTGGGATGGTGTGTTCAAGGTTCTCAGACTTTTCTTGGACTGCTTTTGATCACCTAAAGCTTGGAAGCTTCTGAGATGGTGGCATCTAGGAATCACAGCTGTGGGGCCTCACAAGAATTTGATCTACCCTGAGAGCTAGCCCATTCTCCTGGGCCTACAGTAGGGCCTCTTGTGTGAAGAAGGGGGAGGCATGGCTTGAGAGGGCGTTGGGCTTACAAGGTCTTTTTTTTTCCAGGGCCATTCAGGAGAGTCTGCTCACTAGCTCCAATGGTCTACGGTCCAGCACCATGGAGGAGGCCAGGAATTTTGACACTGACTTGCAGCTTGCCATGGAATTATCTGCCAAAGAGCTGGAAGAGCAGGAGTTGCGGCTCCAGGCAGAGGAGGCTGAACTGCAGCAGGTCTTACAGCTGTCTCTCACTGAGAAGTAGACCTCTCCTGCCCCTCCAGCAGCAGGGCTTGCACCTGAGCACAGCCCCCCAGGGAAGCCTGCTGCTGCAGCTGCCTTCTTGTTGGTGGGCTCCGAGGGGCAGCGGGCCATTGTCCAAGGGGGGATGAGGGCAGGGCAGAGCTGTCACATGACATTTCTGGACTTGTACCCTTGGCCCCACAGGGGCCAGTGCTGGCTCACAGGGTCACCTCCGCTAAAACTGAACCTAACTAAACTCTGCCAAGGGTTGTAGGCTCCAGCTTACCAAGGAATGATGGAAAAATATATGCAGTCAAGGTGCTTTTATATGTGTGTGTGCTTGTGCTTGTACATGTTACATGCACATGCACACACACTACATCAATGTGAGAGCAGAATGTGGTTTGTGAGGAGTCGAAAGAAACTTCTCCTGGCTCACCAAAGAAATGAGTCCTTGCAGATCTTCTTGTTTTTATGGGCATTCCAAACCACCTGCAAGTGGAATTTCTGGGTCTCATGGACACCGCTCTGCCCTTGTTCCTGGCTAATGTTCAAGAGGAGAAATAGGTGGCATCTCTGAAACTGTGATGGACTCTGGGCGTTGGGTTTGGATCCATGTCTGCCCATGACGGTGGCCTTCCTCTTCCCATGATCTGCTACTGTGCTTCGGAGGGCGGGCAGCTGAGCCTGAAAAGGTGATTCCAATCAGCTTGTCCTCAGCCCCCAGGGGCACCCCTAGGATCTTTAGCTTTGGCAGTTCACCTGTTGCATATGGAGGATGAGGGCAGTCTGAAACCAAAATCAGAAAGCTTCCATGGAGTGTGCTGTCTCTAGGGAAGGAAACGTACACCAAAGTACATTGAGAAAAGTCCCCAAGGGGCCATGTTCTTGGGGCAAAGGAATGGCACTCCTAACTTGAAGGTCAGCTCAGTGTTGACTAATGGCTCTTGAGCAGCCCAAAGGGAAAATTCGAATTACTTTTTACAGTTCAAATCCACATCTTTCTGGATATATATTTTTTTAACAGACTGTTTTTATTACTTTTGAAAAAAAATCTACTCCCATCAGTAGCAATACAAGTATATATTTTAACCAGGTTTTCTCAGGCCTTTTTTAATATGTTTAGTGATTTAACTATTTTGTCTAACCCTTCTGTAAATACCCTCCTCACCTGTAGAGAGCACTGTTGAGCATAAATGACTCCACTCCACACTGCAGGCCATGTGTTTGTTACTGTAGAGATTCAGCCTTGACATAACTTGATGAGCCGTCTCAGCCACGTTAGCTCCTGGGTGATGCCCCTGGGTGATGCCCCTGGGTAGACTTGGCTGCCATTCTGAGGAGTGGCCTGGGAGATGGAGGGGAGGTGGCTGAACGGGATGATTTCAGGGTCATCCCTTTGGAGTTGCTGGTAAAATGTTTCTAGTCACGTAGGACAATGTTTTTTAATGCCTTATAATCACCTACCTTTTTGTGTAATTGTCCAATTAAAATTTCTTCTATGCACAACAAGGCCAGTAGAGTCTACATTGCATTTATCTCAAACTATGCAGCTCATTAGCATTTTGTAAATCTGATTTTTAACTTCGCTGGGAATTGCTGGTGAGTGGATGAAGGCATCACTTCACTGAAGTGAGTTATTGTCAGATGTTCCTTGCTTTGTAAAGGGAAAGCCTCTTAGCTCTCTCCCTGTCGCTCAGCCTGGTGCAGAGGAACTACTCAGCCTTATGCCACTCATGTATGTGTGCAATGCCTCTTTGGAGGCTGTTCTCTCAGTGTTTCAATTATACTCTCAAGGCTGTTTATTTATTTATTTATTTTTGGTTCAGAATTGGAGAACAGTCCTCTGTCCGGTTATGTAGAAGAAATGCAAAGAGGTTCAGGGTGGCATAATGTAACTTCAGTCCTTGAAAGTGTTTTGATTCCCTATGTAGGTAGTTCTCCTTCCTCTCATCTTTCCTTCTTTTTCTTCTGTTTCTCCTTTCCTTCCTCTCTTCCCTCCTTCTGCCTTCCCTTCTTTTCCCTCCCTCCCACTGATGCCATGGTTGAAGATCATTAAGAATTGTGGATAAGGAGTTATCCACCCTATGGTGTCCTAAGCCTGTATTCTAGCCTTTCTCTGGC
Source organism: Potorous gilbertii (assembly GCA_028658325.1). NCBI lineage: Eukaryota > Metazoa > Chordata > Mammalia > Diprotodontia > Potoroidae > Potorous > Potorous gilbertii. The sequence goes on from CM053773.1 coordinate 234,006,974, forward strand.
CCAGTATAGAGTGTACCAGAGTGGAGTTGGCATACTAGTGACAGCCATTCTCATTCAAAACGAGGCATTGGAGGAAGATTGCATGTGCAGTGTTTCAACCTTGACTAAATTCTCACACAAACCCAAGATTGCTTCCCAACCCTGACAAAGGCCTCTGGGATAGAATTTGGTGAACTATTCTCTAGAAAGAGAAGAAGCATCCAGAAGTGTGCTGGCTCTACATAAAAGGAGAGCGGAGGGCAGGAACATGGCTAGTTTTACATCTGTCTTCTAAGGTGGGGGTGAATAAAGAAAAAACCAGGTTTCAGACATTTCTTTAACGTAATTTAATGTATTGTCTCTTATGCCATACATCAAGGGATCTGTATTCTTTGCATTAATTTTCTGTCAGCCATTGCAAAACAGAACCTATTAACACCGTCATATAACACTTGTCCTCATCCAGTCTTCTCATAGAGCAGGCGATCTGTCAACTTATTTTTTAAAAAATATTTTGATAATTATATTTCAGTATAAATGGTTTACTTTGTAGTCTTCTGTATTTTATTTTGTGCACTTAAAAGCATGATTCTGAGAAGGGTTCCACAAGTTTCATCAGGCTGCCAGTGGGGTCCGTAATACAAAAGTAGGTTAAGAACCTTTGCCTTAGAAGAGCTAACCGATGCAGGAGGCCTTCCTCAGGTTCTTTTCCTATTTTATGGACATCCTGTTACGACATCCAGCCCTTGCTTTTTTTTCTTTATAAATTTTGGTTTTTTCTTTCATTACGAACCTAAGCATTATCAACCACAAACATTTCAACATACAAAGAAGAACAAAAAGTGGTTGTCTGTGAAACTGTAGGTGGCTTATGTACAACTCATTTGAAAAACTTGATATTAAATTGAACACAGTAAGAAAATTGCCTTCTGTGTCCCCTTCTGAATTTCTTTTGCTGTGTTTTAAAAATGCTTTATTGATGTCTCTCTTTTATATGTGTTGGGGGGGAGGCATCTTTCTATCACCCCTTCCTTCACTATACCCTCTTTTCTTTCCCAGCTCTTTCTTGTAACAAGTATAGTGAAGGAAAACATCAATATCTTTGCCATATTTAGGGTGTGTGTCTCCTTCTGCACCTCTAGTTCATCTGAAGTGAGCATTAGCATCCGTCTTGTTCTTAACTATGATCGGAATTCTAGTTTTGCAAAGTCATTCTCATTTACAGTATTTCGTGTATGTGTGGATGAATGAATGGAGAATGAGTGAATGAATGAAAAAGCATTTATTCGATGCTACATGCATAGCACATGGCCTTTATGTTCACATGAAATGCTGATTGTGCAGTCCCTGCTCTTAAGGAGCTCCCATTCTTAATAGAGGCAACAGGTCTGGGGCAATCAGATGGAGCCATAGTGAATAGAGCTCCAGACCTGGAGTCAGGAAGATTTATCTTATTGAGTTTGTATCTGGCCTTAGACACAAGTAGTGTGACCTGTTTGCCTCAGTTCCCTCATCTGTAAAATGAACTGGAGAAGGAAATGACAAACAACTCTATCTTTGCAAAGGAAACTCCAAAAGGAGTCACTGAGAGTCAGACTTGACTGAAATAGTCCAGTCTCGCCACCATATGTAGGAAGTTTCAGCTTTTAAGTCAGATGGCAATGCCCACTGGTCTGTAGGGTGTAGCCATAAGGCTCCTTTTAGTTGTAAAACCATATCCGTTTTTGATGTGGTAATAGATTATTTTCTTGATTCGGATAAATTCACTATGTTGTATCATGCAAATCTTCCCCAGTTTCTTTGAATACTACATACTCATTTGTCATATTGTAATTCCATTCCATTCAGTTACCACAGTTAAAGCCAGTTTCTGTATTATGGGTACTCCTTTATTTCCAGTTTTTTACTGCAACGGATCCACATATTTGCATATGTGGATCCGTTTGCTCTTTAGGAGAACCTCCTTAGTAGTGAGATCACTAGGTCAAAGGTTATTATTTGATCGGTGACAAGATTATCTCCTTTTCTAGGAATACATGATTTCGTTTGTATCTTAGTCTGTTTTTGGAAGCAAAAGTTATTACAGTGACATACAATGTCCTGAATGCTTCAAAGGGCTGTCTGTGGAAGTCTGATAGTTATGCCTCTTAAAAATTGAACATCTGAGCATTTATTACAGAATGAGCACTCACTTAACACCATCAAACCTCTCGCAGACTGAAAAATTCATTGCACTAGGAGCCAGGAAAAGCAAGCTTGCTTTGAAAGGGGTTTTCCCAGACCTAAGGAAATACCTTCTCCGTCTCCTGCGTTAGAAAATGAGCCCCAAGGAGAAAGATGTAGAATGTGGAAGCCATAGGAGGAGTGGCTGGCATTCCATTGCCAGCAAAGAGCCTTTAGAGACCATCTAATCCAATGCTTTTCATTTTGCATGTGAAGAAACTACCAAAGAAAATGAGAATGAGTGCAGGATCACGGATGTAGAGCCTAAAGGGACTTTGGAGCTGGAGGAAATGGAGACTGGGGAGAATACATGATTTTCCCATGGTCACACAGGTAGTCAGCATTAGAGGAAAGATTTACACCAAGGGCTTTCTAAGGTTACCATCTTAGTGGTATTGCCTGGATTAGAACTGGAATCCTTTGATCCCTCCATCTTTCTACTCAACCATACTTCCTCACTCTGGAGTGGATGCAGTAGAGACTCAGTCTTCTTGACTTCTAAGAACATTTGGGTAAGAGTCCAGCTTTGTTATCCCAATCCATGGAATGAGATCTGTATTAGGTCTTAATTTTTGTGGGCATAGTTAGTTTACCATTGTGATGGGCAGCACCATTTTTCTGCCAGAAGCATTTTTTATAAAGGCTTGCCAGTTATTCTGACTTCACGAAAAGATTTAACTTCTAGGATTAATTAGCTTCAAAAGGGGGATTTGAACTCAACCTTAAATTACTCTAGAAAATCTTACCAAGGAATAATTTCTCCATTAAAAAAAATTCTATTTAGAACTCAATGTTGGTAGCATTAATGCTGCCAACCAGTAACTTTGTTCAATCTATAAATAAGTTACTTAACCTCCAACTCTGGCATTAGCTAAAAGAAGTACTTTTAAACACCTTCATAACAAACAGCTTTATTCTGTTATATAAGCTCCTTGGAAAACAAAAATCCAGATCGTTTAATTCCTGGATCTAATGAAGTTTGTTCAGGAAGCAAACTTTCACCTACAGACTCAATGCCTTGTTTCATCACTAACAATATTTCATGTAGTAGCCATCAAATTCTCATGTGAGCTGTACGGAATGGATCAATAGGAGAAATTAGCTTTAGTGTGTTTAGTATAAATAAAGCAGCCTGAATAAGACTTATTGTTTGAAGGCTGGCATTTTCATAGCCAAATTTTTTTTTGAATAAATTTATTTATTTAACTTTTTACATTCATTTTCACAAGATTTTGGGTTCCAAAATTTTCTCCCCATTTGT